>BLKM01000560.1:1738184-1989278 GCA_013340265.1 Coptotermes formosanus | reverse complement strand
AGTTCACGCCTCCAAAAACAACGTAGTACACAGTCAACAGCACATTCTCACTGAACTAGAAAATGCAACCCCAGTGTAACGGTAACGAAAAGTTCGCCCTGAAGATGACCCAGCAGAGTCGAAACATGTAGGAGTGTGTTACGATTGACGATAAAACTCTCTTTGTGCATTTGTTGGTGATTAGTGTTTTTGTATAATACAGTGCACGGACATGGAACACATTAAAAATGACAGTGATGCCTTAGCCCTCAAAACATATTCGTTACTGCATTTAACAATTGCTTTAACACTAATAACACTTTAATTTTGACCACCGAGTGCACTTACATGTTTGCAATGACGCTACGAAGAAAATTTGAAATGATGTATTCCATGATGTAGCACACAACCTTAATAAGAAATGTAAAGTGCAAGAAGTGCAAATTCGTGAACACCTCTCATATAAAATTTTCACGAATTATGTGAAACCGTTTATGCCACATAAGGGAAAGTCCGCTTATGGCCTTATGTAAAGTAGGCTTCATTATAAATCAATACGTCCAGTCTTCAAAACTGAATTAACCATTTAAAGACTAAGATTAACCTAAATTACAGGTAAAGATTATTCCGTACCGCGCAGTAAACACTCCGTCTCAGTTATAAAACAAACCAGTTAATTACGTACAGGAAAGCAGTTACTGTTTGTTTGTGACGGTCATACAAAACACACACCAGTGTGTAAATGAAAGTCAGCGGCAGAACGTAGAATTGTTGAGTACGTCTGGTGGCCCATAAAGTAAGCACTAGAATTAAATGATTAAAGGAAGTCCATCCGATTTTGTAGGCGCTGGCAGCAGGTTACAAACAGACTGACAGAAAATACCTGTAAGTATGGCATTGTTTTCTTACTCTATAAAGAAGGCCCAGCTACGATCATCTCCCCAGCATTAACAGAGTTATTTACGTAATGAATATTTACTGTGAGGCAGCAATGAATTTCTCTCTATTTTATTTGAATTTCAGGCTTCAAAGGATGGACATCGTAAACTCCAACCGCTGAAGAAAGTTCCTGGACCGCCGTTATACAGGTACGTGCCGCCAATAAGGGCAGGAGGGCAAGAAGAAGAGATGAAATTTGAAAGCTGGTTGAACTGATAGGCCTAACTCGAAACGTATGGGTCCACCCAGCACAGTAATTATTGACAATCAACGACAGAAAAACAGCTGACCTTCTTCCTGCTTCAGCTGGCCTGCTTCAGTTGGGAGGGGCAAGAAAAGAAAGGATAGAAGTTGTCCACAGTCCATCCGGGGCGTGGCCCACCGGAATATAGGCAACGCCAGTGTTACGGTGTTCTAGACAGAGCTTGTCATCGCTCTTCTCATATATAAAAACCCATTAAAATATGCAAAGTCATAATAAATTAAGAGTTACTGTATGTGGGTGTTAAACTGGGTCATTCATCCCAGAGTGAAAATACAGGCTGAAGGTGAGAGATTGGAAGCTCATAGCGCGGTGACTGGGAAGAGTACAGTCTTCTTGTACATTTTGTAGTGTTGACTGGTAGAAATTTTTCGGCATTCAGAGGTATGTGCTGCCTCCATCTTCAAGTTAAAAGATGGTCATCTGCATAGAGTGAGGGTGTTTGACAGCAGCGTGCTGTGAGTATAGCTGAACCTAAGAAAAAGCAAAGAGAGGATGGAGAAAATTTCGGAATGAGCTCTGTACATTCCAGACCTCATTAAATTATTATTAGGGAGATTAAATAGACGGGAATGAAATGGGCGGGGCTTGTGAACACGTGGCGGGGGGGAGGGCTTGAAATACATACATACATACATACATACATACATACATACATAATCGGAAAACTTGAAACGAAGATACGCTCAGACGAAAAAGGCGTATTCTGATGTATAATATTAAAATGTACCAAGCAAGATGGCTCAAGTGGTAAAGCTTCTTCCCTGTATTCGGTTCGAATCATGGTCAGACACCATCTCTCTTTTCTGACAATTATCGTGGTTTTCCTGGGTCCCTCTAGACAAATTCTTGGACAACACCTCAATTAGGCCACGCTCGCTACTCTTCACACCTTTTCCAACGCGTTGTTCACTAATTATGATACCAACAACGCTAAATGCTCTCAACTGACGACACCGTCCTTAAACAAATCATACGTAATTACAAAATACAGAAGTAAGAAAATGGTATGAGCGTGTGGACTGCTTCAAACACAGAATTATGGTAATGCTGTGGACTGATTCAAAAGACTCAGTATAGTGTCCATTGTAATGGTGTGAACTGACTCAAACGGCTTAACGTGGCATCAATTATAACGGTGTGGAATGTGTCAAACGGCCCAAACAGTGTCGAGTGTAAGGGTGTGGACGCATTCAAACGGCTCAATATGTCCAGTGTGCGGTGTGGACTGAATCAAACGGCACAATATAGTGTCCACTGTTAACTGTGTGAACGGCTTCAAAGGGCTCAGTGGGCCTATAGTGTCTAGTGCGACGGGGTGGACTGAATCAAACAGCACAATATAGGGTCCACTGTTAACTGTGTGGACGGCTTCAAAGGGCTCAGTGGGCCTATAGTGTCTAGTGCGACGGGGTGGTCTGAATCAAACAGCACAATACAGGGTCCACTGTTAACTGTGTGGACGGCTTCAAAGGGCTCAGTGGGCCTATATTGTCTAGTGCGATGGGGTGGACTGAATCAAACAGCCCAATACGGTGTCCAATGTTAGGCCCTTGTAAATGTGATAATAAAAGGCGGGGAAATTCTTGACCAGATAAGCAACTAACCTCTTAAGAAGCAGTGTTTCCATAAAGACGGCTGGCTTTGCAGAAATACAGGAATAACATCCAACAGGCCCACTGTCTGACTCACTCTTCGTGTATCTCGCAGAATACTGTGTGCTGGGCATTCGCAAATCACATGCGGTCATCACGAATTCCCCCTGCAAGCGCACGCCCTTGAGATTTCATCTGGTAACAATCGTTCAGAGAACGTAACGACGAACATGCATTCATCTCAGTGCAGATACAAAATATGATATAGGAGGAGTCTGTGTTTGCTGCTAAGGATCAAAGGGCAGAATGCGACAGAGCTGTGGGCGAACAGCATGGAGTAGTGGGTGCGACAGCCAGAAAACTATTAATCTAAGTATAATTACTGTGCATGAAGGAAAAAAAGATGAACTTAACTGAAATCTGAGCTCCTCCCTCAAAAATGTGAATGAAACATTAAAATGACCGGTGACTCTTTTCACGTGCCACCAATGGAAAAGTGGTCTAACGCCGACACCAAGGTGCAGGGTCCTTCTCGAGAGGCCAATGAACGCTTACCTACCACAAAAATGTACCGAAATTTTTAAACCCCAGACCCTCGCTCCCGTGCTGCCAACAGCACTCCACTGAGCCTTACCCCGAGCTGTCTACACCTGGTCTGCACCCACACAGCTCATGTCTTAAGATAAATTTAAAATTACAGTACCATCCACGCACAGGCTTTGAAAGAAGCCCGTTCTATTTGGGGTTTTCTATACGAGGGCGGGTAACTGTTTTTCAGTCGAGAGTCGGGTATTCTCGTGTCGAAGTGAGAGTAAAATCGCACAGACTTAACTGACTACATAACCGACCGACCGACCGACCGACCAGCCAACCAACCAACCAACCAACCAACCAACCGATCAACTAATTCCATGGAGCAGATTTCTTTTCGAGAAGCGAACAGCTCCTCAACTAGTCAAAAGGTCTCTACTTTTTATGGAACCCGAAGGTCCATCACCGTATCCATAAGAGTTTACTGCCAAACTCTCTTCCGATTCAGCTAAATCCAACCCACCACATCCCATCACATTTCTCTAAGATCCATTTTAATATTATCCTCCCATCTGTGTCTTCGGCACCTTTGAAGTACCTATCTAATGTTTTGCTTAAACACTTGCTAATATGTGATGGGCATAACTTACAGATAGTCACCACATTTCATGTTGCAGTCTGATGTTTATGGGCCATAGCGTAGTTCGTTCCAAAGCATCTACTCATGTCCGAGGCTCTGTGTCACATTTCGTAATGTGATCGCTTTGTGTGGCGAAGGATTGCTGCTGTCTAGTACAAGCCCCAGGTTGGATGACAACCCCTTGTTGACTGTCCGCAACTCTTTATTCAATATATGCGGAACTACTCTCCATACCTGGAGGCCATCTCCTAACATGTGCAAACGGAGAACGACCAATGCAATGCTGAAGACGACCTGACTGACACGGCATGTAGGCGCTTCAAGTATAGTTAAGTTTTCAGCTGTCTGTACTGAATGAACACAGGACAGGCACCAGAACAAGTAGAAATTTTACATTTAATGTGCAACTGATTAATTATACAGTATTTGATCCAACAAATTGCATAATGAATAATAAATAATGATTTATCACTTATGCTCCTCCTACATGCTTCGAGCTCTATAAGGTCATCATCAGGGAGGTATATAAAAAGGCATACAAGTACAGCAAATTCTGTCAAAAAGTGCATATGTAGATTTAAAATACAATGCAGTCAATCACAGTTACTAATAATGTTTAAAATATAAATCAATTAGCACTTTTTTTTTTACTATTCTAAACAATATTTTACCTTCCGTTGCCCACAAATATCTACGTCAATTTTGTCACCTTCATTCAAAGGAAAGTCCCTGTGTTGTCTGATTGGCGGTTATATCACGGTGGATCACTGAGTACTTGTTTGGGATTGTAAAAAGTATTTGTTACTTTATTTATGTTTTAAACAGTTTTAGTAATTTTAATTAACAGTACTGTATTTTAACCCTACACAACATGCCCTTGACACAATTTGCTCTGCTTTGACGCCTTTGTATATACCTCCTTGAACATGACCTTGTAGAGGTCGAAACACGTAGGAGGGACATAAGTGTGAAATGATTATTTATTGTGCAATCTGTTGGATCAAATACTGGATAAGAATTTCCTTCTTAAACAGCACAGATATTGTTGAAATATCAACGGTGAACTGTTGCGGCCACCAACACCAAACTGTACTTAACTTCGCTGTGATTCACTCTTACAGATTACAGCCCCTGGAGGACATTTTCTTATTACTTCACTGAATAGGCAAACTGTGGACCTGACAGCTACATTTACAGGCTGCTGAATTCCTGAACTTGATGGATTAAGTACACGGCAATGCTGCCAACTACAGATAGCCTACCATCTTCTTTCGTCAAAGGTGCAGCTGTGTTACAGCATCATTTCCGCTGCAGTTCCTTGCTGCCATCTTCCGTACGTGCCCACAACCACAGACAATTCTCACTACCAGCACATATAATAAAAGACTAGAAACTTAAGCACTTCACAATTAGGTTTACAGGCAATAACTGATAGAAGACATCGTTAACTGAATCTGGCATGAAGGTCGCTGGGCTTCTCGTAGCAATGCAGTTATAATAAATGACAACAGATACTTGTACCGCTGATCTAAAGCACTGAATTTCCGTCAAAAACAATTTAAATTTGATTTTATATCGTAAATGCCTCTTCGTACGTAACGTTCTAAAATTTAAAGTCACTGGGATATTAAGTTATGCTCTCTAGCAGATATTGAAGGAAGATGAAGGCAGCATGTTTCCCCGAGTATCAGATTTTAACAAGGTTTGCTGACGTCATATCCAAGAAGGATACTTCTGAATCGCTGCCATAAGTAAGTCGTATTTCTTACACATCGACGCACATCATCGTATATTTGTCAGGTGCGGTTTATCAAACTCTTGTTTATGATCTGAAAGGTCACTGCGGAATGTTTGCATTTAAGAGTCTTATTTGTGTTCAAACGCTTTGAATCTGCATCACCATCGAATTTATTTTGACTTTACATCTGTTCATGTCAAACTGAGCTGCATAGACGTTCACACTACATCCTTATTTCTATACTTTAAAAGTTATCTAAACGTAATGATAAACAAGTTGATAACTAACTACCTAACTAAATAACTAACTTACCAACCAACCAACCAACCAACTAACTAACTAACTAACTAACTAACTAACTACATGGAGTAGAGCCCTTTCTGAGAAGCTAACAGGTCCTCAGCAAGTCACGACATTGCACGTATTTTATGAAACCCGAATGTTCATTACCGCATTCACAAGCGCCCGCCACCTGACCCTATCCCGAGCCAGATCAATCCAGTCCATGACTCCCTATTCCACTTCTTAAAGATCCGTTATAATATTCTTCTCCAATCTACGCCTAGGTCTTCCACGTGGTCTCTTTCTCTCTGGTCTACCAACCGAAACTCTCATGTCTCCCACACGTGCCACATGCCTCGCCCATCTCATTATTCTTCATTTGATCACCCGAAAAAATATTTGGTGATGAGTACAGAGCATAAAGCTCCTCACTATGTGGTCTCCTCCCCTCCCCTGTAACAAATTAATAATTAAGTCACTAAGTTCACTGACCACAGTTCATCTTCATAAGCTCAGCAAATTGTGATAGGGTCTACTCCCACTAGTTCATGGAACCTGAAATTTCACTGTCGTGTTTAAAACAGCCAATCACAAAACTTCACAGTACAGTGACAAAATGTCGCTTCGTATTCGAAAGATCCTGCGTTCAAATCTCAGCCCGGGGACCGACTAGTGACTTTTTCGTGAAATTCCTCCGTCCCTTCAGGCAAATACCGTAATAGTAGGGCGTACCTCTCATGACGTTATATCCGCTTCCTTCTGCTCCATTTCCACATTATTATTCATTATCTTGTCAATGTGCACCCTCGGACCTATAGCTTAAGCTACTAGTAACAACTTTAAAGAAATTACGAGTACAACATAGGTTTTACGCCAAACCAGATGAACACATTCAAAGGACTCGTAATCTACTGATTTAATAATCATTTTAATATTATCCTTCCATCAGCCACTAGGTCTCCAAAGTGGTCTCTTGGATTTTTTAACACAAACGGGCGTGCCACAAATAAATTAAATGTTAGTAATGAGATCTCAGAACGTCCAGAAGGAACATGCCCCCCCCCCCCACACCCTCCAGGCTCCTATCCAATGTGTAACAGGTGCTTTCCCCCAGGAAATAGAGCGGCTGTGTCCTGTGAAGAAGATCGCTCGCCTCCGTCCGCTTCTGAAGCACACCTTCACGGAGCGGTGCCCTACCGTCACAGGCACAGCTTGATGTTTGCGCCTTATCACTGGATATCTTAAGTACTTTCTGCTCGGAAAATCGGAGTAAACAGATTACTTGACGACCAAGGCGCAGGTGAAAGCGTAATGTTGAAATGGATCTTCAAAAAACAGGGCGAAAGCGCGTGGAACTGACTTACTTGCTTCAGGATAGAGTTCGGTAGCCTGCTGTTATGAACATGGATGAGTCTACGGGGTCCACAAAAGGGAAACGTCTGCTCCAGGTACAGAGTTTTCTGGCTGCCATCAACGAATGGGTGTGGAAATTGTAACCCACTGTAATAAACATTTGCACCTTTTCAATTACAGACTTTCATATTTCAATATGTGCCAGGTAGCAGGGATTCTGCAGCAAGCTGTAATGCCAGAGACTGGAACAACCAATAGCACACAACCCATATCACCAACTGCTAAAAGTTGCTCTTCCCTTCCTGTATGCGGGTAATCATAAATGCACCGTTGCAAAATTTCGATACGTGCATACGAAATTAATGAAAAATTTTACACATACGCCTACTAGTATTTTAGTAATTATATACAAAAGACCGACAAAGGAGAGATCAATTTCGAAGGTATTTTCATTTTTACGTATCACAGTGGAGAGAACGCTATCAGACACAGTGTGTGATCATTATTAATTTGTAAACAAAAAGTGCGTGTAGGGGCGAGACTGTTTGTAAAATGCACTCCGAGTATGCAATTTCGCTTTATAACATTAAAAGGGCTGTACACGTAAAATGTTGGGTATTTCCAATATGTTACCGTTTATCACTAGCTTGTTTTATAAATATACTAAAAAGGCACTATTTAACCATACTATCGGCATTAGTAATAGTGTTCAACATCATGATAACAAATATTACTAAAGGGATCCTTTGATTTTGAAAATGAGTTTGAGGAAAAGTACATGTTCCCAATTAAATTGGCAAGCATTGGATTTATCTGGTTCAGGATAGAATCTGACACATGATGCGAAACTTTCTGACGATCCGTGCTCCTACAACTTTCTAACTTTGCGGTCAGCAGGATGGAGTGAACCTAACCTACACAGAGAAGAACTGATGAAAAGTTACTATTGTACGAATAAGGTAAAATGGAGGTGAAGTTGTCCCCGTGATGACAAATGGGGAAGTGGAAGTGTAACTTACTTATTTTTAGCCTCGCATCTACATAGAGATGAGTAGTCAGTTTCACGCTTCGGCCTTTTTTCCAGGAGAAAGGACCCAGTATCCTTTAGTAAGGACTAGACAATACAAATTAAATTGCATTCACGAGCAAGTTACGAGATAAGATTAAAGCTACGAAAGGCTTCTTCCGATAAATACAAAGGGACTCCCATACTTAATTAAGATACACGTCATGAAAGCAAATGGGGGAGTGGAGGCAGGTGCCCACGCATTCTGCATCTTGGCATCAGGAAAAGGTAAGTTGGTAGCCTTAGGCACCGACAGCTTCAACACCAGTGATTACTGTACAGTATGCTGCTGGCCCCAGAGACGGCGTGGAGAAGGTGAACAAAAGAAAAATGTCTGCCCCTCCCGGGTTTCAAACCCGACGACACGGTTGCCCAGAGCGTGGCATGGTCACTGCATTGACCAAGCCTTCCCGCCTACCTGCTTGCCACCATTCAGCGTAGGTATGCTGTCTTCCTGTCTGCTATACTAAACACGTAAGGAATAATATAACGCTGCCTGGTGTTTTTGTATGGCTGGAAACCGTATCTCTCATATCAAGCGAAGAAGATAAGCTGAAGGTGCATGAGAACGGGGTGCTGAGGAGACTATGTCGACACAGGGAGAGAGGGCGTAATATGGGAGCAGAGAAAATTACACAGTCAGGAGCTTCACAATTTTCCACTAAATAGTAACAGAAAAATAAAGTCAAATTAGACCTCAAATAAACAAGACACGTAGCAGCCACAACAGATATCAATTCATACGTAATTTTGGTCGTAATTTCTACAATCAAAGAGATCACTCTCAAGACCTAGATGTAGTTGGACGCATAATATTAAAATGGATCATAAAGAAGAGGCTGAGTTGTTGTTAACTGGTTTAATCTGGCTCAGGAGAGGGTGATTAACTTTCAGGTTCTACGTATAAAGTAGAACTTCTTGACGAGATAAGAGACGAGTAGCTTCTTAATACAAATTCCGTGTCATTGAGTTAGTTACTACCCCACAAGACAGTACACATAATATTGTTCCTCGCGTATGCGCATGGGAATCAGTTTTCGAAACGTTATTTCTTGTGTGATGGACAGGGGTTCGATGTCTGTGTTGTGCCATCAAGACGGGACGAGACAGCGATGGAGCCAACACAAAAAGCTGAGGTAGCGGAGGGAGTGAAGGGAGGACAGCAGAAGCACAGCTGCGAGCGCTGCAGCAGCAGAAGCGGGCTCTGCTGGGAGCAACACAGGCCTACGTCGTTCCGTGCAATACTGCTTGTCAATACATGCCACAGCCGCAAAAATCTCTTTAATCTAACTACAATATTATGAAAAATTCTGCGAAAACTCATTTTCCCAGTGAACTTGCTTTCTTCTGCACAACAAATGTGTTTTTATATACTTTCTTTTTCTTTCTAAAATGTATTATTGCTATCACTATAGTCATCATCATTAATATCAGCACTATTATACTATCACCATCACACAAAATAGATTAAATGCCACACAGGTCTTTGCGAATACAGCCAACCCTCGACATAACGCCACCGTTTGTTCACCGCGCTTTGTGGCGTTACATCAAGGATGGGGGTAGATTGAAGTCTTCAAATTCTTGAAACCCGTGAAAGTTATTTACAGTGATTAAAATATGTTAACTGCAAAACAAGAAGATATTAGAAGGTATTTAATACAGACGTACTGTACAGTACTAGCAAAAAATCTTCGCTGCTTACTCAATAACATCACCTCCTGCTCTACGGATTTTGAAATTTAATTTGCCTTAATACATATTGCTAATATTTCCCTCAGTTTTTTACGTTTTGTACCTTTAATTTTTCACGTAAGCGCTTGCTAGATTGGGTCAGTTACTCTTTTCGCTGGGTGCTTCATCAGTACAGAGTTTACTGATTGGTTTGTCCCACAATAAGAAACGAGAGACGCAACGTATATATAAACGAACCACTGAGGCACGTTCGCATATCCCTTGTTGCCGTGGAAAAGTAGTATTACATATTCTAGGTGTGTGTCTGTAGCCTCAGTCATCCAGCATGCAAAGCGCATGCGCTGTATTACATTGTCATCTGCGGCCTGTCTGGCTCTACCATGTCATTTCACATTATCTCACAAAATGCAAGATTTTTGGACACATGTTTTTGAACATAAGACGTATCTCATTCTAAGATGAATTCAGCGAGATATGGTCACAAATGTTGAGATATATATGTCTTCACATAATGTACCCTACATTCTTGTCAGATTTTATTGAAGCTTGAATTTTCTCGACAGATTTTAGAAAAATACTCAAATATAAAATTTCATGAAACTACCCAGTGGGAGTCGAGTTGGTGCATGTGAACGGACAAACATACAGACGGACGGACAGACAGACAGACATAACGACGGCGCCTTAAAAGCGGTTGGCTACATTTCGCTGAAAAGCTGTAGGAAATTGTTCTCTATAAGCACAAACTTCTTTCTTCTGTCCTTTTCGCCATATTTCAGTATTGTAGTATCGAGTCAGGTTTTACTGCTCTGTTACGTTCGTCTGACGGTGACTCAACAGCGAAGTTATAGCCATGATATAGAAATTCTCCAGACAGTTGTCTAAACAGTCAAAACTTCCGGGGTTGAGAAGAGCAGCCCAAAGAGGAGGCAATAGGTAGTCTGGGTTATAAGTTCTGGGCTTTTGGCGAATAGCGGCTAGCGAGGGTGGCGCTATATCGAGGAGTTCCATTATTAAAACAATAGGGCACTGTAGACCCTCGAATGAACGGACTAATAGGGGGAGTGGGTGGTCCGAAAATGCCGATTGTCCGTTACTTCCCAATTATGTGTGTGTGTGTGTGTGCGTGCGCGTGCGTGTGTGTATGTGTGTGTCCCAAAAAGTCACCAAAACGGTGATGCAGTACTGTATATAGAACGCTAATGGACACACATAATACTGTACACAAATGTAATTAACCTTGTAATGAATGTTAATTGGAATTTAATAAATTTCGGATAAATATAATAAACCCACAATCTAGTTTATGAAAAGCGCAATACACTACAACATCCACGCGAGTGTCGGCAAAGACTGAGCACGCGTCCGTGTCTGCCACGCAGCGACCACTTCGCTAATTAACAGACAATGCCGCTAGTTTCACATATTCCCACTGCGGACGAAAATCTCGGAACCAAGAAGTTTCGTCCGTTATTTAAGAAATCCGTATGCAAGAAGTACGTTAATTCGAGGTCTACAGTATGTTTTGCCTACTTCAGAATCCCCTTATGTAAAAGACAAAAGATGTCTATGCCATTTGTAGACAGAGAACAAATTTTATTTTGGTACGCCGGCCAAATATTAAGAAGAGCCGGGCGGGGCAAGTAGCACTCAGTTTGTCGGTCGAAATACCTGAAATAAATATAGCACTTGTAAGACCTAGAAGCAGATGGAAGTATAACCCAGAATGGATATTAAATAACGGAGGGGAACGGACACGATTGGTCTGTGTCAGGACAGGGACCAGTGAAAACTTTTACAAACACGGTAATAAATGGTATTATGGTTCCATAAGAGGAGTGGAGGCTAACCCACGCACTATGAAATTCTCAAGGACAGTGGGCTACAGAGTTATTCAAAACGGGTCATGACTTGCCCTTCATTTTCCCCAATAAAGCATAAATACTGATATTTTCTCACGACAATCCATAGATCACTATTGCACTTAAAAGCTTTTAGAGCTTGGGATATCAGGACTGCGGAATTTGCATCTGTTTAAAATTGTGGACGCGACCATCACCCCCCCCCCCCCCCCCCAAACCGAGATGCACTCCAGTAACACTTAGAACACCCTCAACCAGTCCACCACCCCTGGTCGTTATACTTTCTTCTCATCTTCGTCAAAATGATACCATCTTGATGCAAAAGCTTGTTTCATGTTATGACGCCTCACGCGCAAAAAAAAAATGGATTAATAATGAAAAATGTTATACAATTTATTATGTAGGATGTTCTCTGGCAGCGTCTTATTAAATAAATCAGTTGTACCAACACTCTTAAGAGCCTGTTTCTAAGTTACTGGTTCTTGAACTACGCTACTTGCACGCATGACGCACTGCATAATACATGATTATGAATTTAACATAATGCATATTCCATGCAAAAGACTGTCTACACTCTTTTGATCCAACAAACTGCACAATCAGTAATAAATAATGATTTCTCACTATGTTCCCTCTACATGTTTCGACCCCTACAAGGTCATCATCAGGGAGGTATATACAAAAGCATAAAAGTACAGCAAATTCTGTCAAAGATGTGCTTGTGTAGACTTAAAATACAATACAGTTAATTAAATTACTAAAAACGTTTAAAATATAAATAAATTAACAAACACTTTTTACAATCCTAAACAAGTACTCAGTGAACCCCCCTGGCATAAAGTTTAATATAGAGATACAAAGTTTTCACAACTTTTTATCTGTATTTTAAATACTAATATGTATTTTAAACCATGTAATTTTTAAAACTTAATATTTTACATCTGTCCATTGGTTCACAAACTTATGTAACATTTCAATGTATTTATTCTTCGTAACGCATCTCCCTGAGGATGGCCATAAGAGTGGCAGAAACATGTAGGAGGTATACGTTTATATATCTACACACTTACGTGCATATAAAATCGAAATGTTTCAACAAATTTCAGTACAATTCTCAAATACGAAATTTTGTGAAAATATTTCAGTAGTTCCGGATTTGTGGGTCGTGGACAGACAGGCATTGCGATTTCCTTCTCCGAATACGCAAAAACAATTGATGGTAGTGGGCCCTGACTAAGATATCGCATAACCCAAGCCTGTAATTTCGTCCCTTCTTCATTCTTCGCACGGAGTTCGGGTCAGCTGTCAGTAATGAAAAAAGAGGGGATAAGGAGTGGAAAAGAAGAGCAAAGTTACTGTTTTAAATTAAGAATCACATGCCAGTTCTTTACTTGGTGGCTAGGGGACACTCGTGGAATTGTCACCAGTATAAAAGAAAAGAAGGTTCAGTTTCAATCAAAAGAAACCAAACCCTCCCAATACGTTCTACCCTAGCCTCCTGTCCTTCTAACCCCTCAAAACTCCTTCTCTCTCATATTCAATCTCACGGCTTCTGACGGGAATATTGAAACCGTTTCGACGCGACAGGCGCAGCAGACATCGGTACGTCCGTCTTATTTGTGTGCAAGACGATCTCTCAGCCGAATAACAAGCCGATAAACTCTGCGTTCAGGAATCACATCAGTAACAGTACCGAATTAAAGGGATTTCAGATTTCAAAATCGCTTCAAAACAACAGAAGTGTCTCCACCCAACTCACTGCGGCACAGTCCTTCATATGCGTCCTCACAGTCGTTCGTGAAGCCAAGAATTCGGTCGCCTTTTACGGAAACCAAATGTTCATCCCCGTGATCACAACAGCTTGCCACTGCTCCATACACTGAATTGTAGCAGGCAAAGTCCACATATCGTTGGAGCAATCACACTCAGAACTGATTAGCCACAAGTGCCACAACCTTGCGGGTTCGTACTGTCTGCTAAGGAGAGAGGGCTGTGGTTAGACAGATCGGAAGGTGCGACGTGCCCCGGGATACATGTTGATTAACAGGTTCTGCTGCGTGTTTTTGTTTAGATATCCGGGCAAGATAGGCACCTGCAGCTACTGACCAGGTGGGCAACTGAATTACACAGACCCCGTGAGCTACCTTGTCTCTGTATCACATGCTATCGACCACCAAACTAATTTAAAAGGCACATGCAAAAACGATCTAAAGGTAAAGTAGCCCATCTGCATAACTAACCGCAAAGCCACTAAGATGTATCAGGGGATAAAGTATTTTTCCACGCATTTTCAACCTTGGCATTACGATTCAGTTGTCAGACTCAAGTTCCGGCAGCTTTCCCAACAGCGAAAGATCTGGTACCCGAGAGGTTACGGACGCCCCACAGCTGCTCTTGTCATGGTAGAGAAGACACAAATCCGTGTCCCTTCTTGGGATCGCACCCCCCTGCCCAGTCAGTTTCTGAGCTATACTGTCTATACAAAAGCGACAATTAATGACATGATGTAATTCAAGAAATTCTTCTATCTGGTTCCATGGTTGCACCTTTTCCACTATGTAGCATTTCTTTTAGTACGTGGGCCAAAATACCTGCAAAATATTCTGAACAAGGTAAATTATAGTCAATTCTTTATGCAAAAATCAGTCAACAGCCAACTGTTTTATCCTTTCTTTATTAGGAGGTTGAGCTCAACCTCCTAATAAAGAAAGGATAAAACAGTTGGCTGTTGACTGATTTTTATGTAAAAAGTCGATAGCATACGCCAACGGGAATGTCAAATGTCAAAATTATACTCAATTTATTAGACCAACTAAATGCATACAGCTGTTCATGTATATTACATACATCGCTCCGACATGTTTCGGCGTTCAGAACACCATCTTCAGGGGGCACGTAACGCCAAGCTTAAAACCAGTTGTCAGTAGACAAGTCACTTATTTATGGTTCCATATTCAGTAGGCAGAGTTGATGATATCATCATAAAAAACTTGTATTAATTCTTATAAGTAAAACACTAAAACGCGATTAAAATATCCCGTATGGGTGAATAACGTATAAATATTATAGTTAAGTCGTAGATGGTGAAAACCTAGTAATGTGGCATTATATGTGTGAGCCCAAAATGGATCTAGTCCCTGTTGCGTAGTGTTGTGTGTCGTGTATTGTTGCCAACAGTGTTTTATCTACAAGAATTAATATAAGTTTTATATGATGGTATCACCAACGCTGTCTACCGCATGTGGAACCATAAATAAGTGACTTGTCTACTGGCAACTGATTTTAAACTTGGCGTTATGTGCTCCCCAAGGATGGTGTTCTGAACGCCGAAATATATCGGAGCAATAAATGTAATATACACCAATAGTTGTGTGCATTTAGTTGGTCTAATAAATTGGCTATAATTCTTCATAGCAATGCAGGGAATATACACAACCTTAAAATGAAGGTAAATTATATTTTGGCAAAATTATTTCTCTGGTTATTTAAAACATTCCCTCTGGGTCGTATAAGGACAAACGTTCACGGCTGTATCCCGGGTGGGGAGGGTGGGTTGTTGCTGCCGTAAACACACCTATTAGTCACTCATGTGGTAAGTAAATTCCACGCTTACTACTGGACCCTAACCTCAATCAAATCAGTCCAATTTATAAGGTGGCTAATTACGAAGAACTAACAGATATAACTGTGGAACACGTACCTAATTTTGCAGTGAATTTAGAGAAGGAAGATTCGTCCCGTTATTAACCTAATCACCTTACATATTCTTGTCATAGCCTTCGGCCTCACAAGAGCTGTGAATTTCATTTAGTACTTAAGGTGCATTTTTTGTGTGTGTTAAGAAGATTATTAAAAACCGACAACCCAAACTTATTCAATGACATTTCATTATTCGGCCGCAGTTGCAAGTGCATTCCCATGATCCAAAGAATCCATTTCTTAACACTACGAATCATGAATTTATACAAACAATATGGGTGAGTGACCCTGCGTCTGAAGATACCGCAACTAATTTTATTTGATGACCAACAGAATCTTTTAAATTACGCTGCTTACAATAGGTATATTGAAGAATTTCGCCATAAGCAAGATCAGGAACGCTCTGAGCTGGGTGAAAGATCTGCAGGCTACAAGGTGTTATTATGCACGCTGTGATACCTTCATTATTAACAAAAGGGTAAGTTTCAGAATTAAGTCGTTTCACAGAAGTAAAGAGAGATGTTAAAGAAGCCGGTTTATTACTTCGCGAAACTTACGGTTCTTAAGCAAACCCTAAGCGTAGAAAGGTGGGTTTTGCTGCTATTTTTAGCCTATGTTCTTCCCTAGAAAAGAAAAAAGTAAGGTTTTGAGGTCACAACGTTGTGTGTGTATGTGTGCGTGCGTGTGTGAAGGGATTTAATTTCCATGTCACGTTTTTAACCAACTCACTGATTTTCATGAAACGTTGCACAAAATTTATGCAACGAGAGTGTTTTCCTGCCATCGACAATAACAACATGGCAGACGGGCGAACTTGTAAGACGGAAGTAACACTAGCGACACAACGTTTATGGCAGTGAAATAGGGCCTACTGCACAGTGACAGTTTCAGGAAAATAAGCAAGTTTTATTTCGATAGCATTCCTGTAAAATTTCAGTAACAAGATGGCGGTTGTGGGAAAATCCTGTTTAGCTTTCGGCGAGGTCGTCCTAAATAATGAACTATTCATTGACTTAGTCACGTGAACTTCGTGACGAAGGTTGATGATAATCACATCTACATATTCTGTAAAAATATTGTAAGCTAAGCGTCAAAAACTTGGCTGCGATACGAAACTTTGAAAATACATCAGAAAAGTGTAAACACAAACAAAATCTATAGTCCAATAATAAATTATTCACAGAATAGCACTAAACTTAGTAGATGTGCAGACGACATTATGGACTAAGGTGGTCGCGTGTCTGAATTTTGCTAGAATTCCCTGTTTAACTAATACCACAGTTTAGGAAATCACCGCAGTAGTGCCAACTTAAATTAAGGAAATGTACACTGCACACAGAACTAATGTCCCGGACACTGAACATTTATTAATGTTACAAAAATTTGAATATCTTTTTCAGTTGGGAAATATGCTAGATTTGACATCAATGTTCCCTCTACGCTGCGCGGGTGCCATGCTTCCGCGCACACTGAATTGCTGCCGCGCAGCTGGAATTTTTCAGTTTTCATTGTAAATATTCTTATAATGCATATTACAAAAAAATTTTTAAAGTGCCGCGCAGTCGTCAGGTCGTGGAAAAATCTTCTGCTCAGAGCAGTAGTAGGTCCGCGCAGCTGTAAAAAAAATAGCTGGAACGTTGTTTGACACTGAAGGCTAAGTTCCTTATTTGTTCGCCCATTGAAGTGACGGCTGTTTTAGACCTTAACCCTTTAAAGACAAAGCGTATCTATTTTATATAAGGACTCAGTGCGTACCGCGCTGTAAACACTCTCCACTTCGGTTATAAAAACCAGTCTCTTAATGTTTTATAAGGCAAAAGTTGCTGTTTGTTCTGAGATCCGTACAAAACACATAAACGCACTGTGGGCACCACGTAGAATTTTTTAATGTTAAACCTGGTCATATGTAAAGTTACCGCTAGGCTTTAAAAGGTTAACGTCTCAAACAGAAGAACCTACGACGGTCACTAAGCGGTACGCGACTAGAGCGAATTACGTATCAAGTGAAGGAAACAACAACCACAGCCGTGAGAAAGTCCGCGTAACATTTAATGTCAAAGTGTAGTTATCTGTTATACGTATACAGCTAAGTTCATACGTCGGCCTTTATCGGATCATTAAAGGTGATTCACTGATTACCGGAACGTCCTATCAGGACTCGTATAACTATGAACCGGATCATCATAAATGTATGAGCTTTGTCAATTACGATAAAAATTTGTTCGTCTTCGATAAGGAAACCCGGCTGAACTAATTCAGCCCGATCGAATTAACAACGTTCTCAACCAAGACCACTGAAGTAATGTACAGTACTCAGTACCCCAACTCCACCAACAGCAATTAGTTATGGATTAATAGAAATTAAGGATTAACATTGTTAGTACTGTCACGTTTTGAAAAGCTTTGGCTTTTAACAGTAATTTATAGATAGCTTAAGAGTAACTGCGGAATACATACCTAAATTCTTTGCCAGTTTAACCCGACCTACCACGAAATACGGTACATTTTCCACATCTATAGCCCTGCCAACAAAATCGGACTGTAGAATTTATAATTGCTTCAAATGAAATGGTATACTTATCACCTGCGTCGCCATATAGAGGTGTAATGTCCCAAACTTTCAGAGAAAATTTTGTATTCATTTTTGTTATGAAATTGTTAGAATAGAATGCATGCAATCCGTCAACGAAAGGCACGTATATTTCGGTGCACCATTTACTTTAAATTTCAACTCCGAAAATACCATAGCCTAATATTAATTTTAAGAACAAAATATCTGACGTTAAATCTCCCACTAATATATAAAGATCACACAAATTTGTGGGTGAATATACAGACCGGAAGGAAAGTTGAGACTCTCGGAAGAGAACTAGCAAAGGCTCCAGGTACATTTTTATGCCCGGGAATTTAAAGGCCTAATATTGACAAGAAAATAAACCACATTATGGCTCTCTACTACGTCGAGACTTGTATCATTTCCTTTCATCGCCTTCAAAACAAAGGAAAGTGTAAGATTAAAGCACTTCTACACATAAGCCGGTGTTCTGAAAAAGCCACATGGGTGGATATGCATGGCACGATAATTACTTCTCGCAGTACTGTCAATTCTAAGTTGTGTGTGGGTGGAAACAGTTTAACATGTCCTTTCATTGTTGCGTAAGAATTAAAAATTTCACTTTTTGCGAGATCTCAGTGTGTGGGCGATTGGACTTAAGACATACAGTACGATAAAGTCTGTTTTGTTTAAAACTTCATTTTCTAGTGTCCCTTCAGACAGCACATCAGGCCCGCTCTTTATATACATAATTTTAGCCTTTCACAATATGGGGACACGTTAGCTCTTGGTTAAGAACTAAGAGTCTAAATCACAAAATTCTGCTAAGAAACTTCTTGCTTCCCAAAACCACTATCTTAGGTAGGATAATTAGGACAGGCCAATAAGTATAAAGAGTGACGTACAAATTTAAACACAAAAAAGACATTCATAGAAAACTACCTCAAATATTTAACATATCTGAACATACCAAATTTGCGTCTCAGCATTCTTCAACTGACAGTTTCAGAAGTACAAACGTACACCGCTTATCCTCAAAGCCGTCATATTCGATTAAGTGGCTTTATCAACAGTTTAAGTCTTTTAAAGTTTTATCATCATACGACAATCAGCGATCTTGCACCCAGCTACATTTTGTTACTCAAAACAATCGCACCCAACATACAAAGTTGATTAAAACAGGCTACATGTTTCGGCTTATTATGCCATCATCAAGCCCTTATTGAAAACATTAAAAAGACACGCTGTAATAGGTGCCCTTTTATTGTTCTTAGTAAGGGCCTGATAATGGCTTAATAAGCCGAAACATGTAGCCTATTTTATTCTACTTTGTACGTTACGTACTACTGTTTTGAGTAACAAAAATCTGTAACTGAATAACACGAAGGGAATGGTTCATCTCAAAGATCTTGCATCCAGTGGCCCCCCATCTGCTTCCAACACTTCATATGACTTTCGTGGCGGAAATATGAAAGGAAAACAAAAAAGCAGATTAACAAATAAAACAATAATTTATAAAGACACACTCAAATATTTGGGAACGGCAATAAATAATGAACTATTGACGAAGACGTTACGAGTAGATTAAATTCGGGGAACACTTCCCACCGTTCAGTCCGAAGTCCTTTATCTTACCGACTCTTATCTATGAACCTAAAGATTAGAAGACACAGAACTATAAATACTATTGTTTTATGGGTCTATTGTTGTGAAACTTGGTTTCTCAACCCACGCAACGTGCACACACACAGAGTGATTTACACAAGACTATTTATGATTATCTAAGCAAGAGGAAGCAACATAAGGTTGAACAAAACCGAACAGTGAAGACTTTCGCATTTTTTAACTTCCATTACAGTACAGTACAGTACAGTACAGTACAGTACACTACAGTACAGTACAGTACAGTACACTACAGTACAATACAGTACAGTACAGTACACTACAGTACAATACAGTACAGTACACTACACTACACTACAGTACAGTACAGTACAGTACACTACAGTACAGTACAGTACAGTACACTACAGTACAATACAGTACAGTACAGTACACTACAGTACAATACAGTACAGTACAGTACACTACAGTACAGTACAGTACAGTACAGTACAGTACAATACAATACAGTACAGTACAGTACAATACAGTACAATACAGTACAGTACACTACAGTAGAGTACAGTACAGTACAGTACAGTACAGTACACTACAGTACAGTACAGTACAGTACAGTACAGTACAGTACAGTACAGTACACTACAGTACAGTACAGTACCGTACAGTATACTGTTAGTATGATAAAATGAAAAAGGCTAAGACTGAGTCATGTGAGAGGGAGGGGTGAGAAATAGGCTTACAATATATGTGAAGGGGACACATCACTTGAGAGTTATATGCTTAGACAGAGGGATAATATTAAAACGGATCTTTTAAGGATATAGACTTTCCATGCAATTCATTCAAGCTAGGGTGGAGTGAGCACGGTAATACACATTCAGTTTCCACAACAGGCGTTTAATTTCTTGACTTAATGAGCAAGTAAAGAGATTCCTGCTGAGACGTGACGCCGTGTAGCTTCCTAGCACTATTCAGGGGATCCTGCTGCTTCCACCTAACTCATGTTCGCTGACGCTGGAATCAGCAGCTTGCCCTGAAACTTTAGCAAACTTCAACCACCCTACACGGTGTCACGTCCCAGATGACAGTAACCTAGATATTCATTGCGCGACTATCAGCTTGTGAAGGACTTCGCTCCATTGAGTTATATATGCAGTGGCTAGTCTTTATTTCATGTTTTCTTCGCGTGCCTGGAACGTGCCTCAGTGATGCACGCCTCACCAACAAAGGGGTTGTCTGGTCACCCTCCTGTCATCCCCGCACGAGACAAAGAGGGGTGTCGCTTATGTATGGCCATATACAATAAAAAAACTTGATCTTCCATCTTTCTTTGCAAAGTAAGAAGGTAATTAGATGCTGCTAGCTCTGGGGTAGCCTCATCACTCTCAATATAAGCATTGTAAAAACTACGCGTGTGAGGAATGGGAAGGATCCTTTCTCCTTTTAAAATCTTATTTAAATGAAATAATGTGCGGTTGGGATGACACTAAATGTAATGAGATAGAAAACGCATACAAACATGTTTTCTTTTGTTCAGATCAAGGCAGATGGTACTACACAAGCTTATACATAGGTCTAAGGAAGCTTAACAAAGAGACTAAAATAAGAATCACTCACGTGGTAAAACGTCACACAATGTCTGTTCGTTCAGAATTTCTGTCTTGTGTCGCTAATCTGACAGAACGGAGGGAGCCTGCATAATATGCGCAGAAACAAAACATCATTACGTAATCCTTTAAAAGAGAGTGGTAACTATAAGTACCACCTGCAGTAACATGAAAGACCGTTGTATTATACCCAGGAAGACTATGTATGCGTTTCGTATCATACTTCCTAAACACCCTTTATCCACTAGTGTTGGCAATGGGAGAGCGGCGTGTTTAAAGTTAGGGAGCAATTGAATTATTCAGATAAATTTCAGGCTGCATAGGGTTAAAACAAATGTTTTACATATTGTTGGCAAACCTGTTGATAAAGCAATAGAAAAGTTGACAGTTCCACCTGTGTCACATTAAGTCGTTGCATTTATCCACTCCTGTAAATTGTAGTTATTAAACGATACCGTAACATCACGAGTTCATTCTAGTAAATATTTAATAAATTACTGTGATAAAGTTACACTTGAAGACCAGTAAGATAAGCACTTTCGTAGGTAGAAATGCGAAGCGAAATGAAATTTAAAGTTATGAATTTCCTCGTTACGTTCTAACATCCCGTCAGCAATTTCTTCTACAACACCCCCTGTCATATCGATCACCAAATTCAATTAATGCAACAAAATTCCCGTGGAAAATTCTAGAGCTGAACAGCGCTGCAAGACGTTCTGTTGCTCCCGCCCTCAGATTCAAATATTCGTCACTTTGTTCTCAAACACCCTGTACATATATCGATCCTATATTCAGTTAGTACAATAAAAAAAGCTCTGTGGAACATTCTATAGCTGTCCGGTCAACGTGTGAACAAGTGTCCGAGGCCATCTGACGCATCAAGCACAGCAATTATTCACGTTTAGCGAAGCGAAACTTTTAAAACCTTCCTAAAGGGAAGAAGAGTAAAGAAAGCTGGAAGGGTTGGGGCGGGATGCTGATGTATGCAGATGGCCAGTGGCTGTCCCACTCACACGCTGCATACAGTCACGTGCAGGTCGCAGTTGGGGCTGTCGCAGCACAGAAAATCAAACTGTCTCATGAAGCAAAAGCCTCTGTGAGTACTTCTTGTGCAGTGAAGGGCAGTATTACTGTGGAATTCTTTAGCCGAAAACTGTTGCCTTCTCGGTTGTAATGCCGTATAGTTTGATAGATACAAATTTAGCGGATAAACGCAATGACTCCATTTTTGCGCTCTGCCAGCATTATTTTGGTGTCGATGTCTTTGCAGAAGGATTGTGTTTGCAAAAATCGTAACGTTTAGCACTGACTATGCATTGTACGTTGTTCTCACGCCGTTTCCAAAGCAGCATGTAGTTTTCATGTGCTCACACAGATGGCAGCTCTATGTTCGCAGAGGTGCAATATGAAGCATAAAAGTGTAAACGAATTCACTGTTTTAATGGAGGAAGAACGGAAGGAGAGAAATATAAAAAATAAAAAAGTGATGACGATACAAAAGAAATAATTCCCCGATGAATTCCGACGCGCATCGTTATCAGCTACAGGGTCAAATACAGATGCAATTGTACCACGTGAATTTTCAATAAAAATATTCAAGTAAAGGTAAATATTTTCCTGTTGAAATTTGTTCCCACCCACTTAACACCATTTGTGAGCCACTGTTCAGATAATTCGTATAGTTTTAATCTGTTTTTGGATCTACATTACACTTTCTTTTTCTTTTATTTCTTAGTCTGACCTCTTCAAACTACTCATTGTAGGTGTAGAATGTCTTTGTCGTACTAGATCACACTCAGTGACACACACGCACACACTCGGTAGGACTCCTCTGGACGAGGGATCGGTCCGTTGCAGAAACCTCTATCTGACAACATATAACACTCACAAGAGACAGATATCCACGTTTCCGGCCGGATTTAAACCCGCAATCCCAGCAAACGAGCGGCCGCAGTCCTAAGCCTAGACCTCGCGGCCACCGAGATCGGCCGTCATACTTTCGAAACATGTTGTTGCCACAAAGTCTAACGATTTCTTTTGCCCTGAGACAACTCGCCGCTTAGCTTCAAGTCCTGCAAGCTCTTTGCATACCAGCCGCAAACCTCATGCTGACAGGAGTGAATTACATCTGTTGCCACATCTGTCTGGCTTCCGACTACGTCCCCGAACACTGTATCGCAACCTGCCTGTTCTGATGTCAAGCACAGAGAAGCCGTTCTGCAGAAACAAAACACAGTTTACGCTTTTAGTGTAAAAGAAGCAAAGTGATTTACAGTCCTTCATTTTAACAGATGACCAAGTAAAGTCCTCTTTTTTTTTCTTTTACATAGATTTCAAGGTAACTACTAACAAATCACCAAACGCACTCGTAGTGTAACTAAAATAATGTTCAATTTATTTCGCTTTTCTAAGAAAAACCCTACGGCTGACCAGAGTAGTACGTTGGACACAAAATATGTACTTCGTTTTTATTACAAATTTGATTTCCAATTTTTGTTACTCCAACAGATATTTAGTAAATTATGTTTGAGATGCGTGCGTACAAGCACGACAGTCTTCATGTAACGGGTGTGTTATTTTGTGCTACTTTAACCAGTGGCTGAACCTGTCAACTAATTGATTAGCATTCCTCTGTAGCAAATTTCATGAGAACTTTACATGCAGTGACACAAACAGACTAACGCGGTCAAGGTAATATAGCTGTTGTTTATGAACATTCCAAAGATGAGACAGAATAACGAAAATTGGCCAATTTTGTAGTGAGTCTTAAAACTTTATGCTTGTGAATAATAATACCTCGGAAACAAACTACCAAAATTAAAGCCAATTTAAAGACATCCCATAACGCTGATATTGCCTGTTATTGTTATTACCTTTAACTAAAATGTTACATTCAGGATTGTACAAATCCCGGGCGCCACGTGGCCAGGCGAATAAATTTTCTACGGTGGTGCCTAATACTTGCAGGTTTTTAGCACTGGTCTTGCTTTTTGCCACACTTGTGGCGCCTAAAATTTTCAGGTGACCCCTAAATTTTTGGAAATGTTGTGCACCCCTGGCTACATTGATATTTATCTTTCAGTAGGTCTTACTTTTATCACCGCACGATACAACGCACATACTTTAAGGGTCGGTTCACACTATACGGCACGACACGACACGACACGACAAAACCCAGCGTCCCTTCACGTCTACCGTCAGTTAACACACATGCAAAATATTCTCTTCCCTCAATCCCAGCGACACTGTCTTTGTCGCTAGCTGTCTGTGACGGACTAATGTGAATTCGAGCATGTGAAAACCATAAAAGTATACTTGGTCATGTCGTGTCGTACCGTATAATGTGACTCGACCCTAAAACAGCACTTTACAGAAATTTGTAATAAATTTTGAAGATGATGGTCCAGATTTTGAGGCTCTAGCTACGCCAAAGGACACACCAGGGTTCGAAACCCACGCCCTTCATGCCGTAGCTAGTCGCTATACTGACTGAGCCACCCAACCCCTCCCAACAAAGTACGATTCCTTATTTTATCCTGCCATCTGGTGAAGGAAACAGAATCAACTCCCATAACGTGGTGGTTCCAAAGGAACTTGAACGTTGGACAATGTCCAAAACATCAGTCAAAAACTTGCTACTATGTTCTCATGTTCTACTTTTCATATTCTGCAGCATGTACAGAAAACATAATCCGTACTAGTGACCCAATTCCCACCCTTCTGTTACACAACCCCTTAGAAGTCCATCCATCAACCCCTTTCATAGTATGACTCACCCACGATGCAATTTAATTGTCAACCCTTCCGTTTGACTGGATCAGCTCAGGAAATACCCCTTCTACCTTAAACGTAAGAACACAGTATCTTTGTTTATGGGTTTGTTTATGGGTTTGCTATACTCTTGACGTCAGAGAAGAGGCCCCCCTCCCTCTGACCCCACCTTCCAAAAAGAAATAATTTTGTCCACTTGTTGAACTTTAAGATATTTCAAAACAAATTTATAGCATTGTCACTTAACTTCTTTGCCACTATAAGACATCCCTTGTTTAGCAAGTAAATTATTCCAACTTCCGTCTTCTAACACGTCAGAGCTGACGTGCCACCCAGACGTCCCGCAGTCGTCAAAATATGCCAACAGAACAAGTTCGAATGCTAGGAGTTTTAGGCCTCTAGGAAATAAGTTAAGTGATAAAATGTGATAAAATCTCACGCTGTAGATATATTATGGACTAAATCTTACAATCCATGCCTGTACAGTAGGACAATAAGCCAGTACCTAGTGTATAGCCAATTTAAATTTCAATAGAAAAATCCGATATTTTCCTTACACATATACAGATTCCATACACAACGTTTCTACTAATTCACTTTCATGCATTACAGCCCTCGACAGGCCGTTCTGCATCATGACATCAATGAATATTTAAGCACAGAACTTGGAAAGTTCTGGAAAAGCAACGCGACGAAAGACGCCGTGTTGCTACACAGAGGTACATATTTTCGGCAAATTCGAGATCACATTGTCTAATAAAGTGTAGGAACCTTCCGAAGTTGATTCCTGCTGACACCTTCTGGTTCTATCCATAACTATGCTTAACTGTGTGCTAAAAGTCCCACGACAGAGCAAAAAACATTAGCTTCTCGCATACGTCCGACAATTTACATGTCTCTTTCATTAATAGCCTACAATAACGTCTCTAGATAAAAACACACATATTAACACTAGTATATCCAACACTAATGTGACGATATAAATCATGCACTTTCATTTTTTAAGAGTTGCTACATAGAAATGACTTAATGAAACTTAATCTTATAGTTATCAGTAACACATATACCCCCATGTAACAAATCGGAATTACGTATATATATGTATATATAACATAAAAACTAAACTATCACCTTTATCTAGATATTTAGTAATATGAACTCATATAGATAATTACTACGTTACTGAATAAATATCAGTTCTTATTTTATTCGTCACAATTTGAAGGAACTGACAAATAGGCTTACTTAATCTAAGACTTAAAAAATGGACATTTGTGTGACAGATTACCTAAATTTTAAAAGACAACGAAAATGAAATTTCTAAAACTCTTACACGGGGCCTTTGTAGAGTTATTACAATCACAAAATACACAATATAAAAACACAAACACAGCTACCTGTTTGTAAACAATACAGAATATTAAGAACACTAAAGGTGACTATCTCATTTTGTCCCGAAAAAAGAGTCAAGTTTGTTCTATAAGAACTAAACTAGGCTACAAAGCCTGTAGTTCTAAATTTTGACGTTTCGCATCCCCGTTGGCGTATACTATCAATCTTTTACGTAAAAAACTCAGTCAACAGCCAAGTTGGCTGTTGACTGAGTTTTTTATGTAAAATATCTATAGTTCTAAAGTCGTAACGATAGCCCTGAATGAACACTGTTGATCACACAGTGTATCTCCAGGCAGTCTATTGCAGTGTGTCAGTTACGGCACCAATTTTTCATCAGGTCTTCGACCATTCATTCATTTAGTCCGCAGCCTGTCTTGCGACAGGTCCATAGCCTCTTCCGAAGCGAGTTCTGCAGAGTGCGATCTAGTGCTTCTTTCAAGTTCCATGTGCTTTCTCTTTTCCCTAAGATCAGTCAGTAGCTGCTTATGCCTTCTTCCTCGTCATCCCTTCCCTTCCATCTTTCCTTCCTTCCTACGCAATATGTGACGAACTGAGTTAGCCTTCCATCCACCATACCACATCCAAAACACTACCTTGTTTCACAAAGGCATGTCGTGGGATACCATGAAACTTGTGGCGTTTAGAAGCCAGTGACACATCGTATTGTATCGCAACATGGTGCCCATTCTTTCCGTGTTTCCATGGAGTAATGTTTTGTGCGGTTTATAGCGCTGGGTACAAAAACATGGTTTTAGCCATCGGTTGACTCTGGTTATTTTATTACTCAACGCCAAGCAGCACTAACAATTACAGTCACTCAAAATCTTAAAAGAGTCTTTTGGATCGTGTGCAGTACAGAGTTCGTGTGGTCAGGGCTCCCAAACATGGCAACATATGTCGGCAGTAAACTTATCACTTTCTAGCACATTTAAACAGCTTCCTTCCTTTTGACTTCAACACAATTGGATTCAGCGTGTCTACACGAGACACTGGTGCTCTTCTTGGAAGGCAAGACGATTTTAACCGCTTATAAATGGAAGCCTCTCTAATACCGGGTGGCTACAAATTAGCGGATGATTCGGAGGGCCTCTGACGTTCTATTGAGAACACACACAGGGAAACTTCTCACTAAAAAGCGGTCTCCTAACATTCAAGTGTCCCCTACCTCCGACCCTCGCGAAAGTGCGTGGCGTGACTATGGTACGACGAATAATGCAGTAATACACACAAAAACCTAATTTACCACAAACAATATCCATGTCTTTCGCATGTGGTCACCAACGTGCTTCCTTAGTAACACGACACACCGCCGATCTGTATGCAGCTTCGTCCCACACCCTATCTTATCCAGGTCGTCTGTCATTACAGCATTACGTTTTTGAGTCCCCCTACGTCATAGTCCATAAGGCCTACGGACAAGCCGAAAAATTACGACGTTAGACTTATGCCGAAAAGAAACTTGAATACAGGGAGACTGCTTTGAGGTAAAGTAGTATTCCATTTGACTTCTCAATAGAACAATAAACGGCCTCCAAATAGTTTGCTAATTTGTAACTACCTGAATTTCAAAAGTCAGTTACAGAACACAACACCTGTATTACAAAGCCCGGCAGTTAATGAAGTTTGTGAAATAACTGCTGTTTATTGAAAAAAAAAACCAAATGGATACCGCAAGTGAATTCTGCAGGAAAAATGTAACTTTATGTAATGTTCAAGTAAGCAGTACGCAGTCATTACTCTCCTACAAAGAGTTAAATTTCCGTCTAGGAAGAATACGTATGAGTAGGCTATTAGAATGTTACGTCAACTGCATTTCCACAAATATTTCTGAAAAAAACTGAACACAGCAGATCTGGTACTAGATTTGGTAATTAAAATTATCCTGTCTTATTGGGGTCAAATACTAAGAATGGCCCTAGGTGAGAATATTGTGAATGAAGGAACTCGATTCAACTTGTTCTGGTTGTAATACTGCAGTCTCTCACAACGATATGGAATCTTCCCCATCCTGCACCCCACCTGTAACCACATTCACAATACAGCAATACAACCATAGCATGAAACAAGGCTGTCATTACGGCTATTTTTGAGGCAGTTCATCCCGTTGTGTGTGTAACAACAGTAAAGGATTAACATTCATCAGTCGAACATAACTTTCTATTCACAAGCACCAGCTACATGTTTCGGCTCCTAACAACGCTATCATCAGGCTCTGTGACGAGCTGAAACATGTAGCTGTTTATTGTGAAAAATACTGCGTTGTGTTGGACTGAACTCTACGAATTCTATTGTTATATGTTGTAGTACTATAGCAACCATTCGTGACAATTCTCCCTTTCCTTGCCTTACGTCGAACTCAGTGTAACAAGAGCGTAACGCGTCCCACTGCTTCCCACGGCAGAAAAACTTCTGGTATCGACAGAATAACAGAATGTGGTTATTTAATGACATGAATTAATCTTTATGGAGGAACGGCCTCCATATATGGAAAGTAGCTGCGAATATATTGAATAAGCAGTCGCGGACAGCCTACAAGCAGTGGTCCTCCAGCTTGGGGTTCGGCGAAGTGCTAAAAAAACTCCTCGCCGTAAAAAAGCACCATGTTATTAAACATTCTACAGGGCCTCGGGTTGAACAGATCGTTTGGCACGACGTAAGCAATGGAAATCTTCAAGAAGTGGGATCGGGGGACATGGACTGGATTGATCTGGCTGAGGATAGGGACAAGTGGCGGGCTCTTGTTAATACGGTAGTGAACCTTTGGGTTCCATAAAATGCGGGGAACTTCTTGACTAGCAGCAGACCTGTTGGCTTTTCAGCAAAGACTCTGATCCACGGAATTAAGTTTGTCTGTTCGGAAGCTCATAAACCGAAAGACAGTAGCAAGATGTTCAACTGGGGATTTAAACAACGTGGTTAAGAAGAAAAATAATTTATAGGTGAGACGAAATTACAGCTTGTCCATGTGGCAATATCAAAGTACATGAAGTATGGGAATTTCATGAAGAGTTGAGCGGCTGTCACTTTCCAAAGAATTAGCTGGTTGGCTAATTAGCGAGATAGTTTTTTTGAAATTCTGAACTGCTTCAAAATAAGAATACAAACTAATTTCTCGCTATTTCATTCCGACAAATACGCACCTATTTATATTATTCAGTCACGAATTAATGTACTGTACATTACCCTCCAGCGTCATTACACGTTATCCAATTAACTATTAACCTCATGATTTTCAAAAGAATGTTGAATTACAACAACATATCTTTTATTTTGTAAGTTCACTGCAAAAATTTTAGCATTCATTCTTCAGCACCTGTCCGGTCTCGTATCGTGGAACTATACCTCATAAACAATATGTGAATTCACCTGCCTTTAGGAGCAATAGATTGTATACCTAATTACAAAAGTGGACTAAGTGCCTCTTTACTCGTGAAATGCGTTTATTGACACTACTTTTTCAGGTTCCACAACGGAGACCCTTCACACTGCGGGCTTACGGATTGTATCACAGCGCAGTCTGAAGTGAATACCAACACTGCGTTGAAAGAACTCCTTCGATCTTTAGATTCGATCCTGGGTGGTGGCCCCGAACGAGTCTGTACGGTGTCACAGCTCACAAGACCATTTAAATACTTAAATATTTACTTACAGGAATTTACAATTATTTATCGTAGTCGGAATAGCGTAGCCATTACAGAGACTAGGCTACTGGCTGAACGAGAAACCGGGTTCGCTTCCCATCACGGACAAGACGTTTATCTGTTCTTTAAAGATTCAAGACCAGCTGTAGGGTCTAGCCAGCCTCCTATTCAAAGGGAACTGAAGGCTCTTTCTTCGGGGATAATGCAACCGGGGCGTGAATCTGACCACTCGGTCCCAGCTAGAGCCGAGGTCGAACACGTGCCTTTACTGTGCGCATAGCAAGTTTTACTTGCAATTCTTTATGCAAAACTAAAGACAAGAATTGTACAAATGTTGAATTAAGCAAAATAACATGGAGACATATTAAGGACTAGAAGTAACCTATAGCTTCACGGATTCTTAAAATCGGTAACAGATGGACGTTGACGTTAACCTTCATAAGCAGGCCACTGCACCACAACCGGGCAACCGGGGTTTAAGAGTTCTCCGCTAACCGCTGATTAGGAAGCTGAATGGTTACCCGGACCGGTCTCGACATTGTGCAGACAAAATATTTTGCACCTGCAGGAAACTAAACACCAGTTGCAAGTTGCCCGAACTGTAGCCTATATCAACTGAGCTACTCAAGCAGGGCTACTCTTTTCTGCTTTCTTATTTACATGTGCGGTTTACAGGGGTCTAATGTTTTGGTGAAATTTGCTAAAAGCAGTTAACTATGATGATGATGGTACCTCTACTGATGATTACGATGACGATGATGATGATACAATAATAATAATAATAATAATAATAATTCTGTACAGATCTTAAGTCAGTTCTGTCGTAGCCAGAGTGAGTCGGCACAAAAAAGGACGCACACAAAAATGTTTCTGCAACTTTAGTGGCGAAGATAACCATATCCTGGGATGGAACATCGTGCAGCCTGGTAGAACTCTACCGAGTTTGCGGAACACTCTGCTGCTTTTATCATCGGGGCAGATAAATCATTCCTTCTTCAACCTCGATGGCGGGCGCTGCAGTACGTTCCGAAATGTACGTGCATCTGTACGAAAACTACACGGTGTCAAATCCCAGAAGACAGCATACTTCATAGTGACCGCTGTGAAATTACCAATCAGAAGAAACGCGATGTGCTTTCTGTGAGTTATGAATTGAATTTGTGGATACTGTTTAAATAAACTCCATGTTTCAGTGCGTTAGACCGCTCTTGTAAAGATATTTGAATGAAAATTCTTACCGGAATGAAAATGTTCTTTCTGTTTTAATTTGTTAAAAGAGCGCCTTCAGGCAAACTGTTAAACACTAGAGGCAACCTGTTTTTATACCTGCCATACGAGATATATATTACACAGCATCACAACTGGGCATCCAGTTTAAGCCACACAAACCTGAATCTGTGCACATTGTCACTGCAGATTGCAAGGCACCTCACCAATTACAGCACCGGCTGTATTAACTAACCCTGACTACAAGTATGCTGCCTACCATCAGGTAATGGACGTCCAAATAAATAAGGTCTGCTAACTGCTGCGCGAAGTCAAAGCGTATTCGTTTAATTTAATTACAGAGAAATTCGCGACGGTTTTAGCCGAACTTGCCAAGGTCTAACCGAAGGCTGCCTGGTGGATCTTATAAACCGACTTATGTTGCATGCTTCACAAATGTGGGAGGGACCGCGAGTCGTCCGGGTATCCAGAAAATCCGGATAATTGGATTTTTCTTTTCTTTTCTTTGAAAATACGCTACATTGGCAGCTTGAAGTGAAAAAAAATTACACAAACGGATATTTTTAGGCTACATATTTATTTACGTACAAATAAAACATTAATACATAATTCGTTATATGTATTTGACAACTGGGAATTCCTTGTCTAATTTGGGAACCCCTTCGCCTGTTACTATTTACAGTACGTACGTGCGTCTAAGCCGATCCCACTGGCCGCGCGGTCTAAGGCATAGGTCTGCGTCAGAGCGTTTGCTGGGATATTGGGTTCGAATCCCACCGGGGCATGGATGTTTGTCTCTTGTACAGTGTTTGTGTTGTCAGGTAGAGGTCTCTGAGACGGGCCGATCCCTCGTCCAGAGGAGTCCTACCGACTGTGGTGTGTGTTTGAGTGTGATCAAGTGAAAATAAAAACCCTCTACACCTACTGTGAAAAAAAGTTTGGTAGAAGAGGGAAGGACTACGAAACGAAAAGAAGCCTGCGTCTAAACCTTTCGACCTCGCCTGATTTGAAGTTCTACACAGCCCAAAAAATTGACAGTACTGTACTCGATCCGATAACAGGTAATTTCAAGGCAAATTCGTTTTGTATAATTCTCGACAAAGTTACCTGAAAGGCCAAGCCGATCCGGATAGTTGGCGATCCGGACAACCAGCGTCTGGATAATTGGAGTTATAATGTATATACCACCTGCTTTAATGTTAAAAGAATTCTCAAGATAGCTCCCACAATGTATTTATGTATTCCGTACGATTCTCACAATAAAGGGCGACTGCGTTCCTGACCAATGTTGACAGGTTGGTGTTTCGAATGAGAGACGGACAGCGTTCTCTGACAGTTACGTAGGAAATGAATTGTTATGTGTCCAGATTTTTACGTTTCTAGTTCCAGAGGGTTTAACATAGTCTACTCCTCCGCTGGTGTCACTGCCTATCGTTAAACTGAAATTCCCCAAGTTTTTATGGCAGGGATACGGAGCAGAATTTGTTTCGAAATATTTCAACTAACGGCATCTTTCCTCTGAAGAGTGGCCACCTACTCACGTCCGAATTAATAACTGCCCTGATGTAAAAAATCCCACAGCATCTCAATAAACAAAATGTCGATATTTGGGAAGAGTATAAGAGACAAACGCCAATCCCTGTGGCCGCGCGTTCTAAGGCGTGGGTCTGCAGCTGCTTGATTGCTTGGATCGAGGATTCGAATCCCGCTGAGGGTATGGCTGTTCGTCTCTTGTGTTTGCTGTGTGTTGTGTAGGTAGAGGCCTCTGCGACAAGCTGATTGCTCGTTCAGAGGAGTCTAAAAAATTCTACGTGGTGCCCACATTGCTTTTATGTGTTTTGTACGGATCTCAGAACAAACAGCAACTTTTGCCTTATAAAACATTAAGAGACTGGTTTTTATAACCGAAGTGGAGAGTGTTTACAACGCGGTACGCACTGGGTCCTTATATAAAAAAGATACGCTTCGTCTTTAAAGGGTTAATTACCGTTTAATTTGTGGCATATTTTTTTACAATTTTGTGACTCTGAACAAAGGCTTACTGCTTACCGACTGCGAGTTGCGGGTCGTAAGCCACAGTCAAAATTACAGTCTTATGAGATGTAACGCCGCGTAATTTGGTAAACAGTTATCCAAATTTCAAACGAAACTGTTGCCTTCATCACCAGGGTAAAACACTAAGCGGTAGGGTAAAGAGGAGACGCGGGCCCAGTAAACAGTGACCCTGACCCGGGATCACTGTAAGAACAGATGCCAAGGGACGAACATGAAGAACCATGACAGGTAAATCCGACTCTTTGCTTAATTAAGCAGCACGTCTAGAAGAAGCATGGAGGTGTAGGATAATGGCTCCACACATTATTAACTTCAGCGCCAGACGGAAGTAAGTGGTCAGCCCTCGGTGAGCCGCCAATGACATATCAGGCTTATATATAGTGAGAAATCAAGCCTCTGTCAAGAATCGAATCCTGTCACCTTACTTGTATCCTAATCACTGCTGTTGACTCGGTTGGAGATGAAATCAGCCACATCGTGCGGCAGGATTATGCCTCGGAAAGAAACCACTGGCATAGCTAAGTTCGGTGGGGTGTCGCGATTGTAAACTGGTCACGTGTATGCTTGAAATTCAGGGGGCACCCATTTACACGCTTCGGCTACTTTACCCGTATGAAGAAACCCGCAGGTATGTGTTTGACAGGATGCCGAAAATACACTCACCCTCTAATACACTCACCTTGTAATATCGCATTAAAATTACCATATGGAACAAAAGCGACACAACACACAAAACTTACCAGAATGCGTCGTGTTGGACTCGGCGTCCACCACATCCGTCCTGATCCTCTTGACGACGGCTTCGTCCGGTGAAGACCCCGTGTCAAGGTGCTCCTGTTTGATTCTCGGTTTAAGATCTTCATCCTGAATATTATGATTAAGATCATCCGCTTTACTAGATGGGCTGCTGCTCCCAGCCCGACGTTTCGGCGTGCTGCTGGGCGGTTCATCCATCAGGATATCCGACGGGCCCAGCATCCTCGGCGAAGTTGGTGGAGGTGTACATAATATCCTTGCAGGTGTTGAAATACTCGCTGACGATGATGCCGATGCTGCAGCTACAGCCTTTTTACTATTTATCGGCGCTGATATGCTGGGCCGACGGGTATTGACGACACTTAGTGGAACCGGAAGTGAGGAACTACCACTTCCGCCCCCTCCACTACCGCCGTCTCCGTCGTCGCTGTCCGTGTTGTTGGCATCGCGGTGGTCTCCTCCGGAGAAGCCGAGAGAGTAATTTTCTTTGTTGCAAGCCAGCACTTTGTGCTGGATGAATTTGACTATGTCCGCGAGGGCGAACGGTTTCTGGCACACCCCACATGTCAGAATATCTTGATGAACCACTTCAGCGTCCGCTGAAACAGCAACAAAGTAAAGAAACACATTAGTTGTTAAAGCCCAATGTAAGCACATCTCTGCGGCACACGTAAGGTAATACTGAACGGAACCTGAGGAGATATGGTACGGAGATCCGGGTTGAATTCAACTGCATCTGGATAGCACCCAGTGGCAGATTCTTTTGTGATCACAGTAATGAAACTGGGGGTGCCATACAAACAAAGCAAGTTCTTGACCAACTAAAAGACTCAGGTTTTGAAGGACATGTCTGCCTGCAGTTAACACATGAAAGAACAGTGTTCACCCTACTGGGATTCCACCGTCTGCTTTAGTACTCATAATTTTCCTGCGATTCAATGCCTCACATGAAAACCTACCTAATATTCCTACTTTGTATATAGTACAAAATTACGACGCTCCTCTTTACGTAATTTCCTCCGCCATGATGTTAATATCTCTCTCCATCTTAGGTCCAAGTATAGCTACGGTATCCTGTCTCCAGACACCTGGAGTCTATTTTACTTCCTTATTATGAACGTTGGATTTCCGCACCCATACAAAACAATACGTCAAATCAAAGAACGTTAATGTTTTAATCTTTAACTTGCCGTGGCAACCGACTGACAGTGCCCTTGTGCTGAAGGCTATACCTTGGTCATGTCACGGAAAGAGTTCCAGCAGTTACTAAAAGGAAAAATTGGTGAAGTTCGCCCTAGAACAGGCCATGAAACCTAGACGTGGAGTAGACGTATAGTTCGACTCCGTCCTTAACCTCGGCGCTAGATGAGGTTGGATGGTCGTCACGCACCGGCCGCTTTACCCCCAGGAAAGAGACCCGGCACTCATTTCACAGGAGGCTGAATGTGTCCCAGGGCCGGTCTAGAAGGTACGGAAAATCTCGCCCCAGACCGTCCGAACCGTAGCGAGTCGCTATGCCGACTATGCTAACCCGGCTCACTGAAGCACTGGATATCGAAAACATAACAGGAACGTGCAGACAACTATCTACTGGGAGGTGACACTGTGTATCCTGGCAGAAATGTAGCGACGTTTCTGAGGAATGACTGCAAGTTTATACACAGACTATATGACGTCACTTCCCGCACGACAGTAGTGTTCATAGCCGCTGCCGTCAGAACCATATATCTCACAAAAGTGTGACAATTCCCACATCGCTGTCCAAGTGTCATCGCCGTACGCATGAGCCTGTCCAGTTCCGCCCACGCACTAATGCTTTGCGGCTATTCTGAGGCACTTCTTTTGTATGGGCTGTTCAGATCGATGCCAGTAGCGGTGGAAGTGACCAGCACACTGACCAATAGCGAACACTGACCCTCCTTCGCACGTCCACCCTCAATGTCTGACATGCGCCAAGTCCCTAAACCGAAACCCTCATTCAGAGTCACCTGCCGCCAACAGGTACCAGGCTTCAGGCCATCCGAAGGTTTCGGCCAAAACAGAGAACATTTTTAGGAACTGTAACGATTAAAACATACCCTCAAAGGTTGCTTATGTATTAAAATTATTATGCACCACTCCTCTTAACCCTTCTATACAAAATGATTACTGTATGTATAATGCGGTTTATCAATTAACAGCTCAACATGTTGCCCATGAAATGCATTTATACGTTCCGTACAGTCCTCACAATAAACAACACTAACCGGTTGGTCTTTGCATTGCATACACAATGTCTTGCCTGCTGTAGAAACTAAATATTTTTATATTATTTCCATTTATATCAGGCTGCAAAGTAAATATATATTCAATATTTTCTTTAAAATTATACGCCATACCTTTTTATCATCAATGGATACGAAACACAGGTCACATTCGCGATCAAAATACAGGATTGAACAAATAATCTAACCTGATATTTTATCAGGGGTAAGTCACATGGGGCAACATATGAAGGCTCACAACTGAAAATTCGCATGTAAAATATTAGACCTCAACTTACAGATGCACTAAAAGCAACCATCGACCACACTGTTTTTATCACTACATAAATTCTATTATTTACCCTAGATTCCATAGGTAAAAAATTAATTTGTTTGAAATTGTATTTATTCTAGCGTAATACACATTAAAAAATTCAAAGGAAAAGTCTCTTCATCCTAACACCGATCTACATCAAATTAAAAGACTGAAGTTACATATTGATGCTTAAAATGGCGGCATTTCCAAAATAAGTCTGTCATCTGCGTAGGCCGCTTCTATAGCACAATATACACACAGTTCTAAGGCGTCTCCTCGTACAGCATTTACCCGAATTCAGCATTCGAATGCAGCTAAAAGGCATACTTTCGCAACTTTTCGTTGCGAACATCTCAAAAAACGCGGAAAACTCTCAACAAGGGAAGCCCGTCTTCCAAAAGGCAGGTTAAAAAGAACAGAGCAAAGAACAAAAATCGGATAAGTGCTTAATTGAAGGGAAGTGAGGGGCACTGAGCTAGCAATCGCAGTGTCAGCTTTCTCTCCAGACTCGGAGGACATCACTTTGAAGTTTGCTGAATGTTCAAGGACTTGAAATTAAGCGCCCAATATAGCTTGCAAGTACAGTGGAATCAAGGACTGCTCCACCCCAACCCCACCCAAACCTCCCGGTCAACATATAGAAGCGGGACAATTTCCTTTTCAAGTACTTCAAAAAATCCCCCTGCATTCGATACACTAGTGAGCTGGGCGTAATGCACACGCTGGGCAGAAAACTCGTTTAATTTTCTGGTTCGTCACTTCCGATCAAAACCTGGGCATGCGCAGTAATGATCAATGCATCTGCGCCAGTACCATGTTCAAGACTGGTTTAGAAAGATCGCCGTCTTACGAGACATAATGCCGCGTGGTTTCGCTGACGTATGTCAATGTTTCGAAGAAACTTGCTGCCTACATCATCAGGGTAAATGAGTCAAAAGATAGCTCAATCATCGACCCTGAGACTCACTTGTCAACCGTGATAATGAAAGGAGAGGAATACTCTAAAACGTCCGTACAATTCTACAAATCCACACGGCTTCGCATCAGCAGTAATCTTACCATTCGCTGCCGTCAGAACCTCGCATCTCAAGAAGACACGCAGAAAATTTGCGTGACAACAGGTTGGAGGTTCTCACAAAGTTCTGGGATGTGACGCCGTGTAGTTTTGGAGGGAGGTACACGTGTTTCGGAGGCCCATTCTGCATTCATCTTCACCGTATAAGTTACGCATTCATTCTACACTTACTGACTGCTGCTTACGAAATGATCACGCAACTAATTTACATGTGTAACAACCCTCGAAATGAACCTGATGCCACTTTCTGTCTGTGTGTCTGCGTGTCTCACACTGTGACTCATTCTTCATTTGCATGTGTCACAGTCCTCTTGTAACGTTCGATACAGTGGGGGGGGGGGGGGGTGTCCAGCTGATTGTCTGTTCCCAACTTTCAATCATGACTTAGAATTAAATGAAAAGGTTGACAGCGTCGGCTGAAATGTTTAAATTATTACCACTAGAATTCTGGCCCTGGTAATGAGCAATTAAAATCTAGTTACCACTCGAACAAACCGGAGGAATTTCAATTGTTCAACTAAGTCCTGCATAAGGTGGTGGAAATTTACTTCGACAAGGAGCCAAAGCAATGCCGTATGTGTCACTTTAGGAGACGTGCAAATAAAAATGTTACTTTTAACATACTTTCCCAATTACAGCGAGTGTTGTCAACCAACAAAGACGTTTGAACACAGTACTCCATATAATACTCCGCTCAGATACAGTGAAAACTTTCTCTTCTGCCCTGAGGATGAAAGGTGCGGACTGCCTCGAAACGTCATTCAGCTACCAAGTTATACGATGCCACATCCCCGAAGAGCATAATCCTAATAGTCACCTTAATGAGAACCTAAAGTCACAAATAACGGACAGCACAATAAATTTTCTTGACTTACACATTCCAGTTACCTTTCATTTGATTCTCAGAATAAACATAAACTCCTCTTGCAGTGCCTAGCCTACCTGCCAGGCCCTTCTTACACAAGTTCGGTGTATTTTCTTCGACACAGAGACTAAATTTTCAAATCTATATACACGGACATAATTTCAGCCGACAAATGACGCTCTGAACTTCCTGTTGGCTCGCTTAACTCACAGAACTCCGACTGCGATGCCTAAAGTGTTTGTTAGGTGTGATGCGTATCTACGAACCGAAGCCGAACATGCCCACCGCCTAATATTAACAGCCACGCACTGAATACAGTGCGTAGACCTCGACTTAAGGCTAACTGGAACTGGCGGCGAGAGCAGTGCTGCTGCCATTACGCAAAACGCTGTGAGCGAAGAGTGATTGGAATTGTTGAATAAAATAATACACTTGTACGAGTACATAGGCCCAATATTGGAAAACAGTCGTTCTTCTGTCCCAAGCACACAGTCATTCTTATAGTTCTGGATACGAATGCTAGGTGGTAGTGAATGTCGAACGCAGCTAATTTTTATGAAGCAGTCGAGAATTACTTACGCTTAATCGGTATTGCAGCCTGTACCTTTGCAAATTAAAACTCTTCAACTTCATATCGCATACATTAAATGGACTTACGATATCACATTATCCCTCAGGCTATCGTGGATAAAATAAAGAAATATCTACAGCAATCACTGGTACAGGTGACAACTGTCAAATTCTTCTTTTCAAGTTTCAACTGACTTCATAAATAACAATGATGACATGATCTTCGTGGCAGACAGTTGGCACGCACATGGGAGGGGAATCTGAAAATAAATCTTAAATAAATGACACTGAATAATGAGGACTGGACTCAGCAGTATCTGTATTATATCCAGTGGCTGCCTCTCCTAATCACGGTAATGAAATTCGTATCCCACAAAGGACGCAGGCTTGTCTAGCCAGCTGAGCCATTACCAGATGTTTGACAAGGATTCTGATCTATGCCGTTAGTACTAATCACTCATACAGACGCATCACCAACTTAAGCTTTTATTCCACCGTGACATATATTTCGACATATGCGCTTTTTGTCTACTGAGCCACCAACAGTGCTGTCGCGCAAAGACTACGTGCACATCTGCCAACATTAAAAGTACTACAAATTAATTTTAAAATTCCTCTGTCATAATCATGTAATCAATAATAAGATCACTTAAAACTGTACTTAGGCAGTTAAAATACACTTATTAAGGTAAAGGTAAAGCAGTCCCATTACAGGCCTGGACAGGCCCTTAGGGTTCCAGGAGGTCGAGGCTCCCAGATTTCTAGACAATCGGCACATTAAGGTGGTAAGGTTGTCAGCCCTACGCACCGGCCGCCTTTACCCCCCAGGAAACATTCCTGGTACTCATTTCTGTCAGAGGCTGAGTCGACCCCAGGGCCATAGTGCGACCGACAGGATTATGTCAATGAAAAATCCACTGACACCATCAGGAATCGAACCCGCGACCTGCCGGTTTGTAACGCAGTGCCTCAACCAACTGCGCCACCGCGGCCCCCATAAAGTAAAATATAAGAAGTTTATTTGATATTTTGTACAAAATCTCTAATATTTACTCCATATTTTGATGTAAATTATTACGGTAACCTGTGGTTTGTTATGTTCTGGTAAAAACGAAGCATGTATATAAGAACAGGTTTAATATATCTGTATCTAAACAGTTTAGGATAAAACACTCTTCAACGTTTTGTAAAAATATTTCCGACACAGAACTGGATATTGGTAAAAACACAGCACAACTCTACTTTGTAGCCAAATAATGTCGAAAATTGCACAGGCTTTACAGTCGCACTGAAACTGCAGTTACGTGTGTTTGTATTCCTTCTTAACTGTACGCTGTTGACCTTAACCCCGTTGGCCACCTTCCGCAATGGCGCGCCATTGAAGTATCTCCCTGTACTGTTTGTCTCATTAAAAAATTGTCATTGTTCGGCCAGACACAAGACACAGTGAGTCGTAATAAAAATTTGCAGGCTGTGAGAAGATTAAGAGGAGGGGGTTTGAGTGGACAATGTTCTGGCCCTCTCATCTAGGCAGGGGGCAGACTTCGTTAGCGAAGGGACTTTTACCATGTTTTAATTCCATAGGGGAGTCCAAAAATGGATGAATCACCTATGTAAAATGTCCCCACCAATTCTTTTTATTCCTTTCTTTAAAATATAGGCTATATCCTCTTATTAAATGAACGCATCGACCATAAGAGTCGGGCAGGGGTGTTAGTGGGGGTGAGATTGGGTATGAAGTACAATAGAAACCCCCTCTACAACATACGATAGGCTGTGGTTGTGGCCGCAAGAGGTTGTATCGATCTCAAAGTCCACGGGGGTGTTAGAAGGGGGTGAAAGACGGACAAAGCAATACCACCCCATCCAACCGATCCTCCATCATCCCTAAGTTTGGCCCGCTACTTCGTTCTTCTTGTCCTGGTTTTAACACAAGTTTTGTTTCTGTTCTTATGGCTTATGGAAGGTGAAAAAGGGCTGAGAGGGAAAAAGAATATGGAACAAAATGGACACGCGGGCTATAAACGGCTGTGGGCACAAAAGCAGATACTGTTGGATCATTTTACAGAATAACACTGAACACGATTACTGCCAGCCGGAACAGGAAGTCGTGTAGTCACATAGACAGGCACGAACATTTTAGTGGAACCCCCCTCCTCGGTGTTCAAGGGAACTGGGTGGGCGTCAGAGAAAATCTACACGTTGTGCACAAAGCCCAATGACTCTGCAAATTCCGGGTGCCGAAACACTGTCATTCAGCCCCAACTGACTGAACCGCTCTTGACCATTTTTTGATATATAATATTTAATCTAACAAATTTCACAATCAATAATACATAATCACTTGTCATTTATGATGTCCCTCGTACAAGTTTCGGCCTGTATAAGGCCGTCAAGAGGAATGTTGAAAATAAAGGAAAACAAATACAGCAAATTGTGTCAAAATGTGCATGTGTAGAGTTTAAATACAATATTATCAATTGAAATTGCTAAAAATGTCTAACATGCAAATCAATTACAAAATTTCTGCATTTCTTGACAATATTTTAACTTTCATTGCCAATAGACATCTATATCAACTACTGACATCTTCATTCGAAGAAAGTTATCCCGGTACTATCAGTTGATGTTACTGCCATGGTGGACTACTGCATACTGCAAAATGACAAACGATTATTACTGACTGCGCAGTTTGTTGCATTAAATAATATATATGCAGTCTACTGAACGGAATGTGGATCACACTAAATTTGTTTTCATATTCGTCCATCTGCCCTGAAGAGGCAGACAGCAGGTTCCTCCGAAAAGTTTATATCTATCTACTTATCTATCAACCTTATGAACGATAGGGTGCACATGAAAATTTATTTGTAGGTTCTTCTCCCCGTGGGGCAACAAACCAAATGTGGTTTAGGCCGCCTCATTGTTCGCGCTTCCAGATCACACACAATTAGACACGCACACCCGGCAGGACTCCTCTGAAATAGCGATCAGCTCGTGGCGGAGGCCGCTACCTACACAACAAACACAAAATACAAACCTCCATGTCCACGGCGGCATTCGAACCGGCGATTCCAGCAATCCAGCGGCCTCAGACCCCACGGCCAGCTGGATCTGCTTTAGGTTTAATAAACCTAAATACATACATTTCAACAAGTACGCCACTTTACATCCATTATATGATTTATTGCTTTCGTTACTGTTTAAATCGTTGTTGACGACGGAAGTGGATAGGCTGTCCTTCCATAGACCAAAGTGACAACTCGAACTGAAAGAAACTGTGAATTATTGAAGGTGATTATGTAAATGGGCCGTCTGTTACTGGCCACTAAGAATAACAAGTTTGTTTTTAGGTTTTACTCCCTGCTTATGCTGTTGACTGCTGCAGAAGCATATATGTGTCATAGAAAGAATGTGTTTTGCTTATGCGTTTCTGTGGTAATTGCAAACAGAGAAATGATTAGTCGACCTGCCACTTCATTTCTTAGTGACTTATTTGAAAACAGCTCCAAATACGAGACTATGATAGATAGTCGGATATTTTCTTCAAGACAGATACACATTGCGCCTACTTGGCTGACTTTACCATGACAACGTAAGGTTCAGGAGGGGAAAGTTAGAATACACGAGCCCAGGAAATAACTCAACGACGCAGAGGTTTATTGAAACAGAAGACGAAACCACTGCGGTGGGCTGAATGGAATTTTAGTTCCTTTTTCGTCCAAAGAAACTATACAATTTTTTCAAGATGTATTCGCCACAGGTGTAAACTAATCAACCTCAATACATTTGACAGTAACGTTATGATTGCAGACCCAAAAGGCGCAAAAGAATTAACTGCCACTACTTGGTGCCTCAGTCGTAACCTATACCTTGAATACAGAGGAAGAATAAGCCTCCGAAACATTCGCACCCAGTTCCGAGTCTACGCACCGTCGTAGCACAGAAAGAAACAAAGCATGTCACCCACATCATATCTGCCTCCTCAAGTGCTGCCTAGTGCATAATGTTTATACATGCTACGTTATAACTAATATTGCACATTTTCCGTGCACTTGTTTTATACATACAAATTTATTTGTGATCAACTACTGCACACTCGTTTTACATCGCCTACATGTTTCGCCTGAGACTATTCATCCATCATCAGGGAGACTTCTGTTTTACAGATAGCAGCAACGTGCAACTTGTCATTGAATGGTAAATAAATAAATATATATATATACAGCAGTCATAATCGTAAACAGGATAGTATAATTCACAAATACCAAAATCAGGCTTGTTACATAAAATTCTTTTAAGCATAAAAGTATAAAATGTAAAAATATAAAATACAATCTGTTTCCAAACATCCAATCCATGCTCAAATCCAAGTACAGAGTTAGTCCGCAAACACTGCACACCAGGAATTACAGCCAGGGGTTTCTGCTTCATATAACTGGATTTGAGCATGGATTGGATGTTTTCAAACAGATTATATTTCATATTTTTTGTATTTTATATTTTATGCTCAAAAACATTTTATGTAACAACACTGATTTTAGCATTTCTGAAATATACTATATTGTTTACAATTACAACGGATGTCTATATATATATATATATATATACACCATTCAATGAGAAGTCACATGCTGCTGCTGTCTGTAAAGAAAAAGAGGTCTCCCTGAAGAAGGCCGAATAGTCTCGCCCGAACTCTCCGCGGTCCGGTCCAGGCCCCGACCGCGGAGAGTTCACGCCTCCAAAAACGACGCAGCACACAGTCAACAGCACATTCTCACAAGATGACCCAGCAGGGTCGAAACATGTAGAAGTGTGTTACGATTGATGATAAAGCTCTTTTTGTGCATTTGTTGGTAATTACTGTTTTTGTATGATATAGTGCATGGACATGGAACACATTAAAAATAATCTACCTCAAGTGAGCTGTATTACATTAATAATCTACATAATGTAAGACAGTATAGTGTAATTGTATATTAGATTATATTACATAATTTAAGTGAATAAATAAAATTAGCACAACACATATCTTGTGAAATTCTCTGGAATTTTTATTACATCGCGCTCCGCTTAAAATTTTCAATTAAACACACACAAAGTCCAGACAGATTTGTCGTACTGCATTAAAACACGGGAATATCACGGATTTGTCAGAAGCGCTGTGCAAATACGCAATGCCATTGACTAACTCTACAGAGCAGAGCCATTCTTAAAAAAGAATTAGTTGCTTCGCTGTCAAGAAACCACATTTTATGGAAGCAGAATGCTTATTAGCATCTCCACAAAAAATACCTGGCCCCTGTTCTTTGAGAAATAGATTCCAACCGTACCCTCCCAAACTTTTCCTGTAACATGCATTTTAATATTATCCTCCCATCTACGCTTAGGTTTCCAAGTTGTCTGTTTCCCTCTTTTCTCCCAACCAAATCCCTGCATGCACGTCTCCTGGTTCCCATACGTGCCACATGCCCTGTCCATAAACCTTCTTCTTGATTTGATCACCCGAATAAATTTGGTGAGGAGTACAAACCGTGAAGGTCCCCGTTACGTAGTCTTATCCACTCCCCTGTTACGTAGCCTCGTTCCTCTTAGAAGCTCAATCAACACACGGCTAAAACAGAAGCCCCTGCTGGAAGGTTTTGACAGAAAAGACACAACGCAAAGAGTCCAGTAGGCCTATGTGTTACTTTAATAGCATACCTTGGTCAGAAACATTTACAGACTTAAGAGCACTTCAATTTGCAGATTTATTAAATTCCTCGACGTATTGAAAATGCGTTCAGTAAAAATCCACATTCATTACAGAATATTAACTCCTGTTAAAACGTATTTATCCTCGTGCTTGGGGCCGTGGTGGTGGAGTTGGATGAGGCACTGCGCTACAAACCGGCAGGTCGCAGGTTCGATTCCCGAAGGTGCCATTGGGAACTCTTCATTGACATAATCCTTTCGGTGGTACTATGGCCCTGGGGTCGACTCAGCCTCTAGCAGAAATGAGTACAAGGGATCTTTCCTGGGGGGTAAACGCGGCCGCTGCGTAGTGCTGACAACCTAACACCTTCATGTGGCGAATGTCTAGAAATCTGGGAGCCTCAACCTCCTGGAACCCCAAGGGCCTGTCCAGGCCGTGATGGGACTGCTTGACCTTTATCCTCGTGCTTAATGAAGCACCATGCCACCAATGCATAAGGCGGAATGAAGGCATACCTCCACGCATTTTAACCACATTCCGGCCTTTTCTTCCCTGTACTAAAGGTCCATCGCTACACATTGCATAGAAGGCCAGGGGTCCAAGAGCCTGTCTCAGAAAAACCACTTGTTCCTGCCAGGGATTGAACCATTTTCCCCTGCCACGCGCCCCGTCCTGTTACTCTTCAAAAGATATAATAATCTAGTGACATGTGACCATCTTAGGTGGTTTAAATTGTAGATGACGATAAAAATAGATGATCACCAAGCCATATATGCCATCTGGTTGCCCAGAGAGCTGCGAGAACGCGCCACTCTGCAGAACTTTCGACACACACACACACACACACACACACACACACACACACACACACACGCGCGCGCCCTAACCCTTCCGTTTCGAGAGAGAATGGGGTTAGTTTTATAGAAACCCTTTACTTTGTTCTTCTTTACAGTGTATCCGAGAATCACATGACCATTCTCCCATTCTTTTCGTTGTATTCACCCTCAAAACTAGTGTCAGTTGTCAACAGTGTTCCTATTTCTGTTCCCTCCAATCCTTCCACTTCAATCAGAAATCCACATCTTTCAAACTACGTCTCGAATTCAGCTACCACTCCCACATTCCCCCCCCCCCCCCGGTCCCAAGTACGGTGTGTATTAAAAATTGCAAAATCATTCACAGCTTCTCTCTATCATTCGCATTTCCTTTGTAAATGAAGAATGGTCGATTACTGACGAATCTCATGCAACTGTCATGAGATTTGATGAAGTGATTCGAGTTGAAGGAAATTAATCATTGCGATAACCAAACTTGTAATGTATCAAACGTACGAATTGCACATCCAGTGTTCGGGGGCTGAATTAAAAATTACGTTCAATTCTCTATGGACTTGCAAACCAATCGGCGTAGAGCAAGTGAGGGAAAAGAAACATGGATCATGTTTCACATATACACGCAGGTGTGTTCTAGGAACCTTGTCCAAGAGTAATCTCAGCTTTCCCAGCTCAGTGATGATAACGTCAGCAATATAAATTTACATTCGAGTGCCCACAAGCGGTAGTCGCCAAGTAACAAGTAATACTACTTTTTTGTATTACAACATTGAAGTTTGTTTAATATACGCTACAGAAACAAAGAAGGCAAATCCTGTACCATGGGGTCAGATATATTTTCCCTTCTCCAAAGTGTCCAAGCAGACTCTGGGGCTCATCTAGCCTCTCAGTATTCTCCCGCCGGTAGTAGAGCAGGAGGCGCACAGCTAACCACTCAACTCCATCTAAAGCCAAGTTCACGAGTAAGTCTTCATTGCGTGTTGCTAAATCCTTTAAAGCTTGGTGGTTACTACATGTACCACCAGATTTAACATTAATTTTGTTCACGTGCTTTATTTATGTACACCTGATGATTCTCATAATAAACAACCACCACGAGTACTTCTCTATACAGCATTCCTCGAATAGTCTTTCTAATAGAAGCATGCTGTATTCTCTGAGAGGTACACATCAAATGTTAATGTCTGATGTGCATTAATTTTAGCCTTTAAACGGTAAATTATACATATCATCAGCTTTACTTTACCTTCATTATTAATCCAAACGAATTTCAGAGCTATGCTAATAAAGGAATTAGCAGGACCCTTTTAAACTTCATGAGTTCCCTGCTTTTTGGAAAAGTGAAATTTTAATTAAGCCTACTGTGCTCACAAAAATCTGCCACCGGACTCTGTCCTAAACAAAATATATCCAGTCCATGCTATATCGTTGAAATGCATTTTAATATAATCCTCACAATACACACGTAATTCCCCTATGTGGTCCCCTCACTTCAAATTTTCGAACACAGATTCTGTATGTATTTCTCGTCACGCCCTACGCGTGTTATGTTTCCCACCTTCTTTTATTTTCTACCGTCAGTGACGATGAAGAATACAAATTAAGAACGTAAAGTATACATATTTAACTTGACGATTTTGTCAGAAGCCCAGACTATAGCGCCTCGAATGATACGATGGCTAGTGGCTAATGTACGGTTACTGCAAGGGGTGTCGAAACAAAAGGTCGTCGTCCAATTTTTGGCATTATCCCAAAATCTTCATGGAGTGGCTGAGAAGAACCTGCCAGGAAATCCGTCTGCTCGCCGCAATTTCAACCCGAGAATCCCCGCAAACACGAAGCATAATATCTAACCACTTGGCCGCTAAGGTCGGCATTTCAATTATGTTAAAATTTTTGGTCAAATACAAAAAGTATGAAGATTCTCCCTGAAGTACCAGAGTTTGCTCCGGTTGTGCCACAAGGAACACCAAGTGACAAAATAATAATGAACAACATGGCAAACCATCTGACCGAACACTTCTGCTGCAGTCGAGGATTCTTGTTAAGAGAATTCTCTATTATAAATAGACGGATTTATTTACAAAGTCGTCGTTGTCATCATCATCCGTCACGATTTAGGCCTTAATAGACCTGTTTCGGACTCGTCTAATAGTCTTTTCACAGTCTTCCAAGTCGTCTTCGTCCATTTGTTCTATAATTCAGCATTACTTTTACAAAGACAGGTTACCAAAAATTATTTCAAGTCTTTGGGCGTTCTCTATCAGATCAGCGATAGGAAGCAGGAAACAGTTAAGTTACGCATTACGTGACGGATGGGTACATACTGTATTTACTATTGCCACTCTTTTACTGACAAGCAATCAGGCAAAATACAAGATCCGAATATTTACACATTAAGCGATCTGATTAAAAACCCTGACAGTTTTACTTTAATGCATAGGTGGTCACACTTTTGGACTCAGTGATCTACTCTAAAGACATTAAATCTTTTCCGGTCTACCATAGTACATAATGTATTAATATTAGGTCAACTAGGCACAGAAATGTAAAATAGCATAATAACTTCAAAGATACAGAGACATAATAGTTTCATTTATTAAAAATTGATACTTTCACGCTAAAATAATTTACAATAATTAAAAGGCGTTTTTCATTAACCTTCCTAATGCGAAGTTGACGCATGACACTGCATATCTTGCGACAACTTACTGAAAACAGGGTTCATAATTACAAGGCACAAGTGAAGGCAGTATTTTAAAAGTTCATCGGTCAAAAGGGTCGGCATCTGGATTTAATTTTCTTCATCTGGGAGAAGGCTTCTTCGCAGGGGTAGGTTGATCAAAAAATGCTGTCTAACGAAGATCTACTACTCGCACTGAGGCGGCGAATAGCTTTTGGCAGAGACCAAAAAGCGACCGCAGTCGACTGGTAGGTCGCCAACTCTTCTTTAATGCACATTCGTTTCATTTTGCCTGACTGATTCATAAGAAACGTCCTAAATGGTCAAGAACTCTTATTGTGTGGTGATGGCTTTATGGACTTTATCCATCGTCCGAAGAGTAAAATATTAAAATATTAAAAATTAATATCACAACGTTTCGGAAGCTGGCTCTGCTTCCGTCCTCAGGTGAATGGAAGGGGAGAAGAGAAGAACACCTACTCAGCCTCTTGATGGAGGCTAGCTCTGTCTAAGGGGCCCAACTGAGTAGGTGTTCTTCTCTTCTCCCCCGCCCCTCCCCCATTCACCTGAGGACGGAAGCACAGCAAGCTTCCCAAACGTTGTGATTTTAATTTTTAATTTTTTTAATATTTTAATATTTTACTCTTCGGAGGATGGATAAAGTCCATAAAGCCATCACCACACAATATTATACACCATCGTCAAAACCTTTTAGAATTCATCAAGAACTTTCATAATCACTCTTTGTTAGAAACATAAAATAAGAAAATGAATTTGTATTTTACATGTCCAATTACGTGCGTTTGTACGCGCACATGTGGCTGCACCAGACCACAGCAAGGCTCAAGAAGCAAAATCAGCATATGCAGTATGCATTCACTTCTTCTTGGAACCGGAACTCTCCTACGCTAGTAATTCCGTATGCCATGAATATTGTATTTTCCCAGTGACCTATTTACATTGACACTCACTCCTACTTTACCCTTGTATCTTCCAAACCAACCCCCTGTCTGAATGCTTGTTTACTAAGGGATGAGGGAGCTGCTGCATGTCATCCCCATGTTTAGGGCAACATTCGCTCGCCTTTCCAGTCCACACCTTATGCATGGTACGTGTCGGCAACTTATCGGGCATGACAGCGAAGCAAGTAATCTACCCAAAGGCGTATTCTATACACAAAACTGAAGGGGTGAACTTCGGTCATTTGTGTAGCATGCAAGATGAGACAGTGGTGACTCTGAAGAGATACCGTTTTGTGGGGAGTGATGCCGTGTGCGTGGCAGAAATTTACCAGAGTTTCGAAGAAACATACTACTACCATCTTCAGGTTCAGGACAGGCTAATCCACAGTTGAAGGCAGGTTCCTCCGAAATGTCTGTAATTTTTTCGTTTCTGCACGGCGTTACATCGCAGAAGACGGTAATTTTCACTTGTACAATGTAAATTCGCGCTAAAACCACACATTTTTTGCGATACTAAAGCAGTGTTTAGCACAAAACCCAATTTTGTGACACAACACATCACGTTCCACAGTTAGTTTCAACAATTCTCCATAACTGCCCACGACGAGGAATGGCTCATTCGGTACAGTAAGTGCGATGGACAACCGAGTAATTTGTGTTCGACTCTCGACAGTGTCCAGACCCGATCTGGTGTAAAGTGGATATGGATTCTGTTCCCGCCTTGGTGAAGTAGCCGTTGCTTGAAGCTGAACACTTCCCACCATCCAGTTAAGAGTTTTAGAATGTGTACAACTACATCTCGTACGACTATATATACTTCTACTTCCATACCTCTTCACCGCGTGGTGTTTAAGCGCACAGATAAATTTACGTTACGACGAATGGCTCCGTACTGTGCCGACACTACCGAAATTGGTGGCGAATTTAGAGTGCCGGGCTAGAAAATAAGGTACGCCACGAAGTTGGTTCATCCTAATAAAACAGGGTAAAATAGTCAGCATGGCAAAGTGATATAAAATCCTGTATATTATGACTTTGTACGAGTATAAGGAACATTAATCTGAAAGACTGAAGTCAAACTCACTGACGAGTTATAATTCGCCGTAATCTTGTCTGACGTCTTAAATTCATTACATATATTGTTTACCCAGTAAAAGGACTCAGATTATAATCAAATTATGATGACAAAATTTAATTAAATACTAATTAGGATTAAATTACGAGACAATATCTGCAAATAAGTAAGTATATTAAGAATGTGCCGAGCTCTACGTACACCCTCGTACACGCCTTCTGACATGGTACTTAGTTCAGCCGAAGGACAATTTTACCTTTGCCTTCAAATTATTATACAAGAAGCATTCAGCACTAAATGTTTTCGCAGTATAGTTGCATAGAAACAATCAACAGGGTACAACTACGCTGACAGTGGCTTACAACTGCCACTGGAAGTGACTCAATGGGTAATTTCATAGAATATCAACTCCAAACTTAGCCCACCAATTATCGCGATGGGCCCCTGAAGCCCAGAACAAATAATAATAATAATAATAATAATAATAATAATAATAATAATAATAATAATAATAATATACTGAATTGAATTATTATTATTATCATTATTATGCATCACTTTTACGCAGCGTAATTAAATTACATACCAGAAACAAACCATGTGTCTAGGGTATATAATATCGCAGCTATTCTGTTATTGCAATTTATGATACATGTACCGCTATTTCCCATGATCCACATTTTGTAGTTTTACATTAATGCTTTCCAAAGTACGTGCGCAATGCCAAACATGGCTGTTTTCTGTAGTTCCCTGATGTCATGCTTTCCCGATACGTGGCTCGGGTAATTTCCGAATGATTTTGAGATGGTTCCAGTTGCCCCTGCTATTACCGGTATCACTTTGGTTTTTGCGTTCCACATGCGCTGCATTTCTATCTTTAGGTCTTTATATTACAAAATCATTTTGGCTTCTTTCTTGATCACATTTCTACCTCCTGTCTACTAACAGACCCGTTTCTTCTTTATTGCCATGGATTATGATGTCCGGTTTATTGTCACGAATGGTTCTGTCAGTAAGTTCTAATTGAGCACACAGTCTCTCACGCCTCTTTATGTGCTGTTCTTTTGCCAGTAGTGGGCGTGCTGATATAACGTGGTCTAGTGCCTCGTCAAATCTTAAGGCAGCCTGTTTCTTCTACCTGCTTCTGTCTGTAACATTTTTATTGCATGATATTTTGTTAGTAACGCCCGATCTTGTGCTGCTATAATGTCACTTTCAGTTTCTGCTTTCAGATCACCCCCCGCCCCCCCCCCCCCGCGTACCTCCTTCACTAATAAGCCGTCTGTCCATACTTCCAATATGCCACCCATGCACTACTTTGCCTCCCCCTTTTTTCTGTAAGGACTCTCCTAATCTTCCTTGAGTATGTTGTATGCCTTCCTTTTTGTGTCACTGTTTTCAGTTGATTGGTTTAATTCTTCCAAAACATTTGCTGCTATTTTAGTTGTTGAACTTATATTTCATTCATAGCTTTCGTGGCTTTTAAAAATATTTACAAATTGGTCTTCTTTGTATTTTCTGTTCAGGTATTCTTCAATATTGATTACCTCAGCTTTCATTATTATTATTATTATTATTATTATTATTATTATTATTATTGGGGCCGGGATTGTGTAGTAAGTATAACGACTTGATACTGGGCTCGAGGGTTCGGGCTTTGAACACCGGCGGGGGCAACAGATTTTCTGCCCTTCACATACGTTTAGACCGGTCCTGAGGCTCAATAGATCTCCTCCACAATGGACACTGGGGCTCATTCCTCGGGGGTAAAGTGACCGAGGGGTGGCATTGACCACCCTCCCCCAACTAGCGCCGAGGTTAGGAATGGGTACGGCAATATGTTTACTGCCACTCTGTGCCTCCTATGGTATGTTACAGTGACCTTTACCTTACTAGTACTACTATTAACATTACTGCTGTTCACGCTACCACCACCACCACCACCACCACAACCACCACCACCATCGCCGCCGCCACCACCACCGCCACCACCACCACCATCACCGCCGCCGCCACCACCACCACCACCACCACCACCACCACCACCACCACCACCACCACCACCACCACCATCACCGCCGCCACCACCACCGCCGCCATCACCGCCGCCGCCACCGCCACCTCAACCACCACCACCACCACGAACAATACTACTACGAGGTACTCCCTTAGATGGCGTGGAAAAGTTTGGAAAATAGCGCAAAGGAAATAAAAGAGCAACAAATATAAGAAATTGCCTCTCCTTGAAATATATATCACTGTCATTGCTTGCATATAGGCCTATTTTTTACGAGTATGGCTACTCTACAGCATTCTCACATTCAAATACAACGTATAAACAAGAAGTGTCAAGCAGCCAAACATCATGTACACAGCATGGTCCATATCTGTCACGGTCCTCGCCCGCTGAAGAATAAAACGCGTTACATAAAAATTCAGTTCCTACCGCGCAGCAAACGAAGTCTGCACTATAAAACTAATCGATTGATGCTTTAGAGGTAAATTACACTTGTCCCTGTTCAAGTCGTGAAGGTATGGGGGGAGTTGAGTTTTAGTTCCACGCATTCTTAAGCTGTTAGGTGGAGGTAAGTGGTGAGCTTCATGCCCCTGTCACTTTAATCCTGGGGGCACAGACTCCATCACCAATGGAACACGAGATCAGGTAAGCCCCAAACAGACCTGGACACTTCGGACAACATAAATGCGTCACTGTCCTTGAAAGGAATCGAACACGAGTCTTTGGTGGCCGGCATGTGTACTAGTTGCTATACAAATCGAGCTATCCCGGCTCATATGTTAACTCAGTCTAGGAAATAACCGCTGTCAATTGTCAGAGTAAACAAAACACACACGTGAAATCTGTCGGCAGAGTGGAAATTTCTTCAGTGTTTTTGTGATTTACTTTGCGACACCGTCTCTATCTCAGCGGTACACATCAGCTTCTGGTTTATGCTGATGCCGTTAATACACTGGGCGGAAGCATACATACTATAAAGGAAAACACGGAAGCTTTAGTAGTCGCTAGTAAGAAGACTGGTCTACAAGTAAATGCTGAGAAAACTAAATACGTGGTCATGTCTCAAGATCAGAATGTAGGACAAAATTACAACATAAAGACAGGTAAAAGAATCCTTTCAAACGGTGTAACAGTTCGAATATTTGGGAACAACTCCAACAAATCAAAATTCCATTTGTGAAGAAATCAAGAGCAGATTGAAGTCAGGAATTGCTTGCTATCATTCGGTGCAGAATCTTTTGTCTTCCAGGTTGCTATCCAAAAGTATAAAGACCAAGGTATCGTTTCGTTTCGTAGTCCTTACCTCTTCTATCTACTCACAATAGGTGCCGAGGGTTTTGTTTTTCACTTGATCACACTCAGACACACACCACATGCGGTAGGACTCCTCTGAACGAGGGATCGGCCAGACGCAGAGACCTCCACCTGACAACACAAACACTGTACAAGAGACAAGCATCCATGCCCCCGGTGGGATTCGAACCCACGACCCCAGCAAGTGCTCGGCCGCAGACCTACGCCTTAGACCGCGCGGCCACTGGGATCGGCAAGATTAAGGTATGCAGACCTATAATATCGCCTGTTGTTTTGTGTGGGGCCGATCCCAGTGGCCGCGCGGTCTAAGGCGTAGGTTTGCGACCGAGCGCTTGCTGGGATCATGGGTTCGAATCCCACCGGAGGCACGGATGTTTGTCTTGTATAGTGTTTGTGTTGTGAGACACAGGTCTCTACGACGGGCCGATCCCTCGTCCAGAGGAGTCCTACTGACTGTGGTGTGTGTCTGAGTGTGATCAAGTGAAAATGAACAACCTCGACACCTACTGTGAGTAGGTAGAAGAGGGAAGGACTACGACGAGTTTAGTGTGGGTGGGAAAGTTGAGCTCTTACACTGGGGAAGGAATATGAGCTGCGGGTTTTCGAGAATAGGGTGCTGAGAACGATATTTGGGAATAAGAGGCACGAAGTAAAGCGGGAGTGGAGAGGACTACGTAATGAAGAGCTTCATGATTTGTATTTCTCACCAAATATTATTCGGTGATCAAATCAAGAAGAATGTCACATGCTCCATGTGGCACGTATGGGGCACAGGAAAGGTGCATACAGGATTATGGTGGCAAGATATGAGGGAAACAGACTACTTGGAAGACCTAGGCGTAGATGGAAGGACAATATTAAAATAGATCTTCAAGAAGTGGAATGGGGAGGCATGAGCTGGATTTATCTGGCTCAGGACAGAGTAAGCTGGCCGACGCTTTTGAATACGGCAATGAACTGTCGTGTTTCATGAAATGCGGGGAATTAATTGACTGACGACCCGCTAGCTTCTCAAAAAGAACTATGGTCCATGGAGTTAAGTCATGGAGTTATGAAGTCTTTATCTAAGAGTGTATATCTTAGAGTGTATAACCTCCAACTTTACAATTACTGGCAAATAAAGAATTGGAGAGGATTTGTAATCAAAGGGGCCTTAAATAATCGAGGTTTTATTCTGGCATTTTTTGGAGGAAAGTAAGGAAAGGCACAAAGATAAACACTACAGCCGGTGTTCCATGCAGAAACAAACCTGTCATCTCCCAAACACAATTCGTAATTTTAAGCAAGGCAATACATGTAATTACCACTCTGCGGACACTGATGAGGCATGGTCGAATGCCTACATCATAAGGAGGCAAAGGTAAAAGGAAAGACAAAGTTTTCTCTCAGCTTTATTAAGCACCAGGCAATTAAGAAGTATAAGGGTGGAAACACAATCCCATGCAATGCTGACCTTGACATTCAATTGAGGCAACTGCCTCGCTTCACACTACGGCCGCTTTACTCCCGGGGCAAGGGGCACAAGACGGTGAGTGGGACCCAGAGATTGCCTGGACGCTTCGTAAAAAATAAAAATCTCTTTCTGTAGGGAAAGGAACCACGATTCTTCTGTCATCGAACCCGGAGCTTGCTGTCTATACCGGGCAGGCCATCCTGGCCCTTCGCCTACGCCATAATCGATAGGCAGTGCACGATTCTGACAGCATTCAATAAAAGGCATCTGAAGCAAGGTTGGTTCCTAAATGCTGCACTGAATACATAAAATTGCTTCCAGAAATCGACCACAAGTCAAGCAAGGAGGCAACAGAAATTATACCGAGACCGTTTGGTAAGACCAATCAGGAAACAATCCAGATGGCAGACCTCTCTTCATTCCGTCGCCATTAATCTCAGCTAAGGGGAAGTCGCCACTTCATGGGGTGAGTTACCCTCAACAACCAGACAGCAGACTGGGGAAATGTCTTGACTTTATCAATGCTAAGAAATGACCCAACAAGTTGTTCGAAATCAAACATGGCTTCAGCATCAAAAGGAACAGGAATTCTCTAGAAGCTGTCGTGCACTTGGCCCACAAATTCCCCCGCCTTTTATCGAACCAAAGGTTCATTACCTCTTTCACAACAGCCCGCCACTAAGCCCTCTACTAAGCACAAATACGAAGCGCCGTAAAATGTCCTTTGCTGCGATAGATATTCAGGACTACCCCTTGTCGACTATCGATATCTGGAGGCAACGTTCCCTCTAATTTTTTTGACAGCTGCGCGGACCTGCTACTGCTTTGAGCAGAAAATTTTCACACGACCTGACGATTGCGCGCCACATTAAAGTTTTTTTTTGTAATATGCATAATAAGAAAATTCCAGCTGCGCGGCAACAATTCAGTGTGCGCGGGAGCATTTCACTTGCTGCGCGGCCGATCACACGCGCTGCTTAGAGGGAACATTGTCTGGGGGACATGTCCTTCAACCGCAACCTGAAGACGCAAGGTGCTGTGGTCACACACAACCCGCTCAATATTAGTAGAGACCTGCATTAAATATACTGGACTGAGATAAGTTAAACGAGGAGGTCAATAAATCTGTTCTTCTCATACCCTACTTGTTTACGATCCATTATACAGTACATTACGAACATCCCATCTAAGTCTATTTCCTCCCAAGTGGCCTTTTCCCTTCAGAATTTCCGACCAATACCTCTTACGTGTTATAACATTCTAAAAGTCTAAGAAATTTCGTGTCATCTTAAATATCCAAGCACTATAGCGGACCTGGGGATGAGGCTTTGCAGACTCAAGAATGTGAGAAAGAAACAGGGGGTGCTGGACCGGATATGTAGCCGGACGTAGTGGGATGAGAGAGGGTTGTGTGAAGGCTATCACACCATCAACAAACCAATACAATATTCTATTGCCTTCGTATTGCCCCACAGTGTTCCAATATTGAGAGGCAATCAGAACGAAGAGTGCTCTAAACCAGACCACACAGAAGGCGCACAATTTCATCTCCTCCGATTGGAACAAACGTAAAGGAGAGCGAAGGCTGCATATTATTCTTGTCTGAGTATATTACCAGATAGAATTGTTTGCTGGAAATTGAGAGAGAATTTTGTATGAAGCCGAAATCTTGGATACTTTGTTTGACCCCGGGGCTTTTTCGTTTGCGTTGACATCTTCATACGACCTGAACCTTAAATGTACATTATTTTGGCTCCGTCAGAAATGTATACATGTAAATGCAGGTCTACATATGGTTGATTTTATGTGGGTACCTATGTAAGCACATACACACATACATAAACAGTAGCAACCAAAACACACACTCTTACTGTAAATAATAAAAAGGCAATATCCATGAAGATGTGTGGGAGAACTGACGTGCATATTCACGTTTTGGATCTAGATGCATGTATATGTTTAGCTTCACATCTAGGGTGCTTAAACCTTGAGGAACAGTCACCAGTATACCCTAGAGGACAGGCTCAGTAGGTCTCACAATCGACATAGACGCAGTATCGAAACCTGCCTCCGCCGAGAATCGAACCCCAATGCTCCCCTAGCCTCGTCGCCACGTATAAAGTGAGTTTTGTAGGCACGGATACCGTGAGATGTAACTCACTAGGGGCCGGCCGTACGTAACAAAGAGCCCGCCTATGCCGCATGAATGCGCCAGGACAAGTGAAAATTTCTCACCGTATTTTACACACGAGAGGCTCAGAGTTCTTGAGGCACAGTGGAAACTGGAAGTAACAGTAGTGATACTTGGTATGATGTTTACGGTAAACAGTAGACATATACTACGCCTAAGCAAATTATCTGGAGGCTGTTCAAAACAAAGACACATCGTATCTTCTTTGAAGTAGGAATTATATTTTTAAGGAATACACGTACAGTCGAACTCGGTTATAACGTCGTGAAGGGGAATGAATACCTTGTATCGTTATAAACGATAGTTGTTATAACCGAGTAGTGTAACGTTATGGTTAAGGGTGCGGAATTAACTTGATACCACATAATATCTGACGCTATAGATGTGGTGTCGTATAAACCGATGTCGTTATAACCGGGTTCGACTGTACTTAGAAAAGTTTAAGTTTCGAAGGGCTACCAACTACACAAAGTGTGTGCTTTATAACCACACAGATGACAGAACTGTTCCGTGGGCACGACTCAGAAACAACGCCAGTTTCGTACTTTTCAATCCACACAATTAAAATAGGTCATTAGTAAAAGTGATTACAGTAGGTACAGTGAGGGCGGGGGCATATGCCCTGTATGTAACTGCGGCGATCTGCTGGTTACAGTAATTTGTTACGTGGTTAGAGAAACCTCAGAGCAAAGTACTTCTTGCTTGAGTAATAAATATCAACAATATTCACAGGGCCTTTTCCGTTGGCACAAACACTTAAGAGAAACACTACGTTTCAGAAGCAGTTCACAAAACCCTGTGTTTGTTTTGAGTATTTCTGACAATGGAAAAGGTCCTTGTGAAAACCACTGCCAGAATCCTACACATTAAAATTTAACTATTACCTCCACCTTCAAAGTCCCCTTGTGGAACGGAATATGAACATAAGGAATAAAGCAGCCTACAGGCTGTTTTAGTTTAAGGTAAACAAGAGAGGAAATGTAAACATCAACGTAACATAAAGGCGCGTTCGCGTAACCGTTGTTGCCGTGGAAAAGCAATAAACATTGCATATTCTGCGTGTGTGATTCTAGACTTAGTTATCAAGTATGCAAAGCACACGCGCCATGATATGAGTATTTTGATCCATGGCCTGTCTAACTACCATATTTTTCCATGTTACCCCATAAACGGCACGCTTTTCGCAAAAAAAAATGACTGAACATAAAATGTTTTCATTTTTTCTACAAATTTTGTCCCACATATTTCTCATTCTAAGAAGAATTCAGCTAGATACTGTCATAACTGTACAAATGTCTTCATAAAAGTACCCACTACTTTTGTAACATCTGAATGAAAATTGAATTTTCCCGACAGCTTTTCGAAAACTACTCGAATATTAAATTACACGAGAATCCGTCCAGTGCGAGCCGAGTTGTTCCACGAGAACAGACGGACGCATAGACAGACAATGACAAAGCTAATACCCACTTTTCACGATTTGGTAAAGCGCCTAAAAAGCACAGCGCCGATAACCTTACGGGGGCGGAACGGGATGTCTATGTCCACACATTTCATGACCTCGGCAAGCAAGTGGTCAGTTCTACGTACTGACTGCTTATTCCCGAGGAAACAGCGTAAGATACCACCCAGGTGTGTGGCTGGATTGGCCCCGACACGGTGTCGGAGCTGTGAAGAAGAGAAATTTGTTCCGTCAGGAGTTGTGCCCTGTTAAGTGGTCGTTGAGGCCGTAGCGTAGCACCATATCGAGTGCGATATCGCGACTCCCTTGTTACGTATCAGCTGTCTACATGCTATAAAACATGTATGATATTTAGTGTGAAAACACGACACTGCAATATATTAGCTCACTACGACACTGCTATTTTCAATTACTATGCGTCATAACATAACAAAATTTACAGTTTTTTCTAGTTGTCTTCTATGACACAAGTGAAAACTATCAACAGATAAGAGTTACAATTACTCTGTCGTGTCGTAAGACAATTGCTAAACTAAAGTACGAACATAAAAATGAGCGTAAAAGTTATCTAAAAGTGACAGGCCAGACAAAAGTTTTTACGTATTAAAACTAACTGCTGAGGCCTCATCCAGAAGCTGACACGCGGATGGTCAAGCATTCGTCAGCGTTTTAAGCCAACCCAAGTTTTATTTCTGTTTCGGCAAAATCCCACTAGCGGACAGCATTTTACCCAATTTTATCATATATTTTATCTTTATTCTTCCATCTAAACTCAAGTATCTCCAATTGTCTCGTCTCTCAAGGTTTCCCGAATAAATCCACGAAGTAGTCTTCCTTTCGAGAAGCTAACAGTTGCTCATCTAACAAAAAACACATCTTAAGGAACCTAAAGGTTCACTAATGTGTTCACAACATCCCGCTGATGTTACCTATCACATGCCAGATGAATCCAATCCATATCCTCCCACCTTAGTTCTTTAATATTATAAAAGCGCAATGTGACAACAATAAAAATAAAGTGGAATTGTGCTATATTGGTACTGTGTGTCCAGATTTGCCGAAAACTCTTCATACGGTAGCACCACTTAGCAAACAGTTCTGTTCTATCCAATTGAGAATATTTTAAGAACTTGCCAAGTTTATAACGCGTACATTCAGTGACATCGCGGTGTCAGAGTTTTCGTCCAGTGCTGCAGAACGTGACCAGTGAAATAAGTACAGTGTGGCCATCTGCGGTATTGAAAACGGCAGCAACTGATCGCTGAAATTTTATTGACTTTTAGGTCAGTATATTCATAAGTGTAACTTGGCTAATAATATTTGGAGGGGGGGGGGGAAACGACCATGGGGTATTAGGAACTCTATTTCACAATGGAGTCAAATTTGAAAGAAGGGACAATTGGTCCCACAAAACCCAAGTTCTTTATTTTCTTTTTTCTATTTTTATTTGCTATTATTCAATTCGGTAACCAAGTAAAACATTCCTTTTTTGAAAATGTATTGTTGGGGGGGGGGGAATTTGCCTCCCTTGCCACCTCCAAGTTACGCCTATGACTTAATATGCACATCTGTACTACAAATCACGAATTCCTAACTAACGCAACAGCGTAGCACATCATCACTGATTCCACGGATATCGGCTAAAGGTAAAGAGAAGCTTCCTCTTGACTGCTAGTTCCGATTTGTGTATTCAGAATCGAATATCATAGAACACTGAAGTCCTCTCGCCCCTGTCTGGCCCACAGAAATACCCGTTACTGGGAATATCACGCTTCATTGCTGCACGGCGAAGGATTTGGGGATGAGATGGGTCAGGAAAGAGCAACAGTATTTGTTTGCGTACTAGACGGCTTGTTGGTCACACGTCACACAAAAAGTTGAACAGTACAGCGCGTACGTCTCCCCCTGAGACCTTTTCACAATTCATTGTCATCTAACCAAACTACACCAAAAGGCCGATCAATCGCAATACTGCGTGCTATACCGGCACATGTACAACAGAGATACTGAGTCCAGGAGAAAGCGGTCAAATTGCAGGTCTGTGTGGTACTTCTGGCCCGCAGTTCTATTTTATACGGCACACGAACACCCTTACAAAAATTTGGTTCTACAATACAAAAAATTTGGGAACATTATGACAGGCGTGGTCAAGCTGAGGTAGCTCAGCAGGTATTGTGGCTAGGCTGGATGTCAGAAGAAATGCGTCCAGCATGGTAAGAAACTCCTCTCTATTCCAAAGCATTCAGATTGCTTCTGGGGTCCACACATCCTCGTATTTAATAGATGCCCGGAACTCTTTCCTCCCCGGGAAAGCGCCCAGGGAATGAACCTCAACAATCAGTTCCGTTTCGTAGTGGAGCTGTACCTCCACCCCTATACACGCCTTCATGGCAAACAGACAGACAACCTCACTTTTATGATATGCATGACAAACACTACAATTCCAGCGCCTTTCATAAAAATGCAACATCAGCGTGACCTCTCCATTATACTTCAGCGTCCGGAATTAGGGTTTAAAATTTCCTGCTACCACCGACTTAGTGGCCGCACTTTATGAAATGAACGTACGCCAGCAGGATGATTAAATAAAGAAGAATGTGAGGCACAGAGCATGTGGCATGAATAGGAGAGAAGAGAAACGTATACAAAATTTGGCTAGGAAAACTTGAAAGGAAGAGCCACTTGGAAGGTCTACTTGTATAAGCAGACGGCGGGACACAATTAAAACGAAGCTTGAAGGTGGGACAACAGTGTGCAAATTTGATCAGTTTAATTCAGGAAAGGAACACATGGCGGGCTCCTGTTAACATGGGTTCCACAAAATGCAAGAAACTTTTGAACAGCTGAGAAACTATTTCCAAAAGGGTTTATGTTCCATAAAGTTCGTTAACGTACGCATCCCGCGACCCAACCCCTACCCTACCAAAATACGTTCAGTATCCTTCGCCCTTGCTTAGCCAGTTCCTCTGTTAAGCCCTGTTTTATGCATAAGTTTCGACGATGTCGAACGATACGCGTCTTGGTTCGTACACAGTACGGGATCGTGTGTTCCGACGTTTCATATGCTTCGACATCCACGAGAACCCGATAGGTCACTCTAAAGATTTAGGCAGGAAGTTCATACGAAACATCGGAATAAACATATAAACTGCATAACAACCCAGAAGACTCATTTTAGCATTAACTTTTCCGTGCAAACCTTGAAACTTCTACTGGTGCCTAAGTGGCTACGCTACAAATGTTCGTACAAAATCTGTACAGAGTAATGTATTCATGCAGCCTTGCACGCATGGTCTTAGGGATGAAAGTTATTTGTGTGGCCCGCGAACTTAGTCCTGTGTTGATTTGGTCCACGATATTGAAGACTGCACTGACACTGCCTACCCGGATCGTGAAGCTGACCACTCTCCTATGTCCAGCGCCAAGGAGAAGAATGTTAAGTGTAGGCATACTGCACTCCCCCACGTGCCTTCATGGCGCGGTGCTCAATTAAGCACAGGTCTGACTTGCATTTACATCATAACAGATTATCGCGGAATGAAAATGGTATTCCATCTTTCAGTTACTTTTTCTAGCATCATTTTATTTCACGAAAAAAAGGGCCGTATTTGACCTTCAACTGAACGTTCGTAGCAGATTCGTTCTTTTTGATTCATTCCTTTTTACGTTTTAAAACGTCTAGCGACGTTCATTCTTTTTTTACAACTTCTTTTGTTAAGAAAAGAATATGAGAAGATAAGAATGGCAGACGGGTTGCAGTAAGGAGGCGTGGGTGGCAAGATGGAGGTGAAGGGATGAGCAGGCAAACAGAACGCCTTATTGATTACAGACGGAAAGAATTGTTAAATGAGAGCTCGGAGTCTCTTTTCTACGCGAATCGTTAATTCAATATAAAGATTACGGTATTGTTGGCCGTGAGGTTCTATAGTTCAGTAGAGAGGTAACAACAGTTTGGACAAACATACTGCCTCCAACTTCAGTGTATAAATGTACATAGAATTTGTCTGCAAGTTCGCACATTCAAACGCCAAATTTTACAGTCCATTGACGATAATCCTCAGATTTCATGGCTGGTTTTTAATGCGATGGGCTGATATAACCCCAAAATGTGATCAGATGCAATCATTCGTTTCGTTCAAAATTCGTGGAGCATCAAACCTGAGGTTAGTGCATAACTCTACTTTTTAGGTCTAAATTATATGGTGCATGCAGCAGAGTAAGGTATTTCTCCAAAATAACAATTCATAAAGCAAATCCCATCCAAATCCAATTTCAAAATTTGTTCCCCTGCATGGAACACACCACATATCTTCAACCAGCACTAGCCCGTTAAGGCTGTTTATGAAATTAATCGCTGTTTATTCTCATAACGAAAAAAATGCTACAGGTAAACTAAGTGGGGAAATGTGTTATTTGACGTTAAAAGCAACCTGTACACATGGCTACCACAAACCCGTAAGGGGTTTAGAGAAATAAAACTAGGAAGATTAACTCATGTTCGAAATACACGTATATTGTTATCCAAAGTGATGTGAGAATGTCAACTGAATAAGGGGGGTTGAACGGGGCCCAAAAGAGGGCTGTTGTTAACACGGTAACAAACCGCTGGGTCCCACTAAACGGCGGCAGCAAATGAATTTTCCAGCTGAACATCTACAACCTCCTCAAGGTTTTTCGAGTGTGAAGTGACTTTCTTGTGAAGTTACTCTCTTGTGAAGTTACTCTCTTGTGAAGTTACTTTCTTGTTAAGTGACTTTCTTGTGAAGTTACTTTTTGTGAAGTTACTCTCTTGTGAAGTTACTTTCTTGTTAAGTGACTTTCTTGTGAAGTTACTTTCTTGTGAAGTTACTTCCCTGTTAAGTTACTTTCTCACGTAAGGTCCGAAGTTCAAGCGGCAGGGAATATTAAGACGTTATTTTCTGAGACATTGCGCAATGTAGTCTGTGCCATCCGTTCGAAGATACGTGTTGCCTCCTTCTTCAGGGCAGAAAAATTAAGTCATTTCTACTATAAAAAATTATCTGCATATTATACATCCCATTGTGTGCTATATTGATAAGAAAAACAAAAATTTAACATGTTTCTAATGTCGTAAAACGTAAAGCGGAAAAACTGGTAGATGTTTCTCCGTGAGACATAAAGAGTATTTACATTTATTTAACAAAACAGTAACACGTCTAAATTCGCATAACATGTACTGGATAATTCCCACTCATTTGGTAAGACTGATAATATAACTCATTTAAAATAAAGGGGAAATACATAAATAAATTTAAAAATCTTTACACAGCGACTGCAAATAACAAACAAACTAGTTGTGCTCGCTTGATATCGTTACTGTCCCTATACGCAAAATGGTGAAGACCCTGTTGAAATGTCAGTAGGCCTACCCGTTCACCAGACTACACGATGTCACAACTCGTCAGTCAGAATCTCTGAAAGAATTTGTCATTGACGTTTTTCGTGTTGAGAAAGAGACAGAAAGAGGAAAGTTGAGTGCTTTATTCACTGCTCTTAGTTCCTAAGATTATATAGCGTATAGAGAAATGACGCAATGCCACTGACAGGTAAGACCCAAATTAAGAAGCCTCTCCCCAGTGCCACTTCTCCTCCTCCTCCTCCTCCTTCTTTTCTTCTTCTTCTTCGGCATACGGCCCTGATTAGTTTAACCAGTGCCTCCTTCAGAATGATAACCCATACCGATCCGTCTTCTGCTTTCTTCTTCAATTTCTTAACAGTTATCGATTTAAGGTTATTCTCAATACAGTCTAGCCACCTTAATTTTGGCTTTCCCAGTTGTCTTCTTCCATGTGGTCCCAGTGCCAATTCATCCACCACAAATCCCACACCGACTGGCTTGAGACTGTACCCGGGCCCCTGCGGTGAACAGCTGGCAAATAACCGCCTCAGCCATGCCCCTGCCCTTGAGTCGGGCAGTATATTTCCAGTCGTAAAGCTGGAAGTACGACGAATTAGAATTGTCTTTTCTTGGGTGCAGTGATGGCTCAGTCAATACAGAGACTGTGGAATGGACGACCGGTGAAACAGGGGTTGAGTATCGACATAGGCAATGACGTTTCTCTTCACCACAGTGTTGAGACTATCTCTTGGTCCACACAGCATCCTATCAAATGTGGCAAAGCGACAAGAGGCATGTAAATTGACAGATTAGAAATAAACTGATTGATAACTTCACACTCTTCCATACGTCTTGGTTCCTGATTAAGCAAAATCAGAATCTTGTTATTACACTGTGAATATATGTCAAGAAGAATACATTTCCTCTCAAGAAATAAACTTACGTCACTTTGGTTCTAAGTTCTGGACTTCTTGCAGATTCACACTGTAAGCCGTTCCTTTCCGGATGACCGGTGCCCACTGCTAAATTCGCGTCGTGATGGCTTCTTTATAGGTTGATAATTGAACGTCTACGTGGATAACAGAACTTAATTTGGGCTTGCTGGCTGTCGCTGTCAGCAGCCACACCACTGTTCCGGCAGCAAACAGGCACGCACCATGCGGTCCGATCAAAAGACGTTTTATAAAATGTAACTGCTCATTAGGGATCTGCAAAACATACAGCGCAGCTAACATAACAAGGCTGCTGAACTCGACATATGCAGCATGCGCACTTGGACTAATTGGCTCGCTGAAAAGATACGCAGAGACGTCATTCAGAGCGGGGGGGGGGGGGGGCGCGACATGAACTTAATTCTTCAAAGCACTGTGTTTGCTATACGTAGAGCTACTGCCTATTTTATAATTGCAAATCTGTGCCTGTTGTCTACACAGTGTCTTCGTGTGTTCCGTACGAGTCCTACAGCAAACAGTAATGGACAGGCAGATGTTTTCTGTTACGTAGAAACTGAATCTTTATACGCTACTGAGATGAATTTCATACTTTGAAAGTTTACAAAAATTCTTGCTCGAAGTCTCAGAATAAAAAGTATCAAAGCCAACACTCGGCACGACCCTGCGCCACCCACTTACACCCAGCGCTGGTATTTACAAACCATCTACATAAGATCCATCTTAATGTCATCTCTCCATCCCCTAATAGGTATTACAAATATTACTGACGGAATGTGTGGCTATATACATATACACACAGGGAAGAGCGTATTTAAATAGAAGAGAGACCAAGTAACAGGAGGCTGAAAGAAAATGCATAACGAGAAGCCTCGTGATTTGAACTTCTGGTCAAATATTGCAACGATGAACAGAAGAGGCAGGATGAGATTGCCAGAGCATGTAGTATGAATGGGAGAAATAAGAAATACGTATAGAATTCACCTAGGGAAGAATGAAGAGAACAGACCCCGTGTTAAGACATAAGGGTGGATGTGAGAAAATGTTAAGATGGTCCTAATGAAACAAGGTGAAAGTTTTTGAGTGGGGCCGGTCCCAGTGGCCGCGCGGTCTAAGGCGTAGGTCTGCGGCCGAGCGCTTGCTGGGATCGTGGGTTCGAATCCCACCGGGGGCATGGATGTTTGTCTCTTGTGAGTGTTCGTGTTGTCAGGTAGAAGTCTCTGCGGCGGGCCGATCTCTCGTCCAGAGAAGCCTTACCGACTGCTGTGTGTGTCTGAGTGCGATCAAGTGAAAATAAACAACCTCGACACCTACTGTGAACAACAAGTAGGTAGAAGAGGTAAGGACTACTATACGAACGTTTTTGACTGGATGTATTTGCCTCAGCATAGAAACAGTGCATGTCTATTGTGAACACGGAAATAATATCATGGAAGTCGTAAAATTTCTTGAATAATTAGGCGACTGTAAGCTCTCAAGATAGACATTACTGCAAACACTGAGTTAGTTACAGGTTATGCTAAAATTACCGATAATTTTTACGCACACATAATGCAGCGAATTTCTGCTCACTTTTTAGCCCTTTCAAAAACAATGGTAAATCCACAGGGAACGTGCTTTAAAATTTCAAAACTCTGCATCCTGCTAACACAGTGTATTTTATCAGTTTGCAGGACGCTCACATTAAACAGCATTAACTTGTTACTACATTTATGGAGATCATGTGTGTTTCCCGAGGTAGGAAATGAATTTGTAAATAATTTAAATCACGAGTGCGCAAATACTGGGCGCCAGGTCGCCCAGGCGACCAAATTTTTACGACAGCGCCTAATATTTGTGGGTCCTTGGTAAAAACTTGCTTCACGTCACCCTTCTTGCGCCTAGAATTTGAGGTGGCTCCCAAATTTTTTGGTACACTTATGCAACTCTGATTTAGATTAAGTTCATGGTTCGAATGTTGGCTCCAAACCACAGAAATTAATTTAAATAAATTCAGCTGTTTATGTTGTTCGCAGGCGTTACGCTTATTTTGATATCGATAAAAAGCGAATTGTCGAAGAAGTTATCCTAACCGATCTGAACGGCAAAATAAAGGGAGTGCAGTAAGTGTATAAAAAACGTCTGGAACCTTCACAGCGGCAAGAGGAGAAGTGTTGTTTTGTCTGCAGCAGGCTGGACGTAGGGTACAAGACATATCTTCATTAACTTACTTGCTTACCTCAGGGACATCTAACGTTAGGTGACTCCCAAGTGTATTTCATGTCAGAGTCGACCTCGTGTCATAAATCGAATTACTGACCACACATTCCGGGGAGACACAAAACCTTACGCCCTCACAGAACAGTGTAAAGAAATAACCAAACTTCGTACCTAAACTGACTGACTCACAGCCGTTCATTGGTTGATTATATTAGTAGCGATTCCCTTGTTGGTTGGTCGTGTTGATCGTAATCCAATCAGTGGACGACGTGAGAAATTCTCTCCTGTTTTCTTGGAACCTACAATACGTTCGATGTATAAGACAGAGAAGTAAATGCCTGAGGTGTAATATCTATAAATTAAATAACAGGGAACGTATATGCTGTATAATAAAGTACACGGCACCCGTTATTAATTTTATTACTATCTGCAAAATTCTTAATGATTATCACTAATAACTTACTTAAGTACACTACATAAACTAATGTAGATTACACAAATTATAACGACAAAGTCAGAAGAAAACTGAAAGTGAAACAAGGCAGTTTAGAAAAAAAATTACATTTTATGAGGGTGCATAATGGTACCCTATACTAGCATTTTTGGGCGTGTTCGCATCCTGTCTGTTAAAATCGCTCACTTCCTTCGAACTACACGCTCACATAACACAGCTCGATATCTGCGGAACGGATTTTCAAAAACTTGCGTACTGAGAAGTTTTACTAAACCTGTTTGATGGATTCCGGTTTTTTCCGATTTTTTCTCAAAATCAGATGAAAATAAGGGAAATTTTGCATCAAGATATGTAGAAGAATTACTAAGTGCATCTCGACCGTTAACTCGATAACTGTTGGCCTAGGCGAAACCTCTTTAGAATAAAATTTGTGGGGCACACAACAGCATAAATTTTATAAGCATTTCCGTTTTTTTGTTATATCTTATGGTTTTCCAGTTCATTAATTAAACAAGAATGAATGCGTCAGAACTATTACGCTATGTAAAGAGACTACTTCGTGCCTTCTTATGAAATAAACAGATTAATAACACTCAGAGAGTTCTCAACAGAAATAAACTTATTTAGTTTCTAATTTCGGTTCCTTCCATACACCATGAAATATCGTTTGCCTAAAATATTAAAACTAAATTTCATGAGCTGATTCCAGTGGCCGTACAGTCTACGGCTGTTCCTTGCTGGAATTGCGGGTTCCAATCCCGCTGGGTGCATGCATGTCTGTCTCATGTGAGTGTTGTGTGTGTTGTCAGGTAGGCGTCTCTGCGACGGGTCCATTACTCATCCGAGTCCTACCGAATGTAGTGTGTCTGAGTGTGAACAAGAAACCTCGGAGAGGAGGCCTAGGCCTATTAGTGCTGCAGAGCCATGAGAAAAGAAAATCAAGTACGTCAGGTTACACGTATTCCATGCAATTTATATTACAAATTCGCCTTCAGTGACATGGCGCCGCGTGATGTGGTAGGCGTGTACCGCAGTCTCAGAGTAACTTGTTACCACCGTCGTCGTCTAGGATGATCAAGGAGGCAACAGCTTTCTCTGAAACGTCGGTACACTGTTTAAACTACTACAGCCACCACTACACGACGGAACACAGCAACCTTCATGATCACATTCGTGAGAACGTCACATCAACTTACATTACTGCCAACTCCTAACACTTATTACCTATGCTGATTTATATAACACCGGTTTCGGATAATTGTGATTAGACCTCTAATACTTCTCGAGGGGGGGCAGAGCGTGGTAGTATCTAACGGCTACAGGGCTACAGTAGGGGGTCATACGCTGTGAAATAAAGGAGGAGCAAACCGCCCCTTCACAGAGGTCACCAACAGCTGTGTGGCATTTGTCAGCAGTAAAGCACTAAACCTCACACCCACTCAGAACATAACCTTAAATCCAGTCCTTGATGAAGCTGGATCTTCATCCATATCGCGAGAGTTCTGGAGATAAACGCTTCTCGTGATTCAAGTGGCCTCTATATATCGTCTGCACGGTGTACAACAAGTAGATTTACCCTCAGAATTACATTATCGATACAGCTGGATCCAGTAACTGGAAGCAACAGTCCTGTGTGGGAGTCTGGTCAAGAAGTTTTAAGGAGGAATAAGAGAAAGCCAGTGAGTAGGATACAAAACACAAATACAGGTTTCTATCATTCCCAGGGACCATTAAAACCTTTAAAATTCAGCGGTTTCTGTATGTTCAACCACGTAAAAAGGAAGAAATTCTACATTTCGACCACTCACGTGTATTTGTGTGTTCCGTATTACTCTCACAGCAAACAGCGATTTTTCCCCCCAACAACATTTACATATTTGTTTTTACAATGAAGATGCCAAGTGTTCATTATGCGGAAGGACTTCTTAAATACAGACAATTTACGCTAATTTTAATATTCAAAGAGGCAAGTAAAACCATCTATTGTGATATTACGCTAGATCTAAGCAACAGATATTTATCGTTCATAAGGTTCAGCTATAAATGCTAAGAACAATAAAATTAAAACTTACAGTTATTAGCAGCTTGATGACGAACACCTATATTCAAACTAGCGAAATTATTGCTGTTGTCTCGACCATACACTGAATGGGATGTGAAGTATGTCTCTTGCTTGAAAACAGTCGCATCCATCACACTTCACCCGAAACGTTGGCTTGATAACAGCATACAGTCAAGGAGTCACTGCTAATCAGTGAAGACAGGATCTCCTTAACATGTGATGCAGTGACGATCACATAATTTGCGACAGAGGCACGATCTTATTAATACGCGATGCATTTAAGATCTCACTAGCACTCGATACATAAAATGTTATTAGTAAACAGGTAGTATAAGTAATTAATACACAACGCAACGCTTTTCGTGTATCACTGTAACACCGATCAACATCTGTACAGGTCACTGAGTCGGTTAAGTCTGACCGTTCGAGGAACATGCTGGACGCCATCCCACGGTGGACAGCTCGGGTTTGGTCTGATAAACATCCCTCACCAGCACACCCTTCCTTGTTACATTAACACACCCCAATCCACCCTCTACTTGTTCTCAATCTGTCTGCCACCCCCATATCCCAAACCAATTCTACTAACAGTCCGAAGGTTATCCAGGTAAACATGGGTTCAACCAAACTCGCTGACCCCAAACACCATCATACTGCAGCAATATGAAATCGAGTGACAGACGATTCCAACTGTATGTATCCAGTAAGGATGTGCGTTTTGAGGTTCTTACAGAGGTAAAGATTCAAGGTCTGAAAAACAATGCATTCTGGCATGTGATGCCCTGTAGTCTGATAGAAAGGTACGAATGTTTCGCACGGCCCTGTTGCCTGTGTCTTCAAGCTAGAACGCTATCCGCCTATACAACCAAGGCACTTGCTCGTCTTAAACACGTGTCTCACTTTGACCTAATCCTTCAAACCTGAAGATGACGACAGCGTCCTTGTCTGAAACATCTGTCTCCATTTACAAGACTATAAAGTGCCTCGGCCTGAATGTAAAACTGAATACCAGAATCAGAAAATCAGAATATGACCGGTCGGATGTTGGGAAATTTTCCAATGTGCACGCCATAAAATGTAGTGTGGAAGCAATGTTCCTTATAATTTTTTTACAGCTGGGCGGACCTGCTACTGGTGTGAGCAGAAAAATTTTACACGACCTGACGTCTGCACGGCACTTTAGAAGATTTTAGTAATATGCAAAATAAGAAAAAACACAACGAAAATTTAAAAAAATCCAGCTGCGCGGCAACTATTCAGTGTGCGCGGGAGCATTTCAGTTACTGCGCGGGGGCGCACCCGCGCAACTTGGAACATTGTGAGGAAATGGACGTACAGCTCCATTCACTGTTAGCCTCGACTTGAATTTGAGATAAGTGAGGTAGCTTAGGCCCGTGAAAAGTTTCTTCGGTAAACACTAACTGGGGGGCCAGGTAGGCCCCAGAAGTGGTCTTGACGCTTTGGAAAAGACATCGCTCTCGTGCTTCTCCCAGCAACAGAACCACACTACCTGGGCCGTTCAGCGCGGAGCCCAGTCACCATACTGACTGAAATTTTCCGACCGGCTGTAGAGATGACAGATATTATGTCGACGCAAATACAAATACGGGACAGTTTAGCTTGCTGCTGCAAAAAATGCTGGATTTCTGGAAGGTGACGCCGTGTGGTCTAGTCGAAAGTTACGTCTATCATCTTCAGGGCAGCGGCAGCGTCCCCAGAAATGTCAGTGTCATTATAAGTACCAGAGTACACGGTGTCCCGTAAGTAGAAAACTGAATTTTAAACTGATTATTATGGCTTACTTTCCGATCCCAGTGGCCGCGCGGTGTAAGGCGTGGGTCTTTCGGCCGTACGCCTACTGGGATTGTGGGTTAAAGACCGCCAGGGGCATGGATGTCTGTCTCTTGTGCGAGTTGCGTTGTCGGGTAGAGGTCTGTGCGTCGGTCTGGTTACTCGTCCAGAAGAGTCCTACCGACTATGGTGTGTCTAAATGCGTGTGATCGTGCAGCCCCAAGAACGGGGAAAGCCACGGCCCGAAAAGGGGGGAGAAGTGCCACACGAAAAAAAATATATATATTGCTTATTTAATGAATGTGACCGGGACGCTGACTGGTAGCCCCACTCAAAAGTGATGAGCTCTCAAAAATTAGGAGACATTGCACAAAGTAATCCTTCTGCAGTACATAGTTCCTGCATTACAAATGAGAGCACCTGAGAAGAGATCAACAATGTGTAAGGTGCAAGGCGATGTGCAGCGGAAGAAAGAAGTCGCTCCCACGCTCCAATAATATACCTCTCCCTGGTCAACACGGCCACTCTTCATACCGGACAGTCACATTAAATCCAACCAACTCTACGAAGTCCGTCCTTTTTGAAAAACTAACATTTTTTTATTGCTTGCATCCCGTTGTGCTATAACAGGAGGTATTTAATAGACGTAATGGTTCCTTAAAATTACAAAAATATTTTGTTGCAGACATAATAATAACAATAAATGAAGTCTACGACACGTTCTGTCCTGTACAGGTCCTCTTCAGGGTACTGTCAAATGTAATGAATAAACTGCTTATTTATTGTACTGACATGACAACTGCTGGGGATGCGGCGAATGTACTGGATTGCGTCTAAACACACCCCAACACCAACAGCTGAAAATTAAGTAAAATAAATCACCAAAATATCTCATTACGTTTTACAGTAACCTGGAAATAACCTCTATAGGTCGAAACATGTACTAGATCATTTATTATTATAGTTACTATATTTAATGCAATAACAGAATAAAATATTGTTGTGCTGATACGCAATCATTACTTCTATGAAAAATTAACACTTGTACAGTCATTCAAAAAACTTCCATTCCATTCACGAAACCCGAAATTTCATTATTTTGTCCATCAGAAGCCGCCACTGTTTACTGTCCCGAGGTAACAGAACAAATGCACACTTTCTCGCCTGTTTATACAAGATCAAGTTTAATACTATCTTCCCATCTACGCCTAATTCTTCCCAACACTTTCTTTCCTTCGAGTCTGCCCACCAAACCTGCTTAAGTTCTTGCAAAAGAGCACGCGGTTTCCGCGGAACACGGAACTGAGTGGACAGCAGAGTCGGTCTGCAAGTTTTACAAAAGACAATATCGCTCGTTTCTGCCAATAATCAAACCACCGACTCCTCAGTCCGCCAGCACGTAAAGGTAAACATGCCCTAGGCACGCAATGAGGGCGTAAGGTGGAATTAAATTATAGCTCCATTCAATCTTAACCTCGGCACCAGATAGCGGTGAGTAGTGAGCTTCACGTCCCGGCAGCTTTACCCTGCAAGGATTCTTCGTTACAAATTGAATATGACGCTGGGTGACACCAGGGTCGGTCCCAATAGGAGACTGGGAACTAGGGTAGATTCCAACAGCAGGCTGAGTGGACCCCTGGGTCAGTCTTGGCATTTTGGATAACACAACAAACTTTTGATCCTGCCTGAAAACGAACCACGATTCCTCGGTATTTCAGACCGCCGCCACGTCACAATACCGACCACGCTATCCCGGCTACCGCCCAGCAAGCAGCTTGGTCTAGTTCCCACTCATGTATCGAGGCTCCCTGAAGCAGTTCTTCATTTTAAAATTGTGATGTGGATATGTCTGTACCCGGAAAATGTAGCGGCTAGGAAATGGTGAGAAAATGTTCCCTCGAAGAGTGGATCTTACTTTTTCTCACGATACTGACGGGCTGCGGTTGCAACCCTTTCTTTCCAACCCCACCTACGTACATGGACTTGACTGCATCCCTTTTGTTGTTAAGAAAGGTTTCGTTGTCACCACTACATACACAATACCCATTTCTTTGGAACTGTTTACCCTTTTGGGGATTCTGTGGCGAAAAATGGGAAGAACTGACAGTAGCAGAGCGAAAGGTAAAATGATGATGACGGAGCAATCAGAGCGGCAAACACGGCGGTACACTCAACCAAAGTAATGGTAAAGAAACCTGTCGTCGTCTCAAAAGTGACGCCTCGTAGTCTCGTAGAGGCACCGCAGTTTCGGAGGAATTTATTGCCTCATTCTTGAGATCGGAAAAGAAAACCGCCCGAAAAATTATCAGTGATTGTAGGCAAGGAAGAAGGAAATCCTGGGTTATGAGAGAACAAGAACCGTGTAACTTAGCAAGAAATCGTGGTCCTTAAAAGGGCCGCAAAATATGAAAGCAAGATGAATAAGGTAAATAAACAAGAACACAAACTGAAATGAAAGAGAAAAAAGATGAGGTTTTATGGTGGGTTTAGATGGCAAAATGTTCATGCACTTTCATGGAAATCGATAAACTGTCTCAAAAGTCTTAAACGGATTCATATTCACACATACATATATAAGTAGGATTATGTTACAACCCTGAGGGAAGAAAAGGAGGCAAAAATTTACTCAAAAAATTAAAAAACTCAATAAATAAACACATATGTAAATCGTTGCAATGCTGTTCTCAAAACTGAGAATGAAGAAATTTTACAATGAAGTCTACTGTACTGGAAAGTTCCTTGGATACCAGAACCTCTTTTTCAGGAGATGAAGGGACCGGGTGAACTCCATCTAGCATCAAGGTTAAGAATTTGTGGAGTTACTCCTCCTTTCCCCCATTCTTCCTCATGTGGTTCTTAAAAAGCGTAGGAAAAACTTTACCTTGTACAGAAGTCTGAGAAACCTCAACGTTTCAAAGTGAACGATTTTTAATTAATTGAAAATGGTCTTTGTAGGAGACAACACGTCTAAAAGGAATCACAAATTTATGTTAATGCAACCAGTAATTCATATCAGATGAACTGGCAGGCAGTTTCTTAAGCCTTCACGTTCATCCAGCAATCTTGTTAGCTTTCATTAAATTATCAAGTAGTCGACCTTGAATACAAGAGCGTCCGGCCAGCAGGTAGCAGCTTTTACTGTCCATCCAGGTAAATAAACACCTGGACACACAAGTTTTCCCAAGCCACTTCCTTTAATTTATATTGGTTCAAAGGTTTACTTCACATAATGTAAAGTAATTTTTACTAAGACAATACCAGCAAGTATTATTATTCTTCTTGGGATCTGAGATTTTGACGGTGGTAAAAGTTTGTACTGTTGCCCTCTGGGTTACGACATCGTGTAGCCTGTTGCAGTTGCCAAAGTGCCAAAATGTCTTTGTGTCAGTCTTCGGGACACATGAAGAAACTGGAGCTCCAATTATTTCACTCTATACAACCATATCTGGAGTATAATTTAAATTTCTTTCACATCCCCCTAACGGCAATTAAATTGCACGTTAAATTTATACATAATTATATTAATCTAAATGTTATAACAGTTCATTTCCTAACACGGAATAAATACACCGTCTCCAATTACCAGTCAGTCAAAGCGACTTACAGAAATTGTCACTGTTCATTGTAAGAACCATATGAACACCTCAAACACTATAAACACTCTGTATGGGAAAATGTAGAATTTGTCTTATATTCAAGTACGTGGCACAAATAGAAGCTACTGTGTTTTAAATGGTGCTAAACGGCAATAAAGTCCTTATTTGCAAACCCAAATACTTAAGAATTGTTCCACATCTTACACATCATGATGGTTCTTTACTATCACACCCAACCACTGGACTCTACTCTAAGCCAGCTGCATTCTGTTCCTTTTTATACAAGGCCAACTTTAATATTATACTTCCATCTACGGTGTGTTCCAGGAGGAATCTGCCATACTTCCCGTACATGCTCCTTGGGTTAAATTACGTAGATATAACGAAACATACTTACATGCGAATTTGAACGCTCACGGAGAGACAATGGCGGAATAAGTTTTAAAAAATGAAAATTGTTATATATTCACTGATTACGAAACACATAGCATAACGAGGAAGAATTTATAGTTTCTGTAATTTTAACGCCTGTATTTAACATCGAATTAACATTCGAGAGACACGACATTAAATAGGCTAGAATATCTCATACTAGTTTCGTAAAAATCGTCCTTGAGATCCTGAACTGCCCTGCGTATGGCTTGGCTTGGCTCTCTGCTCAAGGAGGGCCTGCGCAGTGTACAGACAACGCATCATACTAAACAGGTACGGTACGTGAAACCGCAAGAAACTACACGTTCTTGCAACATTATCTCCATAATCGTTCAACTTCGGATATACGCATGTTTGGTTATGTGGATGTAAATTAACACAGGAAGCGATGTCCCGAGCTGCGGCAGAGTCCTCCAGGTATAACCTGTATAACGAAATTTTGCAAATGGCCTCTCCCCTTCAGGTTCTACAAAGAATTCATGCACTTCCAGTTACAAACACATGTGCTACAATTTCCGGCCATCCATCTTCCTTGAATTAATAGCCTAAATCTAACAACAGTTAGCGAAACGTACAAACTGCGAAGGTAGGCTGGTTGAAAGTTATTATTATTATTATTATTATTATTATTATTATTATTATTCAATGATCCACCTAATGACGTTATCAAAACCATAAAAAGCGATGTCCAAAGGTACATTAATTAGTAAATAAGTAATTGAAATGGGCGTGGAACGAAGTGGCCATGGCCTAATTTAAAATATTATACAGGCAATAGTGCGAAGGCACTGAACACAACCATGAAGACTGTCACCATATCCGATGTGGTCAGGCCTGAGATTTAAATCCGGGACGTGCAAATGCGAAGAACTGCTGGAAGTAACTGTTATTCTTACGTTATTACTCGATGCTTCTAAGTACAGTGAGCCAAGTGTCCCTTCCCCCCGTCAATACTAGCCTGTCAACAATGTCTGGTCGACCCCCAAGAAGAGCGCCACATACCAGTAGATAAATGTCATCACAAGAGCATAGAGTATGAGTAATTTTAATTGGCTTTATTCCCATGTGTTCAAACAGGTGTTTCAGGATCTGAAGCAATCTTCCTGTCTTATTTTATTTTGGCAAACACGATAAGTTGGAATATTGTGACTGTAAAAGAGAACGAGCTCATAAGATACGAGGTTTTCAACAGCAGCACTTGTTCACAGGACGGTCTTCTGGCGTGTTGTAATGTGAAGTTTTGTACACTGAGAAAACGGTGGGGCAGGATAATACCGCCTTCGTCTTCACAGCAAATGTCCGCGAAGATTAGAAATGGCCCGTTTATATAGAACTGGTTGGCCAGTGGTAACAGACTGCATGCGAAGTCACCATATGAGATACGCTCAGGATCAGGGGCGCCCTGTACGAGACACTCCATAAGGAAAGCCATATGCTGTGCACTTTTTAAGTCAGGCTCTACAAAGCGGCACAATTTAAGGAAGTCCCTGGCAACAGCCACTCGCACAGGAAGGATAAGTCATGACCTGCACAGTAACCGTGAAGATGAAGGTAGTATATTTATCCAAAATGTATCAACTTACCAGAATGAACGGTGCCATATGCCACATTACCGGAATGGAGAAACATACAGTTCTTGGGGCTGAGGCACTTGGAAGGATACGAGAGTTACATCTCCAGCATGATTCTGTATCATCCGGGGAAAACCATTCAAATATGCGACGCCGACTAGTCTGGTACCATGTGACCGACGTGTGGGAGAAACGTCCTGAACATGAACGCAGAATATCCCTCCGAGATGTTGGTAGTAATGTGACTTAGTGCACGACGTCGCATTCATGAACACTGCATTTTAAGACTGCCCTTTTAAGGTAGCCTCGACTGGCCTGCTTTCGGCTAAGGCCTCAGGTCAATTTGTCAGCCAAGAATCTCTCCGAGCCCTTTATACGCATCATCGGTATTCACCTGAAGAGTATCAGAGAAACCAAAACATCCTCAGTGCTGTTAAACAGATGGGTGGGGATACGGCGAAGCCGGAATAAACAGATAATGTTATCCCTTGCAAGATGCAGTTCTCACAGCGAAGCTGTTGAAGATTCAAGGATTCTGGTATAGCGGGCTGTGTCAAGTGACGAAGATTCATCGACACTCCGGACAAGTTCTCTACCTCTGTCTCCTGGGGAGTCCAAGAGCAAATTTACCAGACCGCTGAGCGTCATATCCCTTAACCATGAAGAGGAAGATACGTCAACCTTGGCAATGCCAGTTGTATCCAAGCAACCGGATAGTACCGGGTAGCCTATCGGATTCAACCCTTCGGTTACCAGTATGATTCGTGACATTCACTATGCGGCCCGCGATTTGCTGTAATGCGGCTGTCGATATGAGGAGGACAGTTCACTAAAATTTCGTTTCACTTGCAGTGTATGGCATTTTCAAGTAGAATTCTTGCCATTGAGCTCTCGGTACGATCTTTCAGTTTGTTACCGGAGGAGAAACGAACTGTCATATAGAAACGTTTGCCAGAAAGTGCCACTAGAGTCAGTAGGCCTACAATATTGCGTTACAATCTTTTCAAGTAACTTGGAGAAACATGTTACCGCAATGTCAGGAAACTGAAGTATTTAAAATATACAAGTACGAAACTGCACTCACACTTACGTGTTTGCCTATGTTTATATATCTGCCCTTTCAAACAACCAGCAAATTTTGCCAACTGAAGAGATCAGAAAAGTTCTGAACATCAATATACGAAAATTTAAAATAATTTTGCCTGCAGTAGTTTAAACTTTTCTCTTTATAACCAACTAATTGTCTGACTCCATGGAACAATGAGTGTCCTTCCTCAGCCACGCAAGAATCTAGAACTCTGTCCACAGCCTCTCATCCTGTTGCTTTAGCATCTATTTTAATATTACCCTCTCGCTTAAGTCCAGTTCTTCTAAGTGGTTTCCTTTCTTCGGTTTTCCCACCAAAACCTCTCTGCATTTCTCTTCATAGGTGCAATAAATAAATACTAGCATTTAGTTTCCTTGAGGCGTATAATACAACCTCTGGATTTTATGTTGCATTCTTCGGTTGAAATTCTAGCACCCATAAATTTCGGGCCGACATAGGGCCCTGGAAATTTATTACTGACCCTTACTTGGTTCCTAACTACCGCCACTGCCTTAGTACGTACTTACGCACTGAAATAACGCAGAAGAATGGACGGTAAACAGAAAGAAAACGAAAGTGAAAACAGACAAAGTGCCGATAGCATTTTGCTCTTGTCAGTTGCAAGCACCACCACAGTCTCACGTTACCACAGCAACAAAGGGAACAGAAATAAGACGTCAGGTTAACAGAGTTACTTATCATTGAGAGGTAGAATTGCGTCATCAAATTACGTTACTATATTGTGCTTTCAGTTTTGTTTTGGAGCAAAGCAATCGATATTTGGATGTTTTAGGTATTATGTACCATAACATAATTTTATATGTGAAAGACTTCCGATCGCTTTGAGTTCTGACTTCTGTTTTTTATACGAGAAATGAAATTCGTGTTATGCCTACATTGAACTCTCAACACCACGCCTGCAGCAACATTATTGCCACTTGCATGATATAGTATTAATTGTAACAGTATATTCCTCCTCTCAAAACAGAGAAACTCGGTATTGCTAAAATTTTCACACAAATCAGGTTACAGACCTCTAAACCATAAAATTTAATACGTTTAAGTTGCCACTTGGCCAATTTGCATTCTGTAAACACAAAGTCAAGGAAATGCAAATTTCTTTCGCGTTTGTATTCACGTCGCATTTCTGTGCTGTTACATTGATCGGCCTCGACAATAACCGTTTGCTGGAATGGACAACTTGTGTATGTGTGTCAAGCTTATCAGGGGATCTCCTGCCTTCATCAGGGTAGATGATGGCACGACTCTTGGTTAAGAGAGGGACAACTTTTAGAGCACTGCTGCATTAAGCGTCCCACTGCCTCATCATGCAGACTGTCACTGCAGTACAATCGCAGCCGCTGGAGTTTACACTGTCCGGCTTACCTTATTTCACAGAACAGTCTCGAAATGCTCCAACTTCTCAGAAAACCTACCAGTTTGTGAACACGTTTCTTGACACACGACAGAGCTGTACTGTTTCCATTCTTGCCAAAACTGTGGATCATCCTATATTTTCTCTTTCTTCCCTTAATTCTCCGAATAGTGGCGTCGAGATTAATTTAATGTGATGGTCGCCCATTCCGCACTTTAAGGTGACGTAAAGGAAAATTCACAAAAAGCACGGGTATTTTCCTAACATCAACATATTTTATTTTGATTACTCACGATCCAGCTTAATATAAACCATGCATCATCAAAGAAAAGTGTAAGTTTTTCGTATTTTGCTTCGTCCAGCACTGAAACTGTGATTCCACGTTTTTTAATTGTTCTATGTACTGAAATTTTAAATGGTATCATAGACGCGATATACTGCATTAAAAAATTTCGACGATATTTTTTTACATGACAGACACTTTGAAGGAGTGCTGGAAATGAACACTCAAAAGAAAAAAAAATCATCAGGCGTAGTGACACACAAAGGGCAACTAGGAGCTACCCGTGTCGCAGCATGTACAAATGACATAATACTCGGCGACTCTCTTTGCATCTGAAGTCTGTATTTCCCCACGACCGGTGAGAAGATTACATATTCGCATTTTAGAAACCGTTAACCCTTTAACGGACAGTGGCTAGTATATGTACACCTAGTTCGACATTAAGGAACTCTGCATTTTTTTCCCACGCTGTACTGTACTGTACTGTACTGTACTGTAGCGTACTTCATTGTACCGTACTGTACTGTACTGTACTGTACTGTACTGTACTGAACTATTCAATACAATTCTCCTTATAAGCAGCCATCACTGCCCTGAATACAATTACGTGATTGGTGATTATAAGGGAGATTCTAAGTGCACTTTCTGAGGTTGGAACTGATTTTTTAATACAATATAGGTTGAACTTCGGTTTTCCAAGCTGTAACATGCCTCGGGCGATTAGTAACCGGTCTCTAACCACGGAGGTCCGGGTTCGATGCTGGGCGAGTCCATATGAGAGTGTGGTGGACAAGGTAGCATTGAGAGAGGTTTTTCTCCGCGTACATCAGTTTTCCACTGTCAGCATCATTCCACCAACGCTTCATACTATCCTTTACCTTAATCCTACTTTTATCAGAAGGAAGAGCGGGCGAAGAAGTCTGCAGACGTACCAACAAAGCAATACCCTTACGGATATCTGGGAGCACTGGACACGTCTCTTTCTCGTTGTTCGAAGTGTTCGGCAGATACAGTTAACACTGTGCTCAACATCCCATACACTTCAGAGCAACGTAAAGGGCATGGTTTTACAGTCTGTTTCTTTCGAACGCAACATGAGATGGAGCTAATAATAGTTTATATCAGGGGTGGTCAAAGTTGCCTTCAATTCTGCATTCTTATGACATCAGATTAAACCCATTTATGCTCGATTCAGATTCAGTAACAAATGTCTGACAGTTTAACCTGTGGATGGCTCCCTGGTTGTTTGCCTCTTCTCGTGGTCTTCGTTGGGGGCTTCAAATTAATAACTCATCACCATTATTATCATTTCAGCCTTAAATTAATTTAAAAATATACTTAAATTTCAGTTCGTACCTCTCAGTAAATAAAGTGAATCTCCAAAAGAAAACCAGCCAGTTAACGTTTCTTAGGGCAGTAACGGCTCCTTATTGTGAGAATCACGCAAAATATATAAATATGCCGTGCAAAAAATGCTGACTTTTGAATTTTTAGGCGTGTGGCACTGTTGTCTAATTATCAAAAAATCGCGATTTGTTAGAATTGATACAGGCCTGTCATGAGATCTGCAAGGAACTTAGTTCATTCTGCAGTAGCTACTCAACCGCGCACAGTTACTTAAATGGTAAAAGTTCTTTCAAAGCATAATTCAAAATGATATTATAATTTCACCACAAAATTCACAAAATCAATAAAAATGGGTCAAATTTAGGAGACACATTTTCTAACCAGACAGATTACTGATACTGTAAAATCAATTGCACAAATCCCTGGTCCTTTATGCTGTGAAATACAGGGTCGAAATGAGCGGGACAGAAATAATGTAACACGCAAGTAGGGGTAATATATGCATGCATAGTTGAGACGTGGTTTCAGAATGGGGCTCAATAGGGGGCTCCTGTGAACGTGGTAACGAACGCTTTCAGGTTTTCGGTGCAGTTGTTACTTGAAGGATATTCGTCTTTTGGGTTTCCACGCCTTCGGGTTCCATAAAATGTGGGGGGGACCTTCTGGACTGAGTGACCGTTGGCGGCTATGCAGTGCGACTTAGCTGTGAACAACTTCGAGATCGACAGTTTTTTCAGCCTCCTGTAAAATGGGTGCCAAATCTCTTTCCCGGGAGTAAAGTGTCGGGGGCGTGACGTTGACTACCCACCCCATCTAGCGCCGAGGTTAAAGAAAGGGTACAGCTATACCTCTACTCCCCCTCTGGGCCTTCATGGCCTGTTCTAGGGTGAAATTTACCTCCCCCCCCCATAATGTCCTGATGAATGCGGCCACCTGTCGTTTGTTATGAGAATCTTCAAGTTAGACAAACTACAAAAACGACCATTCTTCGCCCGAAATATAAATGCCCTCCTTGTCAGCATCACAACTATCAGCCACTAGTTTACAGAAGGAATAACACTGAAAATACAAAATTGAAACAATACATATAAATAAAAGTGGAAATTGAAATGAGGCTTAAAATCATATCCCAAAACACTATCGACAGACTCGTACGTCACTTTAGCAGCCGTGACCACCGTACATACTGGCAGCATTACGAAGTGGGAATAATTTTTTTGAGTACAGTAAACTTCTCCGATGACACCATAACGCCATGACAATGCGAGAGTGCAGCTTTACCTCCAGCCATGAGTGGCATCGAATATGGGTAGTGGTTTTTGGCGAGCTTCAAGCGGCGGGCGCTTTAACCCGGACAGGGCTGCCCCTCTACCGTTTAGATGAGTGGTTGAGTGGGTACTGGGGCCGGTATAGGCCCTGTAACTAGAATAATTTGTTGTCCCCATAGGAGATCAAACCCCAGTTCCCCAGTGTTTCATTCCGCAGTGCAGTCACTATACAAACTGAGCTACCGCGGCTTTCCCTATTAGGTCCTTGACAGGAACGATGAAATAGTGGAACACGATAACTACAGTTTAATAGGCTACTCGGCGGTAATGGCTATGCGATTTACTCTAATTCACAGTTAGCAAGTTTATGTACAGCAACCTTTTGTTCAACCCTAGCAAACATGAAGGCAGCAGCGAAGTGACGGTTCGCTGCTCTCTGTGAAAGATAGCATACTTACACCGACTACAGGAGCACGTCTGCATATGGAAGAAAAATGTTTTTACGCATTACACTCGTGACGGTTGGGTTGCAGCACGACCAGGCATTTACTCGTAGACAGTTTAAGGTTCATACAGAGTCAGATACTTAAATCCTTAAACTAGTGGGAGAGAAGGAACAACGACTATAACTCTAACGCATAACTCTATGTAACTACATGGAACAGAGTCTTTTAGACGTCAGTACTTCTTCAGCTAGTCAACAAATTCCCTAAATTCTATAAAATCCAATGGTTCATTACTGTGTTCACAACAGCCCGCCACTTGCTCCTATCCTGAGCCAGACCAATTCAGTCAACACCCACCCATTATATTACAGAACATGTATTAACCTTTTAAAGCCTAGCGGTAACTTTACATACCACCAGGTTTAACATTAAAAAATTCTACGTGGTGCCCACATTGCCTTTATGTGTTTTGTACGGATCTCAGAACAAACAGCAACTTTTGCCTTATAAACATTAAGAGATTGGTTTTTATAACAGAAGTGGAGAGTGTTTACAACGCGGTACGCACTGAGTCCTTATCTAAAACATATACGCTTCGTCCTTAAAGGGTCAATATCATCCTCCCATCTAAGCGTAAGTTTACCAAGTAGCCTCTTTCCTTCAGGCTTCTTCATAAAAGGCCTGCACGCGTTTACTGTGCATTCTGTCCACACAGGCCACATACCCCGTCCATCTCTTTCTCTTTATTTGATCACCTGAATAATATTTTGTGCTCATTACGCAATATTCTCTAGTCTCCTGTTGCTCCCTCCATCTTAAGTCCAAACACCCACTGCAGCACCCCATTACCGAACACCTCCCTGCGTTCTTCGCTTAATGTGAGAAGCAAAACTTCACACACATATAAAATAAAAGGCAAAATTACAGTTCTGCACATTTTACATTCCGGACCGAATGGTAGTAAGTTTTCCACTCATTTAATCTGCTCTTAAATTCTTTTTGCAAGCAATTTTGGTCTGTTAGTCAACCGCTTATTTCATCCTGATATTAAAAGCACCCTTCTTCAATTATATTAACAACAGAGTACACTGGACATAAAATTTATTCTTTACTTTCATCTATCATGTTTTTGGTCTTATGAATATTTCATGAGTTAAACCCGAGATTCGCGGAAGAATGTGTGCAGGTTTTCATGTCAAGTGTCCATAATTTGTCTTATTTTAACTGAAAATTTAATGAGTAAAATATAAATGTATTATAACTTCCTATCAAAATTATCATTTTCATGAAAATTTTTTAAGGGATTCTGGAGTTGTTGTATAAGGACAGAGAGGCAGGCAGACAGACATACAGACCGACAAAGGTATCGAACCTAATGAGTGGCTTTTGTCATTTTATGCAACAAAAGTGCCAGAATCGAAAGTTGGACAGAAAATAAGGTGCAAACTACGACAATCGACTGTGCGGCAGCAGCGCCTGAAGATTCAACACAGCTACGGCCAAAACACGACACCTTTACTTTCAACGAGCAACACAGCAGACCGACAGTCTCAATGCGGTATATAAAGTGGCGGAATTTGACAGATATCCACTAACGTTCCTGAAGAATATTATGTCTCCGTCTTCAGGCTCCGAATCTGTAGGCTACCCGGCGTCTCATACCAGAAGACCGAGTATTCATCAGGTGACATGGAACAAAGGACTGTGACCAGCTGAGTCTAACACATCAACTGTAAAACGGAGGACTGTAATAAACTTTGTCTAGAACATCAACCTAAATCGAAAGACTACGTTAAGTACAGTCTAAAACAGGGCTGCCAACATGCGGCCCTCGGTCACTTGGATAGTTTCAGTAACACAGTTTAACAAACATAATAGAGTAAGTCTGCAGAGCATAATACGGAAACTTTATTAGCAAAGAAAATGTTTACAAACTATACCTCATCACCTTGAAGGCAGCACACAGTAAACCAGTGTGTGTGTTTTACCGAGTTTAGTACTGCCTACTACCTTGTAATTGAACTGTACTTTTAGCGTAACTTATCGTTTGTAAATAACAGCCTTCTAGGTAAGTCATCCCCCCCCCCTTCTCGATGGGTCCATATGCATAGACACCTGCCGCCCTTAGGCCAGTCCTTAGCGAATTATGTGGCCTTCGTGTGGGTTGAATTTGGCCAGCCCTGGTCTAAAACATGAACCTAAGTCGAAGGGCTGCGACACACTTAATCTAACACTTCAACTGTTAACCGAAGGACTGTCATAAACTTAGTCTGAAACATCAGCCTAAATGGAAGGACTACGGTAAACTTAGTTTACATCAACCGTAAACCGAAGGAATGTGGTAATCTTCATCTAAAACATCAACCGTGAACCGCAGAACCGGTTCGAGCGGTACAGTTCCTGATTTCTGTTACACAGCTGCTCCTTCCAATCCCGGAAGAGACTTCCCTTACAATTTCTAAGTTGCCTTCATGGTTTTTCTCAGCATATTTAGCAAGTCTAGATCGTATCACGAGCTGCGTAACCACCACTGACATCTAAACCTTTTCCATTTCATAATTCCTTGACCATGCTACCATTCGACGCTGTACATTTCGCCAGATTGGATAAATAAATAAACTATAAACAAACTGTAAATACATAAATAATCTCAATTACTACGTTCTCACGCCTACAAGTCGAACACATTAACCTGTGTGATTGGATCTTGTCTTACATTTTTAATAAGCAGCTATCTGACGTGTCTGACGTGTGCTGCCGCAAGTACATAAGATACTAGTGACATACTGTAAGTACAAATTAATGAACTCGACTAAAAGATGACAGTAAATTTTTGTTCACGCATATCGTTTTATCTGGGGGTCACTTGCGGAATTGTCTGTGTATCGATTGTAGAAAACAGCTGAAGAAAAAATAATTCAAAAGCCTGAGAGTCCCGAATACAAGTCTTCTTGTCTGTCATCAAATATTTATCCTGTGGACGTGTGAACACTTTCAGAGTGCATCTTCGTGTTGCTGATACATGAATTAATGAGAAGATCAGCGGTCAGACAGAGATGAGGCAGACGGTCGTTATCAACAGCGGCAGCTTGTCAGTCACAGCCAGCGCTCCAGGTCTGCACGAGCACAAAACGGCACAGACTATATTCCTTTGTTTACTAATTCTCACCCACAAGCTATTAACATCAAAAACTCTGAATTCTGCCTACACATTGCGCTCGTATTAATGTGCTTCCTACTGTTCTCAGAAAAACTGTGCTTCTTTCCCTAACAGCACAGACAGGTTGATCGTTGCAATGGAGGTGAAATATTTTATGTGAGGTACGAGCTAAATACAATCCAGCCCGGTTATAACGACATCGGCTTATGTGACACTTCCTCTATAGCGTCAGATATTCTGTGATACCAATTAATTCCTCACTGTTACGCAAAACATTAAACTCCTCGGTTATAAAAACACCCGTTTATAGAGACACAAAATATTCAGTCCCTTTCATGACGTTATAACTGAGTTACTTGTTCCATTAACATGGAGACAGCAACAACCTTAATGGTGACAGGCGTTACTTGGTTAATAATCGTCCATGGGTATTATGAACTTAGATTTACGAAGCAGTCGAGTTAGAAAGATGAAAAAGACCCGTTTGTGTGCAGGTTTTTCATTTTTTTCTGTCTTTACACCACCCAAATAATTGTTTAGAAAATAGTTCTGCTCTTTATTTGCCCCTCTTCAACTCAATACCAAAAAAAGATTCGCTTGTCAAGAAGGACTCCGCTCCATGGAGTCAGTGACTTTAGTAAGCTGTCAGCAGCTCAGATAAATTTTGGGTTGATTTATAAATTCTGAGTGGGAAAGGACGTGGAAAGCAGCAGTTGTTGCATAATTTGAGGAACTCCGATATTTGCCCTAAATGTACTGAGGATAACCACGAAGACACCCAGAACAGCCGGTGTTAAGGCCGGGACTCGAACCGGCAGCCAACAGAATACAAATCAAAAGAGAGGACAAGTAGCCCGTTGAATTTAATCGATATAACAGATGAATACAATGTAACTTCTATGCTTGTACCCAAATGTATAATGTGTCAGCCCAGAAAATCAGGGCAGCGTATTCAACAGAAACGCTGTGGTGAACAGAAAAGTCCGCACAGCGTCACAGCCCAAAATACACTAATACAGAGAGCAATGTATGACTAGTTTCTGCCTACGCGCTAAGCCCGCATACTGAAATAAACTAACCGCAAGATAAGAAAACCGTAACTTCCGCTATTTACCTAATATATAGGTAGGTGAGTCCCCTGGGTCGTTGGAGGTATCTACCAACCTCCATGACGACTCATTCCAGATCTAAGATTGTAATACTCACCGCTGAGATAACCTCAAATATCACGCGTACTTCCTATTTAATCAGCACATTACCCGCTGTATACAGGATGATTCAGAAGGAAAGGTCAATATTTTGTGCTGTGATAGTATCGGTCATTGTGAGAAAAAAGTTTCAAATGAACACGTGTCTAATTCTGAATGGTTACCGATATAGAGGTGTTTGAATCTACAAATACAAAGCATTTTCAGTACTAATAAAGAATGAAGAATTCTTAGTGTTAATTTAATTTTAATTTTAACTAAATATTCAAATAACAAATTCGTTACAGTTCACAATAAATATTCGGAAATCCCACCGTCAACCTCAGTGCACTTTGCAATTCGTGTGCGAAGATCGCGTGTTGTTCGTCTGAGTTGATTTTCACGTTTCTTTATGCGGGCAGCAGCATCCAAAATGCGGAAGAGCAATTCCTCTCGTGTGTCCAGCTTTCTTTTGTAAAGTTCGCTATTCACCCAACCCCACAAACAAAAATCCAAAGGAGTTAAATCTGTAGATTGAAACAGCTCTATGTCAGTCACCATTCAGAATTAGACACATGTTCATATGAACTTTGTTTCTCAAAATGGCCGATAGTATCATCTCCAACAATACTGACCTCCCTTCAAGAATCATTCTGTATATTAGAGTGTGGGGTTTAGACACATCCAAGACCCCCTAACCTCGACTCTAGACAGATGTCCGTTTCAGCTTCGTTATTCGGCCTCCTTATTTGCAGGACAGAATTATATTTGACAGAAGGGTTGGTGTGGACGTTGCAGAAAAAGGAGGAACCCCTACTCCTACAAGAATCAAATCCCGGTCAGCCCAGTTGCGTCTACGTAATTTTTTTGACTTTGGCTGAACTGACTTAAAGTGCGTCGTTTTCATCAACAAGAACACTGCTGGTCTAGCTACGAGAATACGTCTGCTGATATACGTGGAAGATGAATAGCCGAGATATGCAGCAGCCGAAGCGGCGTACTGTATGTAATTACGTACAATTTTTTCCGTCAAACTACAACGCCCACGTTATCTGAAGACACTGCGACATCAATGGCGGTCGTTACACCTGCCACCACCTTCCGCAGCAAACGGTCACTCCTCTGACCAGTACAACTTCCTGTCAACAGACGACACTTATCGCTATACAGCCTATAAGCCAATTACCTGCAACGCATGGAATTTTATGTATGTACCATGGGCTTGTTTTATTGCAGCAGCGAACGTTGAGTTGGTCCCATGACAGCGTTACATTAAAGGGTGATCACCAATAACGAAAACACACAGAAGAATTTGTGGTTGCTTTGAGTTTGGACTGTCTTCCGATCAATTTCTGTTGCTGAAAGACTCTGTCAGTACACAAATTTTGCATGTTGTACACCGTGCATATTTCTATACTGTTACGACAGACTAACAAATGTACACACTGTTTATGAGTATATACTTGTATCAGTATCACCCCTACATGTTTCGATAATCAAGCCACCATCATCATCAGGGGGCACCATAGCTCACAAGCTCCCTTCTGCATCTACCGGTCATAACTAACTAACTAACTAACTAACTAACTAACTAACTAACTAACTAACTAACTAACTAATTCCATGGAGCACAGGCCTTCTTGAGAAGCTAACAGTTTCTCAGCTAGTCAAGAAATTTTATGGAACCCGGAGTATCATTACCGCATTCACAAGAGCCCGCCACCTGTCCCTATCCTCAGCCAGCTCAATCCAGTCCATGCCCCCATCCCATGTCTTGAAGATCCATTTTAATATTATCCTCCCATCTACGTCTGGGTCTCCCAAGTGGTCGCCTTCCCTCAGGTCTCCCCACCAAAATCCTGTATGCACCTCTCTTTTCCCCCCATACGTGCTACATGTCCCGCCCATCTCATTCTTCTCGATTTGATTATCCGAATAATATTTGGTGCTGAGTACGGGTCATTAAGTTCCTCGTTATGTAGTATTCTCCACTCACCTCTCGCCTCGTCCCTCTTAGGCCTAAATACTCTCCTCCCTCTTCGGCCTAAATACCCTACTCAGCACCCTATTCTCGAACCCACCGGTCATATGATGTTACATTTAAGAAACATTCCAATGTCCCAATCTGTGATTGGGACATTGGAATGTTTCTGAACTGTAACATCATATGCCTGGAGGATGCCGAACGGAGACTGTGACATTTGGTGCCCCCTGATGATGGTGGCTTGACCACCGAAACATGTGGGGGTGATATTGATATAAATACATGCTTATAAACAGCGTGTGCAATTGTTGGTCTGTCTTAACAGTATCATTAATAGTCTGCTAATACACGTTTAAGGGATTAATTCTATGTCGAGTCACAATTCCGAAGAGTAAACAGTAGCATTAAGTTAGCAATAATCTCACCTCGGATATACCTATCTATCTGCACAGGCCTATTATGTAGCGGCTAAAAATATTTTTAATATTATTCTCCTCTTGATCACCCTAGTATGTGACGAAGAGTTGAAAACAAGGATTTCCTCATTGAACAGCTTTCTACTCGTTTCGTTTCTTAGTCCTCCCCTCTTCTACCTGCTTGTTCAGAGCACGTGTGGAGGGTTTTTGTGATTTCACTTTATCACACTCAAACACACACCACAGTCGGTAGGACTCCTCTGGACGAGTGATCGGACCATCGCAGAGACCTCTACCTGACAACATACAAACACTGTACAAGATGCAAACATCCATGCCCCCTGTGGGATTCGAACCCACTATCCCAGCAAACGTTCTGCCGCAGACCTACGCCTTAGACCGCGCGGCTACTGGGATCGGCACTTTCTACTCGTACATCTCCCATTTCTTCCTCCAGCTTAAGACCAGCTTATTCAGTACAGCGACTAGGCTACGAAAAGGACGACCAAGAAATTTGGGTTCCATTTCAGAATGGGGCACACTAGATTTCTTTAAAAGCTGTGCATTTTTAACACACCCTTTTTCTTTTGTAACCCATATAACTCATACGGCACTAATCTTTTGACCTTAGCAAAGGAAACGCGATGCGATTACAGTAAGGCAGGAATTGAATTTTGTACATAACAGACGAATTTTAGGCTTAAATTCTTAGAAGACTGTAATTTGCATAAACGTTATTTAATAAACTGTCCATGTGTCTTTTGCATAAAGATCAGTTCTGTGTACGAGGATGTTGTAACCGTTAGAATGCTAAGTTAAAAGCTACATATGCACTGGAAGCCATCGGCAATTAAAACATCAAATTAATGACAAGTTCTGAAGTCACTACATTTTATGTGTCGCATGTTCAAGAAAAAGGATGCAAGTTTTCCGCATTGACACTTCACGGAGGTCGGCGGCCGCCCCCCCCCCCCCGGCACTTCAGTCTTCTTCGTGTTGCAGGTGTGGCAACAGCAAGGCACACAAGAACGCTGTCCATTCAAGGAGGTGATACACGTTATGGAATGAGAATAAAAATGAGGGAGGACAGAAAGAGGTGGGTAGAGCAGAAGTTAATGAAGTTTTTCGAGTATGGAAGTAGCATCCCGTAAGGAGCAATACTGGACAAAAGAAGGCACAAAAATGAAGATGAAAGTGTGTCACATGTATAGAATTGCAGTGCAGATTAAGGCCACACGCGGAACTATGAAGGGAACTTCGTGGCTATGAAGTAATGTGGGGGAACGCTCTCATTACAAGAAGTCTATCGGTGAGAATATTTCGAAATTTAGGGTTGTGACGTCGCATTTAGTTAATTTCAAATTCATTAATTCTACCTAAACTAACAAACTAACTAACTAATTCCACGGAGGCAAGTCCTTCCCGAGAAACTAACAGGTCCTCAGCTAGTCAAGAAATTCCCCGCATATTATGCAGCCCGGATGTTCATTACCGGTTTCATAAGCGCCAGCCACCTGCCCTATCCTGAGCTGGATGAATCCAATCCATGTTTCCGCAACCAACTTCTTGAAAATCCAATTTAATAGCATCCTTCCATCTATGCCTAGGACTTCCAAGTGGTTCTTTCCCTCAGATCTCCCCACCAAACCCCTGAATGCACCTCTCCTGTATCCAATACGTGATACATGCCCCCGACCATCTCATTCTTCTTGAGTTGATCGTGTGAATAATATTTGGAGAGGAGTACAGATGACAGAACTCCTCGTTACGTATTCTTCTCCACTCCCCTGTTATCTTGTCCCTCTTAGGTCCAAATATGTTCCTCGGCACCCTACTCTCAAACACCCTCAGCCGACTGTGAACTTCTCTTACGCTGTGAAAATAAATGTGTAACCGGCTTGTTTAAAGTGAAATGTATTGTAATTTATTTCGTTTGCGAAGCATGTGTTTCATAAATTAAGTTCTCTTTTAAAAAAAAATACTGCACACGTAGAAGTTGTCCCTGTGCATAATTAAGCAACATCATATGAAGGCACGAGGGACTGCAGGGATAACTCCACGCAGTCTTAATGTCAGCGCTAGAAGAATGTGATTTTTCAGCTTTAAGCCTTGGGCGTTTTATATTTGGAAAAATATTGCTGGTATCCACTGAGCAGAAGACTTTGTGGGCCACAGAACACTGCTGGTATTCCTTCTGCAGGGGACCGCGTAGGTCACAGAATACTGCTGGTGTCCCTTCAGCAGAAGACTGTGTGGGCCGCAGAATATTGCTGGTATCCACTGAGCAGAAGACTTTGTGGGCCACAGAACACTGCTGGTATTCCTTCTGCAGGGGACTGCGTAGGCCACAGAATACTGCTGGTGTCCCTTCAGCAGAAGACTGTGTGGGCCACAGAATATTACTGGCGTCCCTTAAGCAGAAGACTGTGCGGGTCACAGAATATTGCTGGTGTCCCTTCAGCAGAAGACTGTGTGGGCCACAGAATATTACTGGCGTCCCTTAAGCAGAAGACTGTGTGGGTCAAAGAATATTGCTGTTGTCCCTTCAGCAGAAGACTGTGTGGGTCACAGAATATTGCTGGTGTCCCTTCAGCAGAAGACTGTGGGTCACAGAATATTGCTGGTATCCCTTCAGCAGAAGACTGTGTGGGTCACAGAATATTGCTGGTATTCCTTCAGCAGAAGACTGCGTGGGCCACAGAATATTGCTAGTATTCCTTCAGCAGAAGATTGTGTGGGTCACAGAATACTGCTGGTACTTCTTCAGCAGAAGATTGTGTGGGTCACAGAATATTACTGGTGTCCCTTCAGCAGAAGACTGTGTGGGTCACAGAATATTGCTGGTGCCCCTTCGGTAGAAGACTGTGTGGGCCACAGAATATTGTTGGTATTCCTTCAGCAGAAGACTGTGTGGGTCACAGAATATTGCTGGTGCCCCTTCGGTAGAAGACTGTGTGGGCCACAGAATATTGCTGGTATTCCTTCAGCAGAAGACTGTGTGGGCCACAGAATATTGCTGGTATTCCTTTAACAGAAGACTGTGTGGGCCACAGAATATTGCTGGTATCCACTGAGCAGAAGACTTTGTGGGCCATAAAACTCGTCTAGACTCTGTGGAAGGGCGAAAGAGTCCTTAGCACTGTTTGAAACCGAACCCCGATCCCCCGCTGTCCAGCCAACAGCGTAAAAGCTGTACTGAAAGAGCAGAACAGTAACAAAGTGTGAATTAGGGTAGACATGCGGAAATGGATCCAATGGTCCCCTTCATGATCAGCCTTAATCTGATCAACAAAGGTATATACACTCGAAAAATGAGGACAGAAGGTGCCTTGGAGAGACTGGTGTACGTCATGTCATTAAGATCCATTGTTACAGGTGGCAAACAGCACTGCAAGGTGGAATGAAATAACTTAATACCGAACTGGCTTTTAGCTTACTTCTCAAAAATCCTACACAAGTTCTTTCTGTCGTCTGTTTCCCGTGACAGATCGCACGTGTGGATTCAACGTCTTGAAATTCGAACACCGCTTTCTGTATTCCGGCTAGTGGTCAGTCCAGTGTGATATATATACATATCCTTAGTAAAGACCATGAATAATTTATAAATCATTCAAGTCGCAAGACACTCGCAGTGCCTAATCACACCAATTACATTAATGACCTGCATATAAATATTCGTACTACTGAGACCTTGGCATTTAATTTTGATGGTAGAAAATAACAAGGTTAGATACACTGATATTTTTCGACGTTTCGGAGGAAAGCACTGCCTCCAGATTTAGAGTAGAAACGTAAGCCGGCATCTCCAGTTCAGTGCGTCTCCTAACGGATCTATCACAAAGCCGGGTCCCTTCTGCTTGGCACTATACGTTACCCTGAGTTTTACCATGCAGCTTAGGCTCATACCCACAGATAGGAGGCAGCAGATTCCTCCGAAACGTCTGAAAATTACACCAGAATCTGATGTGTCACATTTGATATTTTTCCTCCATAAAATCATTTCATGCCTGTTGTAAGCTTCTCTGCTTCTCACTATGCGATTATAAGCGATTTTACTATAAAACAGCCACCTAAAAGTGTCCACCTGATCGTGTCCCTGGGCACGGCAGCTGTATGGTATAGTAAACCTGCACGGACCTTCTTTCTCCTGCAGTTTAACTTACCTTTTTTTTCAAAGAAAAGTTTGGAAATGCTTTAAGTTCTTGGCAAATGCAAGCTTTCTACGCGGTAACGCTCCCTTGTTCAGAGACACGATAAAATGTTCATCTGTGTGTGTAGGCCTGCAGTTCTGTCGTGGTTTGGCAGCCGTTTAATCCGTCGAGCAGTCAACAGGCGGCGTGCAGGTAGTAAATAAACAATGAGAAATCACCCTTCATTAAATTATTTCGGCTTTTTAAGAAACACCCACTTTATTACCGGACACATTTACTAGCCTGCTACAAGTAACGAAATTAAAAATTAAATTTCCTTTGCTACTATGCACCGCGGTATGAAGACGTATTGGAGAGTGGAGGTATGACTCCATGCGTCATTAACCTCTGCACTAGACGAGAGTAAGTTATCATCTTCATCCCGCGGCCGCTTTGTTCCGTAGAACACAGACTTCTGTAAAAATTCGAGACACTGTGTTCCAAATCCTTTCACGTATTTGGTGATTTTGTAGTGTAGGTGAACTCAGTTTGAAGTAGTTGTTAGAGATAGTATCACATAACAACTGGTTCCGCGTGTATAACAACAGATGAACTTAGTTGATCGATTATTCAATCAATTACAGAGGGTGTGCACCTACGAAATAAGATCATTTGAATGAGATGGATGATTGGAACTAGTTAGGGTTACATTAGACGTGACTGGGTCATTATTTCCCTTCAAAATCAATTCTTCTAGAGCTCATAACAATATCCAAACCGTCTATGTTGGCCACCTGCGATTCCATTCCGCTGCGACCAACTTAAAGAAAGCAGTATTGAAAGTTCCCCATTTTTTGTACCTACGATAACCGCGTATTTAGCCAGTGGCACTGTGACTGCAATATCTATTGCACGATATCTGTAGAACATATTCAGACCTAAGATAACACAGTCATTGTCTGCATCACGTGATTTTAGTGTCCATTCATTGCTACAATTATCCCAAGTCTTCAGAATCCACCAAACCGCTGAGTTACGGCTAGCTAGCTAACACCTTCCAGTCGATTTATTTTTCCTGTGGTTCATGTAACTTCTTTTTCCGAACCCAGTGCATAATTCTATTAATTACGCCTTGCAAAACTTAAGAAACAGATCGCAGACAAGGAGAAGTAGTGGGTACAGTTGCACACACTGCATCTAGTACAGGGTGAAAAATCACCGATATGAAGGTAGGTAGGTAGGTAGGTAGGCAGGCAGGCAGGCAGGTAGGTAGGTAGGCAGGCAGGTAGGTAGGTAGGTAGGCAGGTAGGTAGGTAGGTAGGTAGGTAGGTAGGCAGGTAGGCAGGCAGGCAGGTAGGTAGGTAGGTAGGCAGGTAGGCAGGCAGGCAGCTAGGTAGGTAGGTAGGTAGGCAGGCAGGCAGACAGGTAGGTAGGTAGGTGGGTGGGTGGGTGGGTAGGTAGGTAGGTAGGTAGGTAGGTAGGTAAGTAGGTAGGTAGGTAGGTAGGCAGGCAGGCAGGCAGGCAGGTAGGTAGGTAGGTAGGTAGGTGGGTGGGTGGGTAGGTAGGTAGGTAGGTAGGTAGGTAGGTAGGGTGTGCCCGCTCGTCCATCTGGAATACGTAGTCTGGAGGCAAGACAGAGCACTGGGAGGTGTTGAAGGCAGGATAATGGGAACTGAACGGTTTGAGTAGCAGCAGAGGAAGGAAGCTGAGCATTTAGGTTTAATTATGATTTCTTTTACTTGCAGGGCTACATTACGACATTCAAATAACAGTGAAAGGGCTATGTTTGGGTTTGGGTTGAAATGTTTAATTTATCAATCGGAAGGATGCATGAAGAACATATAGTGCAAAGTGGAATCTGGACACCAACTTAGAATTTGCTCTAGGACCGAGAAAAACCATGGAAACTCTTGGTAATTTGAAGAATGATTTTAACTCAAATATTTGGCTATGTAAAAATTCAGTTCCAACATCACACAGCACAGTTCCTCTCCATTATAAACACCAGCCGGTGAGTGCTTTGAGGGAAAATAATCGCTACTAATTGCGAGAATGACATGAGAAGCACTAATACACTGTGTGGAAAAATGTAAAATTTTAAATGTTAAAATCATGGCCGGAATAAGGGACGAGCCAGCCGGGCAACTGCCCGGGGCGCTGAGACGGCATTGGAATAATCAAATATGTTGCCAGTAAACTCGGGTTTCCACACGCGAAAGAATCTCTCCGAAAATTATCAGCAATTTGGGAACGCGCCCTCAAAAACTTTCGCCAGTACTGTCCTAGGCCGAAACAAGTTTAAAGAATTTCGGTTTGAAAGGGCGCCAAATTATGAACCTACCTGGAGGCGCCCGCAAGTCTCATACCGCCCTGGTCACATTTGGTACGGACAGTTACCACCGGGCTTTAACCAATTAATTCACTTTATCAACTGTATGGCACTGTATTATGATCAAGTGTTGAAGGAAAAACGGATTAGAATTCGGTATGTGAAATAAACCATTTTTCCCCTAAGACCACACATGAATATGGGTTCCGGTATTCGTCTTCTAGACTGTGACGTCATGTAGTTTTGTTGGGGGGGGGGGGTTCAAATTTTTGGAGGAATGTGCTGCCTCCAGACCAAAATTAAGGTGGCTAGACTGTACTGACGAAGATCTGAAATTGAGAGATATCGGGAGATGGAGGAAGAAAACAGACGGCACAAGGTACTGGTTAAATTTTAAGGACTGTACGCCAAAGAAGAAGAAGAAGAAGAAGAAGAAGAAGAAAAAGCCTTCATCTTCAGTGTCGAAGTTAGTAGGCTGCGAATGTGGTTGGTACGAGAGATGGTAGTGAGACAGAACCCGGTATGGCTCTGCACAGCCGGAATTCGGACTTGTAGTACAGCTTTCAGTGGAAGTATTACATATGTTCATTCTTACGATTACGTTGTCTTCCTCATTTCAGGAACCAGCAGATGTTTACTCACCTGGAAAGAAACAAAAAAAAATCATCTCAGTTGTACACATCGAATTCACTGAATGACGTTCCAATTTGTACACATTTTATTACCCGTCTGCTATTATATATTACTGAACTCAGACTGCTACATGAACCCATCCTAAGACACAAAAATCAGTCGACACCCTATGATCCCTGTTATGTGTCGTTCTTCCAAGGGACCTCTACCTTCAAGTTACTCGAAATTCTTAACCTCGGCTCTAGATGGTGATGACCGGTCAGTTTCACAAACCGGTCGCTAGACATAACCTCTGGTACGCATTGAAGAGAAGGTTGGGTAGGCCCAAAGTCGACCTGAATACAGTAGGGAGAAGAAAAAAGTGCCAGCTGGGAATGGAACTCAACTTCTCCAACTCGTACCCCACTTAACGTAATGACTGAAGTACACAGCACACTTCACTCAAAGCACCGTCGTCGCAAAAGGAATAAGAATGAACAAAAAATCTGTTACCAAACACAATTACGGATTTTAACATGAGACTTCCACTTTAAGTAATTTTCGTTAGTTGTTTCGACTTCTCAGCATTCAAGGGGCGTACACTTAATATTTGAAAAATGCTTAACCCGTTAAAGCACTGTGGCAGCTACGCGTACCGCCTCGCTGAGCGTTGAAGTTCTGCATTTTGTGCACACGGAGCATTCACGTATTCCGCAAGATTCTCACAACTTCGTACGGTCTTAGGCTTCCACAGCGCTTTTGGTGAAGACCGAAGCCTTCTGCGATACGACGTCTTGTCGACAGCTAAACAGCTACCGGTGCCACGGAACAGCTGGCTGCCACCACCCCCACGATGCTCCAAGAATAATACGTCAAAAAAGTACTCTGAAGATGCAGGCAGGAAACTCTTCTGAAAGATCCGTAAATATTGAGAAACAGGAACGGTGTCAAGTTCCTGAAGACTTGAAGTTTCAGCGATTATTTCCCCAGACACGGGTTTGGTCACTTTACTGCAGAATGTGGGCGTTGAATTTGAAGGAGGAAATTAATTGTTATATTTTGTACATGAAATGCCTACGTCGAAGAGTTAAATCAACCATTCAAATGTCTCATTTTCTTGTTGCCTCTCACAAAAGTTTAATATTTCTGCGGCCGTCAACAGACAAATTTCAAAACCGCTTTGAAATACAAGGTGCTTACTTATATGTCACAATTTAACCAAACATAATTTTTCACTCTTTTAAATGTGCAATATGCGAACGGAATTCTTGAGACACACCAAAGAATATTCAAAACAAACCCGTTACATGCCAATATAGTAAGGGCGTAAGGGCGTAGTCATTGAAAGGTTCTTCATAAGTCCATATTGTATAAAACTGAATACGTCGGGTGAAAAAAAGAAAACGTCTCTGTGTGTGTCCATTATGATTGGTTGAGCAGCGAGCCAAAGCACAATGAATGACACGAAAGCTGGTTAGGGCGTGCCCTGTCTTGAACACTTTGTCCTCTCAATGCATCAGTATACTGCTGTTTCAAGAAGGACGGAAGTTTCGCCCGCCTCACCCCGGATGACGGTGATGATTATGGTTGAAGACGACCTTATTGTTTCTACACTCTATTCATGCATTTGTTAACCCAAGGCAGTGACTAAAATACTTCATTTTGTTATGCATAATTTTCTCACTAGTTTTATTAGTACAAGCACCTGATGACGGACATGTAACTTCGAAACTTGTACTATAAAATGATTTTAAATAATTTTCAAAACCGAGGTGTGACTGGCGGTTCCTTTGCTCTTACTTACCCTCAGTCTATGTTCTACTCCATATGGGAGACCAAGTTTCAATACTCAGACCAACAACAGACAAAGTTCTTTCGTGTCTGTGTCTTCATCTTTACGTTTTTAGACACCAGCTGGAAAGACCCTTGAAAATCAGCTATAATGATATAAACTTAATAAAAACTTAATTGACTTAATAAAAACGTTTACTTACAAAATGTTATTGTGAAAAACTATAGGCAAGTTTATCGTGCATAAAACGTAGGCATGCAGGAGAGGATGGTACTAAATTGACGGGGTTCATTTTGGTTCACGGTGCGAAATAGACGCAGCCATCTCAGTGAGGGCCCTTTTACGTAGTCCCTTACGTAGTTCAGCGTACTTTAAATGTCGAGAAAAATGTAGGCTAGCCTAGAGTGAATACAATTGTTAAAACACCCTGTATTACCGTGACAGAGTGACCTACAACAGAAGTAACTGACAAAGAATTCAGAAGAGAAACAAATGCTTGGTCATAATGAAAATACAAGGTTTGTTGTTGTGAGAATTTTGTTACAGCTTTGCTCTTTTCTTTGTATTTCCCTTTAAAAAGTCACACACTCACATCTTAACACTACAAGCCACCTGCACGTGACAAAGAAACACTTCTATGAAAGTTTATGTTTGTACTAGCAGAAATATCAGTTCTTCGTCCGGGATTTTTTTTAATTCTATAATAGGCCCATATAGTTAAGTAGTGAAAAGTTGTCATAACTACGGAGCTGCTACTGAATTACAAGTAAAATGCGTTTGCGTAGTTTCACTACGTAATTATTTTATCGCAACTTTGAATTTCAACGGCCACAGTTCTGATACAGGTATACTCCCAAATCATGTTTCAAGTAAACAATGAGTCTGAAGGACCAAGCGTCTTTAAGACAGTCACGACAGTTATTTCTAAAATTGTAAACATATACGTAAGCTTCTGTAGCTGCCTGAATTTGGAAGACAGCTTCCTGATGACAGCCGGATTCAATCGAAATATATCGGTCTTTTGATGAAAATTGCTAACGTATGTACGTAAATACAAAAAAAACTTTAAACATCAACGAATGCACAAAGAGATTTTCTTCAATTATAACACACTCCTACATGTTTCGACCCTGCTGGGTCGTCTTCAGGGAGAAACCTTCCGTTGTCCTTACACTAGGTCGCACTATACATTTAAGCGAGAATGTGCTGTTGACTGTGCTGCACAGTCAACAGCACTCCCGGGGACAGAGACCGGGTACCCATTTTATAAAAAGCTGGGTGGACCCCAAGGCCGTTCTGGGGTGGTGTGGAAAATCTTGTTCCCACCGGCATTCGCCATCCCCGTAGCGAGTCGCTATACTGACTGCGCTGTCGCGGACCGCAGTAATGTACCATATGCCTCCACAAACAGACGGCTCGTATGTTTTCAAAATTGTTTCGGCCTTCTATCTCGACTTTGCCAGGGTAATGTTTCAAAGACTTATTTCAAATGCCTCCACGGGCAACACATCACTGTGTCGCGAGCAACATGTCTGCGAGCTACGGTTTGACTGGGCCTGTTTTAGACCGTATGATATATATACATATATGATATGATATATATATATATATATATATCAAGTTTAGTGGTTCGGTATAGACGTGTCTGTTTTCCTAGAAGGCTTGAAGATACTGAGGTTGAATATTTTAAAGATGTTTTTAATAATACGTCATTGAGACATCAGCGGGCTTAGTGGCGATAAAAGTACACAAGACAGGCAATATACGCAGAAACGTAGCACTGAGGCGCCTTCCCGTAACCATCGTCGCCGTCGAAAAGCAGAAAGTATTACAAATTCTGAGTGTGTGTCTGTAGCCTTAGTTATACATCACGCAATGGGCACATGCCCTATTTTATTTTCATCTGGCCTGTCCTCCTTTACCATATTCTCCCACATTATCTCATAAACGGCACGATTTTCGAAAAAAAAAAGTTACTGAAAATAAAATGTATTTTGATTTTCTCTAAAACTTTTATTTGAAACATTTCTCATTCTAAGAAGAATTCAAAGAGATGTTATTATAAATTTATGTACGTCTTCATGTAAAGTGCCCATTATTCTTGTCAGATTTTAAGAAAACTCTAATTTTGTGGACAGATTTCTGAAAAATACTCAAGTATCAAATTTCATGAAAATCCGTCCAGTGTGAGCCGTGTTATTCCATGCGGACGCGCAGACACACACTGACGGACGGGTGGGCAGCCAGATAGACAGACAGACACGACGAAGCCAACAGTCGCCTGTCGCAATTTCGCGAACGCGCCTATAAACAGGTCACAAGCACCAGCATGGCTCTAAGTATGTCAGTATCTGCCCGGATGGTTTCCTAGGTACCATAATTCTGAAATATAAATGCAATAATTCACTGCTGTAACAATGCGATCTTACGCGTTGTCGGTGGGTACAGTTGCTTCGTAGGAGCATATTACCTTCATCTTCAGGGTTGGACATCAGTACTACTTCAACAATGAAGAAAGAGGCAGAAAGTTCGACCGAAGCGACGGTCCTGGCCGTTACGACCACACAGTATCAAAACGCAGAAGACCACATTCTGCATGCACCTGGTGTGAAAACCTCAGATTTTACGTTTGTTGGAGATATGACAATAACAGGGTGTACAATCTATGCCTAACAACACATGCACACGACAGCGACCTGCATATAATACGAAGATGATAACAACACACGTGACAGCTGCCATATATGAACATGAATACTTAGGGTAATAAAATTATGAATATATGTTCATGTTATATGCAATGTAATCAACGTCAAAGGGCGAAAATATAATCGCAGGAGGATAGTTCACGTGTTAAAGACTTGAAAATTCGTGATGTTTCCTTAATTTGATGACTAGAAGAATGACTTTTGCGTTAACATACGCTAACGTATTGGCGCATGAGTGGACTAACTGCTCGTGATATTCGGCATAAGGCAAGGTAACATACCGTGTCTAACACCTCATTCTTGGAGATCGCGGAACGAATTCCAGGGCCGTGTGTCTCGCATGGTTGCCGTCAATTCCTCTAGTAAAATTACGTAAAGGAATGAGACAAGTATTGCGTATCGTAAAGAGACAGGCAAAGAAGCCTGTGGGCGGGGCAAGTAACAAGCATCGGAGAGGTCAGAAATGTTTATCAAATATTTCTGAGAAAATGTGAAGGAAAAGCACCGCTTGCGGGATGGCGGAACCTGCGTATAGACGCAACGTTGTATCAAATACGTATGACAAAATAATTAACACTTTAAAGACGAAGCATGTCTGTTTTATATAAGGACTCAGTGCGTACCGCGCTGTAAACACTCTCCACTTCGGTTATAAAAACCAGCCTCTTAATGTTTTATAAGGCAAAAGTTGCTGTTTGTTCTGAGATCCGTACAAAACACATAAACGCAACGTGGGCACCACGTAGAATTTTTTAATGTTAAACTTGGTGTTATGTAAAGTTACCGCTAGGCTTTAAAAGGTTAAGGTGCGGCTTTTTTATTAGAACACGTCACATAAATGGAAAAGTGACATCTACCCCACAGCTGGAGGCAGCAGGTTCTTCCGAAACGATGGTGACCACTCACGAGACTACATGGTGACATAAAAATCACTCACGCGACGACACGGTGTCATAACCACTCGCGAGACCAGATAGTGGCATAACCACTCACGAGACTACATGGTGCCATAACCACTGACGAGACTACATGGTGTCATAACCCAGAAGAACAAAATCTGTACTTCTAAGTCTGTGAGAACATGGAATCAATGACATAAAAGAAAATGGATTTGAGGTTTGGATGAGATCCATTCCAGCGGCAGGCTGTTCTGAACACTGTAATGAATACACCAATTCCTTCCGAGGCACGAAATTTCGTGAGCAGGTGAAGGCCTGTTATTTCTCAAGAAGGACTCTGCTCCCTAAAATTTGTTAATTATTTCATTCGTTAGTCTAAGCAAATGGAATTACACGTAAGTGAGAAGAGATCTATAAATTGTGACTGGGTGATTTTTATTGCCCATAACTTCAATGCTTTGATTACAAAGAGTACCGTACCAAATTACAAAACAAATTAAAAACGTGTCGGAATGAACCAAACACGAACACACATAGGCCTGTATAAAAAGCAAACGTTTGCTGCTTTGTCGCCGATTATGTTAGCGAGAAATCACGAATAGAATCAAAGGACCGTAGCGATAAGAGGCAACAGGATACAGGCGCAGTCGGCACTGCAGTTTGCACATTTACCATTCTCTAACCAGCATCACGGCTTATTTCACATTCTTATTCTCTCAACTCAATGCGCCTCTTCCTAAATGCATCTCTCGTTTCAAAACTTTTGAAATTCACAGGACGGACGTTACGTAAATTCGTGGCTTCAGAGTGTCCCTCAAGCCCTGTAACGTGTAAAAAAAGGGGAAACAGAGAAATAAGCACAACGTAAAAAGGTTTGATGGTTATAAAGTCAACAATTTCCTGCTCAAATTTCAACAGGCGTTATACTAGTCACGCTGTATATCATGTCAAACAGGCAATGCAACATATGCCACTATTGCTCTCAGGTAAGAATCGTGACCCTCGTGCCACAATGCCTCGTGCTGATGGCGACATCTGGGTTAGTTTGCAAGACGTATCATCAAGCAGGCAGCAAATCCTGCTGTAAATTAGTAATATTGTTGTGTAGTGTACATGAGAAATCCACTCTGTTGCCACTCTGTAACATACCTTACTACGGACTAATTTCAGAAATAGCTTCCCCAGAGTCACTTAAATGTTTCAGAATGGAAGTCATTGCTCGTAACATAAAGGTGGTTTATCGCAATCAGGCGATTTCTCTGTTTGAGCATATTCTTCCTTTTATTAGCCTGCTTTCCTTCATTAGCCTTATAACGTAACCACGTTCTGAGTGTCCCACCTTTCCAGTATCTGACCCGACCGAATAATGGCATGTAATTTGGTATGAAGGTTATGCCACTGAAGGTCATCCTAACTCCAAATATTCTAAATTTTCTATGACACGTAATAACAATTTGGGTGACTATGAACTTGTAATGTGTGAGCGATTCTAACGACACATAATCCAGGGCCTTAAATTATGATCTATAAAAGACCTTCGAAACATACGCAACTTTATGCATATTTATGGAAGACATATTGTGGCAATTTTCTGTGATACAACAAAGCGAAGGTTTATGAAATCTATATTTAGCCTTCAGTTTGATGAATGACTACACACTGGCACGCGAAATTTGGTTCAGGAACTGGTAATAATCATTTATATACACTATGTATGAAATATTGTTTATAAGCAAATAATTATAAGCACGACATGTCGGTGTCAGAATGTGAGGTTATGTCATACTAATTCAATGTAGACAGGTTCTGTATTAGACAATCAGTACTTAATTAAGCATAACAGTGTAAAGGAATAGGAGGCAGTGGAAGGAGACTCCACACACTCCTAACCTTGACACTAGGTGGAGAAGTGTGGGCAGCTTCACGCCCCAGTCGCTTTACCCGATGCGAAACACTCCATGGCAGTCTTTGTACATAGACTGCGTGAGACCGAAAGCCATCTACATGCTTTGGAAACGATAAAAATATCTTGCCCTTCTAGGAATCGATCCCCGGTTTACCAGTCGTCTGTCCGTAGTCTAGGCACTATATTGACTGGGCTGTCATTTGCCGAAATTGCATTTCTTCTCGAACAAATGCGTTATACACTCACAGCGAGGTCATTAACACAACAAGACGGGCTATGTACATATAAGGCAACACTGAGGGACCTTCGCGCGAAAACTTTACCATGGAAAAGCAATAAGTATTACAAATTCTGAGTGTGTGTGTGTGTGTGTCTGTAGCCTTAGTTACCCAGCATGCAGTGCGCATGTTCCCTTCTATATTGTCATCAGTGGCCTGTCTGGCTGTACCATATTTTACCACATTATCTCATAAGTGGTACGATTTTCGGCAAAATGTTTTTGAACATAAAACGTGCGTTTTGATCTTGTCGACAATTTTGTCTGAAACATTTCTCACTCTAAGAAGAATTCAACGAGATATTATTATAAATGTACATGTGTCTTCATGTAAAAACCCCGTCAGACTTTAATAAAACTTGATTCTTTTTCGACAGACGTTCGAAAAATACTCAAATATCAAATTTAACGAAAATCCGTCCAGTGGGAGCTGATTTGTTCCATGTTCACGGACAGACAGACACACACGACGAAGCTAACAATCGCTACTCGCAATTTTGCTAATGCGCCTAATAAAGGGAAGTATCTTGACCAGAACATTACAAGATGTAAGATTTCAGATTTCGTTCCACAACTGTGAAAATTCATACTTTTGTCTTCCGGTTGTGATATCAGGTTTTAGAACGTCAACTGGCTACAAACGTTGCCGAAGACTCATCCTTAAGTTCGGATTGCGCCAACAGGAAACTGGTACGTCATACTGAGGCCGTGTAAACGAAGCCGACCCTGTAGGTGTGATGCTACGGAGACCAGGAAAGGAAAGGGACGGATATTGAAGACGAAGACAGAGTTTTCCCCGGAACGCTAATACCAATTTATCAAGAAGCCCACAATAAGAATAATACAGTGTTCTAACAACCTGCTCTCTAAATGACGATAATGAAGCAATGTTCGTGGCTCGGGATGGCAGTCCGTTCTCTGTAGAGTGTTTGTTACCACGGCGTGACTCTAATGACGGTACCCTCGAACAACTAGCTGACGTGAATGCGGGCTGTCTTGACCCTGGCTGTCATGAGGGTAGCCAAGTCTGCGGTTGTCTGAACTAATAATAGTATGCGGTAGACTGATGGATTCTCCAAGAGGGGAAGGGGCATTTCCGGGGGCAGGGCGGTGCCCCAGTCTCTGTTACGGCAAGACTTTAGTTCTACTGTCAAGGATCCAAACCCTGATCATTTTCCTTGAAATTATTCTCTCTGCACAGGAAACTTAATAGTATCTCACTGTACACACGACCAACAATTTGAAAATTGAAATGCCATTAAAGAAGCACATATAAATCCAGTTTCTACTTCATTGTAAATATATTTCTTCTCCTTTAAAAAGGCTGAATTGTCAATGCTGTTTAGGGAAATAATCGCTGTTTATTGTGGTAACCATAACAAACACGGTGTCTGGGTAAAATACAGTGATTTATGGCGTCAAAACACGTGGTGCAAGCAGCAAAGAACGTAATAGAATTACTATATCCTTACGACTTTACTAACATAGGCATATAGCTGGTTTACTTCAATGCTTCAGTGCTGTTTCGCGTTGCAAATCCGGATTAGTGTATCCTTAGTACCTGCAAATAAATGCTCGTTAATTTCTGATCTTCCATTTTGTCTGCTAAACTTTGCTTTACGTAACTGTCACAGCGCTGATGGGATCTCATCGGCTGTTTAACCACAAGCAAAGGCGGCGAATAATTTCCGTGTCAGAGCGAGGTATGTGTTGAACTGCGGGCAGCGGGAGGGATTCGCTTTACGTTGTCTTTTTTGGCGCGTTCTCAATGAAAAGTTGCAAAAATGCGCTCATTTATCAATACAAATCCTATCTGTGCGCATCCTATAATTCAACTGCCGAAACAATAACATGAATACATACTCTATTCCATGGAGTTACATTGTTTGTATGTGAAGCACAAATTTTACCTCGGTTAACAAATATTTCAATGTGAATTTCCTACCTCACAGAAGACATCACGTCTCAAATCACAGACCATACTATATGGTCAGTGCCGACGAGAAGACGGGAGAAGTCGGCACAAATTACCGGGGTCTGGCCATCCGGAAGGGGCCCAACGAGCCCGACAGTTTGCATATATATATATTTGTCTGTCTCGGTAGTATCAGATTTAATTAGGTTGTGATTTGTCGTGTTCACGTCATTTGCGGCCAGCGGCCATTTTGCACACGACGCTCTCGAATTTGTCTCCTTACTTTTCCACTTGTCGGTCAGCCCTTGCCGGGGGGGGGGCCCCGGGGGGCCAGGAAAAAAATTTACTGGGGCCCGAATCCGCTCTCGGCAAACCTGCGCATGGGTAACATTCTACACGTAAGACGTCGCTGTTCATTAGGATAATTGTATGAAACACACAAATGCATGGTTTCTAACGTTAAATCAGTGGATCATATAATCACTACTTTTCTTTAAATACTTAATTCTTTCACTGCTAGTTACAGATAAGGTAACAATATGGTAATCGCCCTTTGCTTTTACATACGAATATCACAGTCCAAACAGAAATGTATAAGGTTGCTTATTGGTTGCTACACTGAGCAAAGCAAAAAGGAATGCGCAGATAATTAAGTTGTTTTCTAACTTCAGCATATTAACTAGGTAGGCGAGGCTAAACACCATTGTAAAACGTACACGTATTAGATAGGAGCCATCGTTGTTTGCTCAGGGTTAAAGAGTCACTTGTCTGTTTGTAAGAACACGTTGTCATACCATGGCGCCAGTCGAAGCCTGGTTATAACGAATTTCTTTATGACTAACACCTCCATAGAAGGTTTCTACACGTTTCAAATGAAAGAGAATGCATTAATCAATAAATAAGACTATTCCGTCTCCAAACTAAAAGCATTGGAGTTTCAGGGCGCGTCAAACTCGCCGCTGTCATGTTACTGTTGTCATGAAATGGACGTGGAATGCCTACTGTCAACTCACTCCGCGATGTCAAAAGTCATCCACTGGTCATGAATCTGGTCTCCTTTTTTATGTTATTCATTACCGTGTATGTGACCAATATATCAAAACAGAGCCAACTTGTGCACAATATTATTGTTTATTCATTTATCTTTTTTGTTCACCTTCTCCGCGACATGTTTCGGCAAGTAACTATGCCACTATCAAGGGGGCTATATCAGATTACATGAGATGTGCATGAAATGTGAATATAAAACGTTAAAACTTTTAAAATGTTAAAAATCTTCCATAAAAGTTTTGTATAATTTTTTTTGCTTTTTTATAGAAGATTTTTAATCATTTATGTTGGTCTCATTTCCTTCTTCGATGCTCACAGTCTGCCTCACTACGGACCGTTTTAATATTATCCTCCCGTCTACTCTTAGATTCTTCCACGAGTTCTCTCCATCAAAATTCTGTATTCATTTCTTGTCTGCTCCAACAAAGATACAGATGCAAAGCTTTTTGTTGCCTGCTACACGTTACTAGTCTAAAAACACATGACCCGTGTAAATCACCCAGTTCATCGTCGCCTAATACCCGTTCTACAAACCCAACCCATCGTATACTAATATATTTCACTAACCTAGCAACATCAGATGATTTGGACAAATCGCGAAGCTCTTCCTTTTATAACACCCCAAACTGCTCACTTATTGCAAACTCGTTAAGGCCAAATTACAGTTACATCACAGCTATAGCGTTTAAAGATAAACGCAAAGGTAAAGCTATCCCATTACAGGCCTGGATAGGACCCTGGGGTTACAAGAGGTTGAGGCTCCCAGAATTTCCAGAAGATCGGCACATGAAATATGGCAAGGCTGTCAGCCCTACGCCCTGGCCACCATTACCCCCAGGAGATATCCCTGGCACTCATTCTGTTAGAGGTTGAGTCGGCCCCACGCCCGCAGTGCAGCCTGACGGATTCTGTCAATGAAGAAACCCAATCCTCCCATCGGAAATCGAACCCGCAACATTCCGGCTTGTAATGCAGCGTGGTTAAGAAGTAAACTGTTTAAACACACTATGTTTAAATACAGTACTCATGTAAGATCTACTTGAATATTATCCCTAAATAGCAAAATATTTGAGCCTCCACCGTAAAAAGAACCAGCAGATATCAGACTGAGGCGGTAACACAACAGATGTCAGGTCTGCCACGTTGAACTGTAGAAACAAACATATTTCATTCAATTGAGTGATTAATTTATTTAAGTAAATACAATTACTAAGTGTCGTGTTGAGAATGAAGTGAAGAGCATATAAGTTTTTAGAAAGCAGTTGTACCAACATTGGTGTGGTGTGTTTAATAGTGGCAGCAATTACAAGAGACTGGTTTGTTTGAAGTGTGTGTGTCTGTGTGTGTGCGTGCGCGTCAGGCAGGATGGTATCATGGTTCGTACGTGAATAAGGCGTGTGTCATGGTGGTCACCAAACAGCCATCCACTCGTTAATCCTTACAAGCAGACCACACCTGCTTACGATAAAACATAAAGCCGCGGGCCCACCGCAGATTAGATATGGTACTAAGCCCACATGTGCAACTTACACAAAATTAACGCTTCTTAAGGTCAGTGGAATGTTATCGTTGCAACAGGATGACCATAAAGTACAGTCACATACAGGCGGTTCTATCACTGTCATGCAGTGCACCGCATACAGTATATATTCAACAGCGGTGCTGCCTCCACCCAACGCACTGCAAATAATTTTGTTACTTCCCTCATTTTGCGCATCCAGTGCATTTATGTGTTTCACATGATTTTCACACAAGACAGCGTTTATTTCCCTACATAACATTAAATAAATGGTCTTCGTAATTGTGACAGTGTATTTCTTGTGAAGTAGGGATTGAATTTTTATGTATTACTCACAATAAGTGGGGGCGGTGGTGCAGCTGGTTGAGGCACGGCACTATAAGCCGGAACGTCGCAGGTTCGATTCCCGATAGTGTCACTGGAATTTTTCATCGCCGTCATCTTTTCGGTCGTACTGAAATGAGTACCAGGAATATTTCCTGGGGAGTAAAGGCGGCCGATGCGCAGGGCTGACAATTTTACCACCTTCATGTGCCGATTACCTAAAACTCTGGGGGCCTCAACTTTCTGGAACCCTACGGGCCTGTCCAGACCTGTATTGGGACTGCTTTAAGAAGTTGTGAACAATTAAAATGTGGGCGAAAAAATTTTAATTTGAAAAGTTTCAGATAATAAAAGTGCAAAATATAAGCCTCAAACCGATTAATGAAACAAATAAAAAGAGTTTATTACACTCAGTTGCGCCTCATACTAAGACGATGTGAACATGTAAATGTGACGAGTGTGTGACGTAACTCTTTACATTGTTCTATCATACATTCTTTGGAAGTTTTATTCTTTGCTTTGTCCAAGCCTTGGTTAATTACAACAGCAGATAATACTGTATGCAGAAGCAGTTTCACGTGTTGCTAATAGTCCTGTGACTGCACGTATGACGTCAATGGCGGAAATTTGCTTTGACATCTCAGGTATTTACTCGGAAATGATAAGTGTCATCAGTTTCAGACAAAACAGTGCTAAGTCATCCAGAACTTGAGAGGTATGATAGTGCAATTAATCTACATAACACTGAAATTTCGGTCGCTACCGAAAGGTGAACCTTTAGACTCAATTACACAACCCGCAGCCGGTTAACGGAAAATAACGTTTACTGTGAGAATTATGCTAAGCACGTATAGAGGCTACTGAATTGTGAATATTACAGACAGCAATGCATGTTTTAACCACTAAGCGTTACTATCACGTGAGGAGACAAGTAACTTTACGATTGTGGATGCAGGTACGCGTTTATTGGCCATTAAGGTCAGGTGACCGCGGTGGCCAAAAGAATGTAAGCTACCGTCACCTCGGATCATCTCCTACGGAAAAAGGAGGGAAATGAGTCTAGAGCGATGGGGGTACAACACAGCAATGTACGCTTTTTTAACATACAGAATTTACGTAAACTGAAACTCCAAGAACATATAATGGACAAATAATAAACGCACGCACATCTGTGCCAGTCACTAGCGAGCAATTGGGAAAAATATTAATTGAAGCCAATACTAATATTTATCTATAGCCCACGCATGTGTTAACTCTTTTACTAATCCCACACTAAAGATAAGAACAATTCTGAAACTGATCCAGCACACATACTGCTTATATGGGAAGATTTATCTTGTCAATCAATTTTGTTATCGAGTGACCACGGCTAGTGTCATAGCGCCACTGATATTCATTTGACAGGCAGATATGCACAAACTCCAAATCCACGGAGAAGCCCAGCTTTTGACCTTTCGTCTTAGGTAAAAGAAAATATGTACAGTGTAGGCTGAGTTAATTACAGCAACATTACACATTTCCCTCTATAATGTCAGCTACTCAACCTGTGTTTTATAACGCTGAAATTCCTACCGCACCCAGAACGGCTGTGAGGCCCAACAAACGTCCTGTTTCATGCCCGGTGGCTCCTTTCACGAGAGTAAAGCAGCCGCAGCGTCAAGCTGACCACTAACCTCCATTTAATTCCGATGCTGAAAATGCAGGAAACTACTTCACTACTACTGCGTCCTTCTTGCTGACGTCATGCTGAAAAACTTCGCCTGTATAATGCAGGTCTGGAATTTTCCGTTGTGTTTTGCCTTTGGTCAAGAGGGACGAGGTAGCGGGGTAATGGAGAAGACTACATAAAGAGAAGCTTTATAATCTCTACTCCTCACCAAATATTATTAGGGTGATCAAATCAAGATGAATGCGATGGGACGGGAATATTGGGAATAGCAGAGGTGCATACAGGGTTTGGGTGGTGAAACCTGAGAGAAATAGACTACTTGGAAGACATAGGCGTAGACGGGGCGGTAATACTAAAATGGATTTTCAAGAAGTGGGATGCAGAGGTATTGACTTGCTTGATCTGGTTCAGGATAGACAGGTGGCTGGCGCTTGTTAACGTGGTAATGAACATTCGGGTTCCACAAAATGCGGGGAATTTCTTGGCTGGCTGACGACCTGTTAGCTCCTCATGAAGGACTTAGCTTCGTGGTGTTAATTAGGTACTTCGTTAATTAGTTAGTTAGGTTGTTAGTTATGCTTTTGGTAGACATCATATACAGAGAAAAAACAAACTCGCGCCAAAGCTGCCCATTGCGGTTCCTTTTCAAAAAATTACATTGCAAATTTTACACAAAATATGTCCTGACACGTTTCATTCTAGTGACACTCGTCACCGTCAAACTGATCAACACATCATCAGTGCTTTTTGTCACGGCGACAAAGGGCGTTGGTGGGCCTGATCAAGACGCAGAGGGCTCAGTTGTCGTTGAATGTTCACGAAATACACACACGTCGAATACTGAGCCGTGCTCTTAACACTCGATGCCTGTAATATTGGAACTGGTACCGCAGCACGAGAATTGGCGCTTAATTATCGTGACAGACGTTCTGCAGACGCTGTGTTCCGAATATTTGTACAGCGTCTCTGTCAGACAAGAAGTGAAGGCCTAGTAACTGCGGCAATTGTGAATCCCCTTGCATCACTCCTGATTCGTGTTCGTGGGGATATCACATGAAAATCTCGGTTCGTTGAACGGCCACTCTGAGGGATCTTCCGTGATTTTCGTGTCTCGTGGCATATTTCGGGACAGCAGTCGAAACTTACTCACAATCCCTTCCGTCCACGTCCTTTCCAGTTCATGACTTAGGCCTACTAAGCATTATTTGACGCTATATTGTTTATGACTGAGGAGTCACCATTTGATGCTACATCGCTTGATAGCTTGTAAATCATCACATGACGCCATACTGCTTGATGGCTTACTAATCATCGTTTGACGATATATTGCTTGGTGCCTGACTAATAACCATTTGACGCTACATTGTTTGATGATTTGCTAAATCATCATTTGACGGTATAATGCTTGATGACTGACTAAATCACCATTTGACGCTATATTGCTTGGTGTCTGACTAATCATCATTTGACGCTATATTGCTTGGTATCTTACTAATCACCATGTGACGCTATATTGCTTGGTGTCTTACTGATCATCATTTGACGCTATATTGCTTGGTGTCTGACCAATCATCATTTGACGCTATATTGCTTGGTGTCTGACCAATCATCATTTGACGCTATATTGCTTGGTGTCTGGCCAATCATCATTTGACGCTATATTGCTTGGTGTCTGACCAATCATCATTTGACGGTATACTGCTTGGTGTCTTACTAATCGTTATCTGACGGTATACTGTTTGATAACTTACTAAATCACCATTTGACGCTATATTGTTTGGTGTCTTACTGATCATCATTTGACAGTATACTGTTTGATGACTTACTAAACCATTTGAGGATATATTGCTTAATGACACACTGACAGCTTAGTTAAGTAAACCTCAGTAAATGTGCTGGAGACGAAATTTCCTGCAGTTTTTGAAATCCCAAGTTTCATTACCGGAATCACAAAAGCTCCCTACCTTATCTAGCCTCACTGTGTTAAATCACCTTGTTTCTACGCAGTCCATTTCAATATTACCGCCCATTTACAACAAAGTGCCTTATATGTTTCCCTCTAACAATCTGTGTAAATATGTCACTTCTCGTATGGATGTATATGTCCATGCATCTCCTTATCCTTGATTTTAAGATATCAATATTTGTTACGCGTTAGCTTTAATGTGCAGAAGAGATAAATAGTAGAGCGGATAAGGTCAGCGGTTGGCGTCCTCAGGCAGATCCCAAATTACACAGAGGTTTGGAAACTGCACAATATCACGCGGCAAGCTTTATCTAACACAGACTTACATTGACGTTGATGAAGAGCAAATGGGATGAAAATTGATGCCCCACTTTAGAGCATCTGATAAACTTTCTTTACAGATAGAATATTTCGATAGGTCAAGATATGGAAATGAACCGACTTGTTTACTCTGTGTCTTCGTTCTTCAATTCCAGTTGCGATGTTTACATCACAGCAGAGTTGTTGTTATAGTGCACCAACTAAATTAACATTTAAAATAATCTGCATTTTGAACAGACAGTCTATTTATGTGTTATTATTATTAGTCATAAATAACAGCTATTTTTCCCATAAGAGCATTACCTTGTTCGTCTCTATAATGAAGAATGCGTTTACTGTGAGATAGAAATTAAACCTTTAAATATTATTCACATTAATTTCTACTTCCAAATGATCAAGGTACTCCATAATTCATTCAGGGACTTCTACGTTCATCTGAATTTTACTCTACAAATGTTTACCTAACGAAAAGCAACGGGGACGTTCTTAGCAAGACAACAGTAGCTCAGCTGTCCAAAAACTGCTCCGCTCTTTTATACCACCCTCAGTTTTATTACCGTCTTCAAAAAAGCCTGTCATTTAATCCTATCCTGATCCAGGTAAATTCAGTCGACACGCTCCCGGCATACAGACACTCCCAGACTTCCACAATGTCAACTTATGCAATTTCATACGTACGCAATGTTAAAACAGTAAAAAACTTAAAAATAACATATTTGGAAGACGCAAAGTTTTTCCGTGCGGGAATGAAAGAGCAATGGGACGAAAGCTGACGGAAGAATAGTGATGAGCGATAACACATACGGCGCAGTGGTTATGCTATGGCCGATCAGGTTCCAAGTGTGTTGGGAGTTTGCATTTCGACTGGACTCCCTTGTGTATACATATATACAGTTGCCCATATGTATATTTGATTTCGAACTGCGCCGGATCTTTCGGAACGCAGGTACTGCGTAAGTCGGGGAGTGTCTGTGATTCTTAAAACGTCCATTTTAATACTGTCCTATCTCTGCCGATTTTACATTTACGTTTAACGACTTAAATAGACTATCACACGACTTCTTCTCAAGCAGCTATGTGTATATGTGAATAGAGCAGCTATGTGCATATGTGAATAGAGCAGCTATGTGTATATGTGACTAGAACAGTTATGTGTATGTGTGAACAGAGTCACTGTGTGTATATTCGAATAGACCAGCTCTGTATATGTGAATAGAGCAGCTATGTGTATATGTGAATAGACCAGCTATGTGTATACAGTGAACAGAGCAGTTATATGTATATGTGAATAGACCAGCTATGTGTATACAGTGAATACAGTAGCTACGTGTATATGTGAATAGAGCAGCTATGTGTATATGTGAATAGACCAGCTATGTGTATACAGTGAACAGAGCAGTTATATGTATATGTGAATAGACCAGCTATGTGTATATGTGAATAGAGCAGCTATGTGTATATGTGAATAGAGCAGTTATGTGTACATGTGAATAGACCAGCTACGTGTATATGTCAATAGAGCAGCTAGGTGTGTATGTGCATACAACAGGTATGTGTAGCCTATATGCAAATACAGCTTAAACCCTATATTTAAAGTAAGATATGCAACATAATTTTAACAAACACAACAAACAACAAGAAAATAACACAAACAACTCCAAACACAGCACTTCCCTAAAACAAAATTAACATTAACATCAGCACTGTGTTTCTCCAACAGCAATTAATTTATACCGTTGGTACTGTTTTTTGTTTGTTTGTTTGTTTGTTTGTTTGTTTGTTTGTTTGTTCGTTTGTTCGTTTTTACGATACAGAATAGAAAGAAGTTTTCTTAACAAGAATAGAATACCGCTCTCTACTCCCTCTTTCGAGGTGTTCGATTCTGTGCTTGGTCACTAGCTAGCCTCTCTTTCACGGTTTCCCCCCGTCCATCTTGACCAGTGACGGGACAGTATCTCGATTAGACCACGACCACTTTAACGTCCCACCACCACCACCTGAACGTAACAGGCATCACTCATATCACTGCTCTTGATTGGCCACTTTAATAATATCCAATAAGGACATGTTTTGAAACTCCTCACTCTCTAATATTTTTAATTTTCCTGATTTCGATATAGCTGTAACATGAGTTTGTATAGCTCAGCTGGAATAGCGACTAGGCTACCGCCTGGCCCCGAGAGGACTCTGTGTTCGATTCTTGGCATGATTAAGGGATATTTTCTCCAACGCGTCAAGATCAGCCCTGAGGGCCATCCAGTGTCCTACCCAATCGGAACCGGCGACCATTTCCCCACGGCTACAGCGGTCGGAGCGTGAAGCTGACCCCTCACATTTATCCAGTATCAAAGTTAATAAGGCGTGGAGATAAACCTCCATTCCCCCACATGCTTTAATGCCGTGGTACTTAATTATTCATAGCGACAATTTAGCCTTACCTACCAGACGCTCTCCCTCTTTCCTTCTAATAGTCTCAACACAAGAACGCTCGGCTTGAGCAAAAGCTGCAGCCTTCAAGACGAAGCCCCACAGTCTAAGTACCAAAATAGATTTAAAATAGCTTACCGCAGTCCCCTAGCGTCTTATTTTATTTGTAAATTTTTCTTCTTTCCCTAAAGCAGACTACTGCTCTGGTGGAAGGGTGTTTCTATGCTGAGGATCCTTTGGAATCTATGTCTGTCTGTCTGTCTGTCTGTCTGCCTAGGGAGGGTGCAATATAAAGAAGTACTAAAATAAAACAGAATGCCGTGTAGCATACTCAGCTGTGTTCAAAGTACGTTTGAATACGGATTTAGGTACCGTTTTGTGGGAGTGTTAATTATGGAAATACATAAACCATAACTAGCTACTTCTTTCTGAACTTCACGACTGTAATGAAAAGAAAAGCAGCAACAAGTCCGCAACCAGCAACTGCATTATAGCAGATTCTTTAAATTGTTAGTCACAGTATTACATGACATAGAGTTCTTGTTTATTTCTTGTGTCTTGATATTAACCCTTTAAAGACGGAGCTTATCTGTTTTATATAAGGACCCAGCGCGTACCGCGCTGTCAACACTCTCCACTTCGGTTATAAAAACCAGTTTCTTAATGCGTTATAAGGCAAAAGTTGCTGTTTGTTCTGAGATCCGTACAAAACACATAAACGCAATGTCGGCACCACGTAGAATTTTTTAATGTTAAACCTGGTGGTATGTAAAGTTACCGCTAGGCTTTAAAAGGTTAATGTGAATAATATAGGCGTCCATCTTAATCCACTCTGCCCCGCACTTCGAGTCTATAGGAATCCTTGCAGCTTCGGATACATAGCCTACTGTTTATTCTTTATTAAGTCTTTGAGTGTTACGTGACGTAACTCATAATAAGGCTGGCTGATGACCTGTGGACGCCTACTTGGGAAGCACGTGTTTCACGTCTCCACCGAGACACTAGATTTTCGTGCTCGTTTTCAGTTAAGCCCAATAATTATCGCAACGTAGGTTACTATTTACGATTATCGATTCTGTGCAAAATTCTGAAGTTAAAATGTTAGACATTTCTCTGCATAAGTTAATGCGTTTTTGAACATGTTTAATGACACTGTGTAATAAAAGGTAGCCATAAAGCCCCTACACATTTTAGTGAAAGAATACTTGTAGTACTTCACATTTTTGTGCACGACAAAATGTGTCACGGCAGTATTACCTAGACAGCAGTATTACCTAGACAGCAGTATTACCTAGACAGCAGTATTACCTAGAGCAGTGTTTTTCGAAGTGGGTTCCTCGGAACCCACTGGTTCCGGGAAGGCATGCCAGGGGTTACGCGAGACGTTAATGAAATTTGGGGCATTTTGTATGTTATTGTAGTTATTTTTAACGACTCGTTTCTATAATAATATTAAACTATGGATGAGATGATTTTAAAAACAAGTATATTACATTTTGAGAAGAAATACTTCGAAAAGAAACAGATGAATAACTTCAAAACATTAGAAGACTGTTACCGTTTCCAGCCATCCACCCGTGTGAATCTGGATTTTCACGATACAGTATGACAAAAACTAAATACAGAAATAAGTTAGACGCTGAGGCAGATCTCAGATTGTAATTGTCGCCCGTTGTACGAGACTTCAAACAGATGTTTTTATTGAAGCAGCCTCAACAGCCACACTGAGAAAGTAACACACAATAATTTGTATTGCTTTGTTGGTTGATTAAAACCAGAGTGAAATTTTATTGTTATTGAATTTGCCTACAGGTAAAATAAAAGCCTACGGTCTACATTCCTTTTTCCACTTTGCCTATACTGCCTACTCAAAAACAGGGGGGTTCCGTGAAATCTTTCAGTCTGGAAGCGGGTTCCTCAGAAAAAAAAAATCTGAAAAGCACTGACCTCGACTTAGAACCTGGAAAAGAATCTAAAACACATTATCATACAGCTGAGACAGCCGACATGACAGTTCATGTGACATTTGCCGTTGTCCGGCGTCGCTATGTACAGTATTGCCCCGTGGGATGTGACTACCTGTACTCCTCCATCTTAAGGGCACAAAGAGAATGACAGTTCTGCATTTATGTCGCAGCGAGTACGTTCCTCCGAAACGTCCATAAAATTACACCAGACTACGTTAACCATAAAATCAATTCGTGGCATGCAGAACAAATTAGATATCATGTATTTAAATAAATAAGCAGATCTACACATGTTTATGGGCAGATATATAACCTACGCGCCGTGTTGAACACAGCGTATCATTATCATCTATTAATTATTGCCCATGTCCATTTAAAATTCAGAAAAAATTGTCACTCCCTTATTCAGTAGTTATCTCTGCCAATGACATTACGCAATATATATTTCATAGGAAAAGCTAGCAGGTTTCTATAAATCAGCCTTCCTTAAAATTTACAAGCACAAATTTCAAGCAACAAATACCACTAAACTTAAATTCACACATCACAATAAACATTTACACTCTCCATTACAAAGAATACCAGGTCAAATATGTTAGGGATACAGTCGATGAATATTCTCAAATCATATAAAACGCATAAACACACTGCGTGGGCCAAACGCGGCCTTATTATATTTAAGCAAATGGCACATATTCTCAAATCATACAAAACGCATAAACACACTGCGTGGGCAAAACGCGGCCTTATTATATTTAAGCAAATGGCACATATTTCTCCTGTGCTTCCAAAGTTAAAAGAAACCTGTGGCTTTACATAGGATGAACAAGTATAAGCTAGTGTGTTATATTTTTACAGACGTCTTGTCATTTTGGGCCACGTTTGGAAGAAAAAATGTAAGAGGGTGTTCTGGTTATTTTGGCTTCAGGCAAGGGGACTGACTAAGAAGGGTGGCTCCAGACGACAAATCGGTGTTACACACGTCTAAACTTAGCTTGGGACAGCCACAAGAGCTCACCGCAGGATAACCTACCAAGCCGCGATCTTGCCCTCTCTTGTGTTGTGAAGAACAGATATGGAAATGTGTGCATGCAACGCATATCCTGTCTTTGTCGCTTGGAATTTGAGAAAGGGCTTTTAACACAGTCTAATCTAAATAAGTCAGATAGTTCTCGAATTGTAAGATAACGGGATATAGAAATCATGTTTAATTTTCTCGAAAACCGACAAAAAATATACTGAACGTAAAACACGTTTTCGTGCATCTCTGCAACTCCTTTTGAAAAATGTTTCGCTCCGAGAGAAAAATATCCGAGATCTAAGCAGAAACGTGTTTGGTCGTCATATAAACTATCCGCCTCTTTAGGTGACTTTCACCAAAACTGCTAAGCGGCATTTTGCAAAGCCACACTCAAATCTGCAATATAGCCGCGGCCAGACACCTTTGACAGCTTTGTAGAATGTATCATCGTTAAACAATCACAATCCTTTAACACTGAAGTTGCTGCTTTTCTTTTTTTTTCACGGAAAAACATCATTTATACTCGTATTTTAATCTGGTTTTCAAAACCGCACAAATACTCTAACTTCCCGATTGTGGCCCACGATAAAGAGTGTATTTACTTCGAGTAACACACACATTTAAGGAACATTAATGTACTCTGTATCTCTGTGATTCAGAATGGTATTCGCAGAACACGAATTCCGAACTTAATCATTCTCACTTTGGAAATCACCAATGGACTGCTACTTCACTGCTTTCCATAAAACCTGTGTCCATTGGACAGTCAGAGAATGCGGTTAGTCATATCATCTGTGGCGCTACTTCGTTTTAACATCTACAGATGTCACCACGATGATTTCATACAGTCTACCACTTCTATATTTATATTTTTAGAAAAGGGCCGGTTTTTATGTGGCCGCCAAAGAGAAGCACTTGTCTTTGTCTCTTTGTCAAGGAGTCAGAAAGCTTAGTTCCTGTCCTCGCTAAGCCAATCTAGCGGAAATGTTTCCAGAACTTGCAGTTGCTACATTAACCTTTTAAAGCCTAGCGGTAACTTTACATACTACCAGGTTTAACATTAAAAAATTCTACGTGGTGCCCACATTGCGTTTATGTGTTTTGTACGGATCTCAGAACAAACAGCAACTTTTGCCTTATAAAACATTAAGAGACTGGTTTTTATAACCGAAGTGGAGAGTGTTTACAGCGCGGTACGCACTGAGTCCTTATATAACACAGATACGCTTCGTCTTTAAAGGGTTAATACTGTGGCACCTACTATGCCAGTTCCAGACGGTTCTGACGATGGTATTATACTCGGTGTCTGGACTCTGTCCGTCGTCTTGCAGTTACGTAACATTATAACTGGCCTAGTGTTTGAGACCATCTCTTTGTCTCGGAACCCAACTCAGTAGCCCCCCCCCCTCCCCACTTGCATTGAGGACGAAACCAGATCCAGTTACTGAAACGTTTTGTTTTTAGAAGAGCGGACGATGGAAAGAATCCAGAAACAAGTAATACTAAGCACAAAACAAGCAACTACCGTCAATGATAAAATCTGATAATTTGAAGCCCCATTTCTTTCGAATCTTAGGGCAAAATTTTATTACTCTTTCATACTACATTCGAGAAGAATTAAATGGGCGGGGCATGTAGCACGTATGGGGGAAAAGAGAGGTGCATACTGGACTTTGGTGGGGAGACCTGAGGGAAGGCGACCACTTGGGAGACCCAGGCGTAGATGGGAGGATAATATTACATGTATCTTCAAGAAGTGGGATGGGAGCATGGACTGGATTTGGCTGGCTCAGGATAGGTACAGGTGGCGGACTGTTTGAATGCGGTAATGAACCTCCGGGTTCCATAAAATGCGGGCAATTTCTTGACTAGCTGAGAAACTGTTAGCTTCTCAAGAAGGCCTCTGCTTCTTGGAGTTAGTTAGTTCCTTAGTTAGTTAGTTAGTTAGTTAGTTAGTTAGTTAGTTAGTTCATACTACAATTTTATTGGACTTTTACGGGGTTTGTAATTTCTTAACTCACTGATACAAATTTCTGATCAAATGGTCATTTAGACCAACTCTGCATATGTAAAATCTCTCAAATTTTATTTGCGTTTCTTGTGCTCTGTTAAAAATGCGTTTGCCTACTGGCTATGTGAACGCCAGAAATGGAATACACTCACAGGTCTCTCCAATATTTCAGTACATAACCAATTAATACAATCACGCTCCGGTACAAATTTAACTCTCTTTCATAAAACGTAATTCTACCAAAAAGTTCAAAGACGTAAACCCGGATCAAAAAAAGAACAAGCACGAGTGATGGAGGTTAATTTTCTCAGGACACGCCCCCCTCTCCCCCCCCCCCCCCAAAATATATATACTGCATACCTCTCGCGCTCACTGCCAATATAGCCAGAACATAACGGACTGTGCAGAATGTTATACCGTGGGGTGGGGTGGGGGGGGGGGCTGTAGCTCCTAGGCTGACAGGTGGAGAAGAATGTTTTCATCCTTTCATTGACGTGAATTTAATTTGCCAACTCCATATACCAATATTTTGTAGAAGCTAACTGTTTCTCAGTTGCTTAAGGGGTCCCTGCCGTACGTACATGATGGACCCGAAAGGATTATGACAAAGTCGCCATTGGACCCCACCCTGAGCCAACTGAAACCATCCTCATACCCTATTTCTTTTAGATCATTTTAAAACATACGAACTTCCGCAGCATTTTTGAGCCTCATCGTACGATAGATTATATAAGTTAGGGAGCTTTTTAGAGGGTTAGTTTATCATGTTTGAGGAAAGAAGGGGAAAATGGAAATCTAGTCGAGAAGTAGGGGGATGAATAAAGTTCATTTAAGGGTGTGACCCCTGTCAGTCATGCAATCACGCCAAACAGCTGAAGTAGCCCGCCTCCTTCTACCGAACTAATGGTCCCGAGTACAGTCCCTGCTTATGCAAAGAATTTAACCTTCTCTCACTGTAACCGTAACCTTATTACAGCGCAGTCACATTTGAAATGATGCAACCACAGCCTCAATAATACTGGTTCGTGGCCTACCTACAAACTAAATATCAAAATATGCAAACGTACAATTATACTTCCACGGACCGACACGTTGCACTCAATATGTGTAGCACCTCAGCTACGGCCTGGAGGACCGAGAAACTGGATTCGACTCCCTGCCGGTACAGGTATTCAACCGCGGGATGAAGGGGGCCCTGCTCTTGGGAATAAGAAGAATATGACGTGAAGCTGACCATCTTGTGCCACGGTTAGAACTTGTGGATGCATACCTCCACTTTCCTGCACCTCATCTTGTGACGTTTAATTAAATACAGGGAACAATTTTAGGTATGTAATATTACCTCGCGTTTTCTGTGAGTGTGGAATCGTGTTATCTCGCATTAAGTTTCAAGGTTGGTTGTGTTACAGACCAAAACCCAGAAAGTAATATTCGAACCAAAGGAAGATCATGTAACAGGAGAACGGAAGTTAGTGTTTTAGGCCTCTTCCTCACCGAATGTTGTGAGAGTAATCAAATGAACACGGAAGAAACTGTAAAATCATGAGACAGACGAGAAACGCATACACAGTTTAAGTCGGAAAATCTGAAAGGAACAGACCACTTGGGCGAACGAAACATGTCAATTGGGATAATACTAAAATGGGACTTACAAAGGAATAGAACATAATGGTGTAGTATGTATTCAGCTGGCTGACAACAGTGTCCAGTTGAGGAGTATCGCAGCCACGGTAACGCTGCTGTGCCATCATCTGTCTCTCTCTGGGCGACTACTGGCTTCTTAAGAATAACACTCCATGCACTTTGGTAGTTACAGCATAAGGCACCATAATTTATTGCGTATTTGTATCAAGAACTTGTTTTATTAGAATATTAAGAAAATTATATTCCGTGTATAAACTTCTGTCCCCGTAAGGAACAGCCATTGAAGAATGTCTTCAGTCTTTGTCTATATCATGTTTAAATAAATAATATTCCCTTAAACTTCAATGCGTTGTTTATATCGTGCAATTTATTTAATTATTAACTTCGACACCCATCGACTACAATGTCCTGCCTGGATGAGCAGTGTGAAAGAGAATTTCGCAACGCGTATACAGTGCCTGCCGTGTTCCAGGGACGTGAACATCCGTGCAGTGACTCCAGCAATGTGTGCGTAGCAAGAGGGACTCTACCTTACCAGCGGTGTCCCAGCTTTCAGTGTAACTTTGTCCCTGACGATGGTGGTATATATGCCACCAAAACATGTCAGAGTTAAAGTGATCCTCTAAAGACTTTGTGTCATATACTAAATTTGTGCATTACTGTTGGTAATTTTCTACTTGATAACATTCCTTTAACCCTTGAAAGCCTAGCGGTAACTACATACCACCAGGTTTAACATTAAAAAATTCTACATGGTGCCCACATTGCGTTTATGTGTTTTGTACGGATCTCAGGACAAACAGCAACTTTTGCCTTATAAAACATTAAGAGACTGGTTTTTATAAACGAAGCGGAGTGTTTACAGCGCGGTACGCACTGAGTCCTTATATAAAACAGATAGGCTTCGTCTTTAAAGGGTTAATCATCTTTAAAAGCTTGTAATAAAACACGAAATGGTAGTTTCCTCAATAAATATTTTAAACGATGTGAAAATATACAAAAGTTCTTGTAAGAAGTCTTTCAGTTCGACTAGCTTAATTCTTCTTTCCATCAATTGGTCCCAATTATTGAACCAAAAATCCTGACGACGGCATAAGGTCATACTCATGACGGAAGGTGTGGACTTGGCCGTCGTCGTACGTTAAAAATTAACGTTTTTTTTTTCAGAACTACACCTGCCTACATGTTCAGGCAAAGCAGAAAGAAGGAGGCAGATATGGCCTCGGAAACGTCGTTTTTATTCTGGAAGGCCGGACAACGTCTAAAATATCAGTCATGCCTAGATGCAAAAAATACACGTTAATTTTACTAGTGCATCTATGGGCACATAGAAATAAGCGGCAAATTTTGATCAGGAGACAGGTGTAACGGAAAGATACAGAATGCCTTCTTTCGCCCCTCCCTCCCCTCAAAGAAATTAATCACCTCACTGTAAAAGTGAATAATAATAATAATAACAAAATAATAATAATGATAAGAAGAAGAAAAAATATAAATTTGACTAGACAAACCATTATCTGCAAATGAGAGAAATCAAGTTTGAAAGTCTTACCTGATATATTTCAGTTATTTGAAATGAAATTCACTCTTCTGTTGACTGATGTAAATTTTTCAATAAGCACATCCTGCTGTGGGAACAGCCATATTCTTAGCACTCTGAATACCCGAATTTCCTAATGAACGTTATTCTCATTTACCTTTATATATTTTAAATTTAATGTTGATCTGTAATCACGGAGACTGGCGTCCAAATATTAAAAAAAATGTACCTGTTCATTCTTTCACAGAAAATCAATCCTGCATCAACAAAACACAATGAATGAGGAAGATACTCTAATCACAAAGAAACGTATTATTAACAATACGAAAACAATGGCTTGAGGTGTTCACCGCGTTATTGTTGATGAGACAGTTCTTCTGGGTTGTTGTGCCGTGTGGTAGGGTAACTCCTAACCGACGTTTCGAAGAAACGTTCCGCCTTCAGCCTCAGTGGTTATGAGCCAATTCACGGATTCATAGCCCTGCAGATGAAGGCGGCAGGTTCTTTCGAAACATCGGGTGAAAATTACCCTACAACACGGCACAAGAACCCAGAATAACTGCTTCCTCAATATGAAAACAGGTTTGCAACTAACAAAATATTTCAGGGCTATGTCATTTTCAGTGAATACAGCGCCAATGTTTCCGCTACACGTCGCTGAAGTTTTCTTGCACCCACTCCCCCCACCCCCTCCCTTTTTAAACAAGCTGCAAGATGGTTACCTGTTATTATTATCGCTTTACTTACATTTAAATAGAACCTGTGGAGGGTACTCCACATGGCCTTCTCTCTCAACGTCTCTCTCTCTCTTAGAAACACAGAAACATTAAGCAGCAAGGTTAGCAGCAAGTACTACGCTGCCGTAGCATATTGACAAATAATCTGTACAAATTGTATATTACACAATGTAGCAATTTTTGGAAACATGTTCTAAGAATGTCAGCTAACCGCCTGCCTCGAAAACTACGAAGTATAAACCTCATGGTCGCAGAGATTTGGGGAGACCACATCGCCGATGGACAGATCATTTCCTGGAGTCGCAGAACGGGCAACGACACCCAAACAACCAATGAGGAGGAGGAGGAGGAGGAGGATAAGAAGAAGAAATTTTCGGGGTAAAAATTTACAAGCCTTCGGTATAATTCTGACTTCAGAAAGGAAGTAATTTCCTCTGTTTCAGTTGCGCAGCAAAGCTAAAAGTAGCTACACCGGAAAATTCGCCACTGATAGAAATATCTGCAAACAATTCACGTTTATATCATCCACAAATTGGGCCCCACATAAATGGGCGTTGTCTCAGATCCACACAGAACCAAGGTGCATGGCTCAGCCTCGTACTAATTTGCTGTATTTCCGCTTTACCTTGAAACAACACATTTAAAACCTTAGGGGCTTCCTGCCAGGAAACCAAAGGCGAGAAGCCGTTAACTCTGCTTCCTGGACTAAGCCATTTACAAAAGAGAGACAGGGAAATACCTTTATTTAACGACGCTGACAGTATTTCGATAAGAATATATTCGAAGAACTTAATTTCTACAGCAGACAGTCGTTATAGGATAGAGGTTTACGATGGGTCACATATGTAGCTAGGATAGGGGAGACAAGGAATGTATCGAGAATTTGGTACGGAAGCCGCTAAGAAAATATTCACTTGGAAGACCGCGAAAAAAAAAAAAGAAACGAGGAAATAAGAAGACATGTCACAAGGGATAGAACCGTGAATGGGAGGTGAATGGAAATAAAAGTCACAGTCGTTTCGGTAACCGCTGTGCCGAACCGTCACACTCTGATATCATGTCAGAAATTAATATTTAGGACAAGATGGTCACTATATGTACCACCTTTTTTAACAAGAAGGTGCCCTGTATCTAGTCACAACACTACTTGATTCTGAGAATAAACAGTGATTCCGTCTTCGCCGTTATGGGATTTTACGCAGCGCAGATTGGTAGTTACCGACGTTTCGGGACAACCTATCTGTCCCATTTTCAAGTGTCAAGCAGTCCAATAAGGATGCCGGGAACACGTAGGTACGCAGTCATATAGGGAATGCTTGACTTTTGAAGATGGGATCGATAGGTTGCCCCAAAACGCCGGTAACAAACTACCAATCTACTCTGGGTAGAATCCAAGAACAGCCAAGATCTCATTTACACGGAGGCGGACGCCTGAAATCCTGCAGACAGCGATTATTTTCCGTAAGAGCATTAACCGCTTGGTCACTGTAAAGCAGGACTGTCTAGACTGTGGCGTACGAAATGAACTTTTACGCATTACTTAGCTAAAATCCTTTCTGCATAACATTACGTCTAAACTCAGCATGTCAGAGTACCTAATTACATTCGAGGTAAGCACAGTGTGACTGCCTGAAGAGTCTCTACTTGTCTTGGCACTAACTGTCGCAGTCTTGTGTCAACTAAGCAGTAAACTTAATGACGATGATAAGGCCTAGAGGAGATGTTTTAAAATTCACTGAGTGACGTGGACTGTACTCTTTAGGTCAGGGCAGGATCCAGCAGTGGGCTCTTGTGAACATGGCGACGAACCTTCGGCTTTCCACAAAAGGCGGGGAATGCTTGAGCACATCATGAAATATCAGCTTGTCAACGTAATCAAGTATCAGAAAATTATCGAATATCAATAGGACGTTAAGATAAAAATTTAAATTATCTAATTAAACAACCAACTAAACTAACTCTCTGGAGCAGAATCCTTCCTGAGAAGCTAACAGGTCCTCAGCTAATCAAGAAATTTCACGCATTTTATGGAACGCGAAGGTTCACTGCCGCATTCACAACAGCCCGCCACCTGTTCCTATCCTCGAGCCAGATCAATCTAGACCATGCCTCTCCCACCCCAATTCTTGAAGAGCCGTTTCAATATTATCCTCCCATCTACGGCCAGGACTTCCAAGTCGTCTTTTTCCCTCAGGTCTCTACCAGTACAACTAGAGTCAAGAGTATTTTTGAGAAATCAACAGCTGCTCAGCTAGCCCAAAATTTCCACGCGTTCTGTGTAACCTGAATGCTCATTACCGCCTTCAAAACAGCCCAATATTAAAGCGTNCGTTCTGTGTAACCTGAATGCTCATTACCGCCTTCAAAACAGCCCAATATTAAAGCGTTTTCTGAAACATTAATCCGGATCATCCACCCTCCCCCCCCCCCACAACGCCACACACGTTACTTCGTTAAGACCCATTTGAACATCAAAGTGTCATATTTGCTTAGGTTTATAACTGAGAAACGGTACGCAGCGTATGTTGTTTCATTCAAAGCCACCTGAACGTTCGATCTCTACCAGCAATGCCAGCAAGTCGTTTCCGAAATACGCAAAATCCTACGGATTGTTACTGGGACAGTCACCAGCATTTAAAACGTGTTTACAGTCAGGACAGCTCAGCTGGCATAGTGATAATACCAGGGACTGAACGATCGGGGATTCCGAATTCGAATCCCGGCACGGTCGAAACCGCCTTTCGGGTCCACTTGGTCTCCTGTCCAATGGTTACAACGGCATTTTTCTCCCGGAGTAAAGTGGCCAGGGGCAGAAAACTAACCAGTTCACTTGAATTTTTTATTCCCATGGCGGTCACTAAGAATATTGCTGTTTTCTCCAATTTGAAGCCGTGTAGTCTGCTAGAAGTATACCGATGTTTCAAGGGATACTGTTGCTTTCTACGCTGTTGACGGAGGTATCATGATACTCTGAAACGTCGATGCACTTGTAGCAAATTACACCGCGTTACATCCCAAGAAATCTCTAACTTCATAACCAGCTCTCTTCCACCTGGTACCGAGTTTCAGAAACGGTGGAGCCATACCTCTGTTCTCCCGTATGTCTTCATGTCTTGGTGCTTAGGCACAGCTACAACATCCTTACCTTTACCTTCACCGCTCAGCGACACATGATCGCTAAAACTGAAGTGTCATCAGGAAGCAAGAAACATTTGCTAACGACTTCCGCTGCATACAGAGTGTACCACTGCGTGATGGTCACCGACCCCACCCCTTCAACCCCTAAGCTCACTGACCACTGACACTCGACCTCTTTGCCAAATTAATAATCAATGTTTATTGGGTGTGGTTCTACGAGGGGAATTAGAGAAGAAAACAGCTTGTTAAACATTTCCATAAAAGAGATGATTTATGAAAATTGATGTATTAGTTCCTTTTATGTGAAACTTTGAATGAAATGAAGGGTGGGTGAGTCTTTAGAGGACAGACACTTTGATGGTTTAGATCATAGATTATAGTCGGATTAACTTGGTCAAGATCACGATCGGGAAAACTCATTGTAATGAAGTGACAAATCTCAGGACTTGTGTATCTGATACACTCCTCCTGCGATTTACTGCACATTTAACCCCATGCAGTGCAGCACTCCATGAGACGCTTATAGTTACTCAGCTAGTCAAGAAATTTCCCCGAGTTTCTTGAACCCGACTTTTCAACGCCGTGTTAATAACAGCCGGTCTCGGGTCCGCATCATGGGCCAGACGAACGCATTTCGTATCCCGTTATCCCAGTTAACACCCTTTTTTTTATCATCCTCCTATCTATGCCTACGTCTTCCAAGAATTCACATTCCTTCAACAGTTCCCATCATAATCCTACACCGTTAATTAACACAGACATTAGCAGAGAGAAAGTTGTGAGGAAGTGTTATATTAGGAAAGGTTCCAAAGAATGTCGGATTACTGTAGCTGAGGTTATGGTTGAAAGACTGGCCCCTGTGACCGCGGTACAGAGCCTTCTGTTTCCAGTAAAGTTTTCCTTCAGGACTGATCTTCAGTACATAGTCCGTCAGTTAGTTAAGACGACGCAATCCTAAAGGCAATCTACGTATTACGTCACTAAGCTCCACACAACACTCGTGACACAGCTCGCAGGGAACACGGTTCATTGTTCTTTGTCACATAGATAATACTGCTGAAATATCAATATTGCATGATTTCGTGATAACAATCGAAGAAATAAATTTGTCTTCAAATAAAGACGTCATTCATATATTAAGTAAATTCTTGACCCAAATCTCTGTTCTGAACGAACTCTTGAAGCATCTCCACATATAACACACATCACACGTCGTCAAAAGACGGTGGCCCTCGCAATCACCACGGTCAGAACCCCGAACCTCGAGATTTAAGCTACGTCACTGTTCAACCATGATGACAAAATCAGTATGTTCGGTCCAACATTTCGGAGTAACGTACTTCTTCCGTCTTCAGGTTTCAATCTTAAAAATACAGACACCAAATTCTCCCCACACCTCGGTATCCACTTTCCTGACAACAACACAAAGTCACCAACCATAATGTTGCGATATGAATATTGTAACTGTTAGTACCTGACATTAACTTTGTCTCTCACACTGAGGGACGAACAAAGGCTGAGGCGTTCGAGAAAAAAGCACTGAGGAAAATACCTGGGCCAAAGACAGAGGAAAGAGGAGGATCGAGAAAACTTCACAATAAGGAGTTCCGTCGCTTGTACTCCTCACCAAATAACTTTATGTTGATCACATGAAAAAGGATGAAACGGGTGGGGTACGTGGCACGCATGCGGGGTAAGAGAAATGTATACATGGTTTTGGTGGGGAAAACTGAAGGCAAGAGACCACTTGAAAAACCTAAGCGTAGACGGAAGGATGCTGTGTTAATAGGTCTTTCAGGACTAGGGCGAGAAGGCATGCATTGGATTCATTTGAGCCAGGACAGGGACAATTCACAGGCTCTTGTCAACACGGTAATGAGCTTCCAGGTTCCATAAAATTCATGGAGTTTCCTTACTAACTGAGAGACTGCTAGACCCTCAAGGATGCACTGAGTTTGTATTCATTCTGCAAATGTCTTTCATTTTTATGGCAAAATGACCTGATTTATTTTATCGTGTCAGGCGGTTGACAAAGAGACTACTGACATACCTTCATTTCCTCATTTCTCGAACTTGCTCAACTCTCGTAAGTGGGACCTAACCTGACGATCAACGCAGATTTCAACTAATGACTGCACAGCCTCCTTCTTAATGTTCACACTCCGTTTCACGTCCTGAGAGACAGAAGGTAAAAAAAAAGAGGAAATAAAAGAAACTCCTGGTCGAACAAGAATGGAACGCTTCCTTCTTTTGGTGTGTAGAGTGGGGGGACTTGAACTTTGAACTTCTGACACCCCCTACAGTGAGGCGCTGAGGTCGAGCGGGTGTGGCGGTGTGGTAGGGGCAGGCCAAGTCAATCCTTGCTGACCGAGATGTTCTGCAGTATCTAACCCTGATAGAAAACATCGAACAAGCCAGAGACTGCAGCCGCAGGAATTTGTTATACACCCGCTATAACGTGCGGAAATGAAAGACTACCCGAATCTCTACCTATATAATTTATGGCCCATGGAACGCCAATGCTTTGGTCTCAGATCACTTACTGCATCGGTTTCAATTACAGAGACTCTTCAGTAAGGGGAACGTGAAGACTGCTCCTCTGCCTTCTAGCGTGCAATGTTGTATAATTTGGTACATAAGAAATAAATGTTTCGGAAGAACCTGAAGGCTCCATATTCACTCATCTGTACAGACGATAGAAGCAGTAGTTTTCTCTGAATCTTTGTACATATCTACCAAAGCAAACGGTGTCACATCTCAAAGGGCAATAATCTTCACAATCACCATAGTGATAACATTAAAGGTTAAAAGAAGACAGGCTCATCATTAGTGAAAAACGGGAGGGAAAAAACAAGAAAACTTTGCGGACCAGAACTGTGTGATTTCTGGATGCAAGTCCAGTGTGTTACGGATGCACTAATCACGCCAGTGGAATTATGGTTATTTTGGATTAACTGACGAATGACCTTTGCCTTCTAAGACTGCGGCACTTTCCGGAAATACCATATTTCGTTGCACAACACTACAAAGCTGTCATGAAATTAGGCGTGTATTTATTGGTTAGCTTTAACACTATATAGATGGCTGTATAATGCAGCTCCTCGATGAAGCCATCTGCGGAGAACAGTTAAAACTGACTTTTGAACACACACCAGCGGGGCATTTACGGAGCCATACCGAGAAACCAGTAATGTTACAAAATTAGTAAAAGTTACAATCAGCTGCTGATTCTTTGTCATTTGCTCACACTTCCAGACTTTCAATATTTGATGATAAAGGCGTCGATGATGATGATGATAATGATGACTTTGGAGGAAGAGAACGACTTTGCTAATTTTAAGAAGCTAATATATTAGCGAAATACACAGCTAAATGGAGCAAAGTTCTTCGGAGACGAGGATTGCTCAGATAAGCTGCAGCCCGAAGGTTGACTGTCATGTTAACAACAGTCCACCAGTGGACAGTATTCTAAGCCATATGAGTACTCCCCAGACCCTACTTACTTCAGATCCATTTTAATATTATCCATCCAAAGGCACCAACAGTTATTGATGTTTTTGCCTGCAGAACAGAGCCTGCATTATAACACAGCTCTGTTGTGCCCTCAAGAAGAGACAAAACGTTTTGTACTTACAAAAATAAACAAGTTACCTCAGCGAATATACCCATGCGATTATTAACAACGTACTAAACTCGCCAGTAACAAGCTAATGATTTTGTATAACAAATGTACTTCATACGACCTACCCTTTTCAAAGCAGTACGCACCCATGAAGCGAAGCTGAGACACATTCTTACAAGCATATCACATCCCTGCGTAACTCTATCAGTATCGCCCTGTGTGTCGGTCTGTTTGTACCCATACAACTCGAAAACTAGCAAACATATTTTCGTGAGATTTGACACTGAAGAATCTAATGAAAACTTGTCCAGCCGTTAAATTTTCATTTACACAGGGGAATTTTATCGACTACTTTACATATGTGTGGCCATACTAGCTCTGCCATGTGTAGCTGAGGTCACATGTTTGACACATACCATACACAGGAGAGTACACGACAGGCACTGTACGTATAAACGCAACACTGAGATGCGTTCGCGTAACCACTGTCGCCGTGCAAAAGCAATAAATATTACATATTCTGAGTGTGTGTTTGTAGCCTTAGTTCTCTAGCATGCAAAGAGCATGTGCTGTATTATATTGTCATCTGTGGCTTGTCTGGCTTTACCATGAATATACTGGAAACTGAAAGAAGAAGCACTAGATCGCACAACGTGAAGAACTCGCTTTGCAAGAAGCTACGGACCTGTCGTAAAACAGACTACAGAATGAATGGCTGAATGAATGAATGAATGAATGAATGAACGAACGAACGAAAGAACGAACGAACGAATGAATCTCATAAATAGCACGATTTTCGGGGGAAAAAAGTCATTTAACATAAAATGTGTTTTGATTTTCCTTACAAAATTTGTCTCAAACATTTCTCGTTCTAAGAAGAACTCTGCGAAATGTTGTTATAACCGTACATAAGTCTTCATGGAAAGTACACATTATTCTTGTCAGATTTTAATGAAACATGAACTTTCTCGACAGATTTTCGAAAAATATTCAAACGTCAAATTTCATGAAAATCTGTCACTAGGAGCCGAGCTGTTCCATGAGGACGGACGAACAGACATAACGAAACTAACAGTCACATTTCACAATACTGCGAACGCGCCTAAAAATGACACTATGCATAACGCGAATTCCGTGAATTACTGTGTTCCAGTCGGTCTGTGCTGTCCTAGCAACAGCGCTACAGTAAACAGCAAGAAAAACAGCCAATTTATTGTGACGCTGCAGCAGAGAAGCTAACACGCCATAACATGCCATGGGTACATTTCCTAACTTGTTGCACGCTAGTTTGATTCGTCTGATAGGCAATACTAGACAGTCATCATGACACTTAATGAATTCATGATTCAAGTTCTAACTTGTGTGTGACAATGCACATTCCAAATGATTTATAGGCCCCCCTTTTTGAACCTCCTGTGTGTCTGCGCCCTCATGCCCACGTACTGCAGCGGTACACGCGGAAGGCGGCGTTCGGATCATTATTGCTATTATGAAAGTACCGATGGCGGGAAGGCCTCTTAAAGGTCGAGTTCGTGGTCAGCTATTGGATGACCGCTCGATAACAAACAGACCTCGTTAATCGGCTTACCGGTAAGTGGGAAGCGGCGAGTCTTAATCCACGGAGTAGAGTCCTACTTGAGGAGCTGACATTCAGCCAGCCAAGAAATTTGCTGCATTTTACGTAGCTCGTAAGTTCGCTAATGTCTTCGAAGGAACCCACAAGAGGACTCTATTCGGAGAATTCTGGATTAAATCCACATCTTTACACTCTTACTTTCATTAAGATCCATTTTAATATCACAGTCCGTCTACGGCTATGTCTAGTAAGTGCGCTCTTTCCATTTTCCCGACTAAAATGCTGTGAGAAGCTTTTCTCGTCTACCACATGCGTTCTACATGCTACGACCAAATCATCCCCCTTGACTTGACTGCCTTAAAATACTTGGTGACGAATACCTAGCCTCAATCACTGGAGTCCAGTGATGGAGGCTAGCTCTGTCTAGGGGGTCCAACAGAATAGGTTCTGCTCTACTCCCCCTCCCTTCACCTCAGCACGGAAGCACAGCCAGCTTCCAAAACGTTGTAATTTCAATTTTGAATATTTTGAATATATTAATATTTTACTCTTCGGACGATGGATAGTCCATAAACCCATCACCACACAATATTTATATTATTTTATTTACAATATTATATTATTTTTAAATATTTTGTTTAGGTATAACACACTGTTTACTCATACAAGTATAAATATTCTGTTAACAATTGGCACTATGTTCAGTGTGTTCCTTGGGCCTGATGAACACTTGCCAGTTTCTGAATGTCCGGTTGCAGTGCAGTCAGTGATAAGCGAACATCATCTCCCCACACAACATCAAGGCGGTTACGTGCTTTTGACAGCAAATAGGTCGCCCAGTTGAAACCATATCCGGCCAGACAAAATGTGGGAAAAGAAATAAAATACATCTTTGCCTTCTGTGCTGCGGGCATGCAGGGGAGAAGGGAACCTTTGACTCAATTTTTAATTTGAAATATTTTATTCATGCAGTGAAGTTTCGGTGGCCCGCTCAAAAATTATTGTGGTCCACTAATTTTCCGTCATTCTCCTGTGACCCTAAGAAATTTGGTGTGGCACCCTTGGGGAGCCATATGGCCCACGCTGAGAATCAGTGTTTCAGAGGAACGAAAAGTATCTTGCCCCGTCCTGGAATCTAATGATGATACCTCAGTTCTGCAGCCCGCAGCACAGTCGCTGTACCGAACACACTACCTCAGCTCCCTTAGTGAAGTAAACCGTAGGACATTCATGATGTCTGGTTGTTAATGCGCCAAAAAACAAACACAAATTAACCACTGAAACAAGGAACTTCAGTCAGCAGGCGTTGAAAAGCCGCGCGTGTCCGGTAACAACTTCCGACCCATATTTGAAATAACCTTTCTCTTGCTTGTGTAACTTTACTGGTCAACTGAACCACAGCCCACGGCTATGCTATGCGTGGCAAAATGCTGAGGTGTAACAGCTTAATTCTGCGGAGATAATATGTTAACGTTTCTTGAAATGGACAAGGTACCATATTTATAAACTGTATTTGTGCAAAGGTGACACGTACTGCATATGAAATGTTTAGCGATCTGTACGCGCTAGCAGAAACATCTGTCAGCAAGACTGGAACACCTGTTAATACAGTGGCGCGACTTGCCTGTCTAGTTGTACCAGTAAACAACAAACTTGTACTCTTTTGGAATAACCTTCAGTTTTAGTTTATAATATAACTATTCAAGCCACAAGTGACTTTGCAGGACTGAACACGTAGTTATTTTCCCACTACTATTATAGCATACTTTAAAATGAACAGCTCACCTGCTTGCATAAGACCCGGTCATATGACTCACAAGGACAGAAGGAGGGGAGACAAACACTTTCCAGGTCATGAAGCCGTGTACTCCGGTAGAAAGCATGACTTCGAAGGAACCTGCTGTCTCCATCTTCAGAGTTATGATAAGCGAGACAGCAAGCTCCTTCGAAACGTTGTATGCCTGTCTACACACCTATAACACGCGGCATGACAACCCAGAACATAATGTTCTTCATCTAAGAGTAACGGACTCTCCTAGTAATGTTTGTTCCACTTAGGAAGAGATGCATTAAGCCTACACTTTTAACAGGCTATTTCAGTGTCTATTTATTCAGAGACGGTACACTATCGAACGTTCCCCAAACTAATCATGAATCGCCAAACGTAACGTCCAGTTACCGTACAGCTTCACACCACCACAATCATATTCATGGTCATCTTACACATAGAACTGAAAGAGAAGCTTTTCAATGAAGAAATCAAATTGATGTGGACGCATTTTTAGACCACTGGCACTAGATTGGGGTGAGACGTCAACTACACGGCCCGGCAGTTGTCATAAGGAGAAAGTTTCTCCGATATTCACTGGATATAAGGCTGAGTGGATTCCACAGCCAATGCGCGTCTGGTGGCGGAAAGAAAAACAGTCACCGTTCATACAGAAACATGACTCCTAGACACACAGCAAAGAGAAAACTTCTGCATTTGAACTGCATATAAATCCATCTGCTTTTATGCACATTTTATAACAAGATATTACCACGCTCTATGTGTAATTTTAGCTTTTTAAAAGTATCCCTGAAGATGTTCCCAATAGGGATCGAAACATGTCGGAACTAAGATTTGTAATGTAAGAACATTTCCAGTAAAAACAGTGCATTAGCTGGTATGAACTTGTCCTTACTTAAAAACAGTTAACTTAATGTGACGGTCGAGTGTGTTGCGTACTCACTTCAACGATCAAACCCCGGCCCCGGAACAGCCACCCTGACGGGTTTTCGTGGCTTTCCTTAGTCCCTCCACACAAATGACGGAACAGCACCTCAAATTACGCCAGAGCCCATTCCTTCCACATCCTTTTCAAATTCACTGTGCACTAATAACACAATTTTGTCATGTTATGTAACACGAGCTATGGACAGTTTCGTTAAATAACATAAGTAGAAACGCAAATGTTGCCTATATTAACTGTACTGGAGACCGAATGCATGCAACTAAGCAAGACATTCAGTTAGATGTTTGAGGTGACAGGGGTGTTGCTGAGTATTTAAGTCTTCTTGCATGTTACGCTGTTTGGCAAGCACCTTCCGACTTTTCGCATGAATTTAATGCCTTCATTTTCAGGGTCAAGCAGTCACTCTTCTTCGACTGCTTGACACTGAAGTTCGAAATTACTACAAAAATCCTTCGAAACCTAGGGAACTATTTATCCAAAGACTAGACGTAACATCTCAGAGGACCTGAATTTTCAAATCAGTTTTCCGAAATGACCTAAATTAAAGTTGCCATTGTGTTCAATTAAGCACCACATCATGAAGACGTGTGGGTAGATGAGGTACAGCTCCACTTATTTCTAATATCGTTACGCGATGGAGGTGATTCATCAGCTTGAAGGCCCAGCCGCTTTACTTCCAGAGAAATAGTGGATACGAAGCTGGGTGGGCCCTGCGTCTGGACAGGACGCTGCAGACGAGAGAAAAATACACATTCCTGCCAGTAACCACACCACTATTTCCTGGTTGTCCAGTCCGCATCTCTCTCACCGTACTGACCTAACATAGACTATTTATTTGTGTATAAGTATCGATAAATTAGAAACACCTGGAAAGTTCTGAAATGTAGTGCTAGAGAAGGATGGAGATCAGCTGCACCGATGGTGTGAGAAATGGAGTATCACACAGAGTCAATGGACCAAAAGAATACCCTACGTGAAATAAAAATAAGGAAAGCTAACTGGATTGGTCACTTTTTCGTACAAACTGCCTTCTAAAACACGTTATTGAAGGAAAGATAGAAGGATGGATAGAAGTGATGGAAAGACGAGGAAGAAGACGTAAGCAGTTACTGGATGACCTTACAGAAACGAGAGGATACTGGAAATTGTAAGACGAAGCAATAGATCGCACTCTGTGGAGAACTCGCTTTGAAAGAGGCCATGAATCTGTCGTTAAGACAGGCTATGGAATGACTGAATGAATGAATAAATAAATAAATATCCAACGCAAAGAATAAAAGCATTTATTCGAGTTTAAAACCGACATATCATGTGCAAAACGTCAGGCACTCGCTTTGTCCCCGGATAATAAGACTCTAACAGGTAAGGGAAGTGCCCTAAGAATATTACCTTTCCGTATCAGGTAGCAACGAGTCGTCAGCATGTTATTTTCTAGTCGCCTTGTAGTTTTTCAGACCGATATGTCTTCCGAAATGATCCACATTAGTGCGGTTGTTCTGAACCCTGGGGCCATCACGATACTGCCAATCACGTTACGGATATTGCAGAGTGCGCGCCAGCCTTACAAACACAGTAACGTGAGACTTCAGGTTCTCAGAATGGTGACTGTAAAGATGTGACGCCGTGTAGCCTGGCTGAAACATACCCAAGTTTCAGAGAAAACTGTTGCTTCAACCATCAGACCAGATACGGTAACATGCTAGGTCTGACGTCACAGGTAAATCTGAACTTATCAAAGACTGGAGTCTGAGATCTACGTCAGCAACAAAAATTCAACTCATACCTCACAGAAAACATACTGCATCTCCATTATCAAGCGAAGCTGGTTAATGCTGTTTAATATTTCAGGTAATCATGGCGGCTGATTTTGAAGATCAGCGTCTTGTGGGGTGTGACGCCGTGTAGGCAGATAGTTACCACTATTTTGGAATAGTGTGCTGGCTTCATGTCGACCACGGTCCACAGTTACTTGCTTTTAAATTTGCTGTTCATAAAGTCCTTACACATAATTATTCCATCAGTGTTACACAACCTTACAGTCAGGCACAAAATTGCAGCCTCTGGATGGTAAGCACAACTAACAGCCAAAGCAACGGGTCTGTTGATTGGACTACCGAATATAATTACACGTGCTGCGAGCTAGGCTAACTGCTTTGCCTACAAACGCGAGTTTACATATGAATTACAGCAGCATGTTCTAAACGCACGCCTGAAGGTTATTTATAATTTCGTAGGTTTTCATCACTTATAATGCACATGTTCTATCACGTACTTAAAGACGTCTATCTTGCTTACATTATACAGTGTTTCCAAATACGTACCGACGTTAGATTGAAAGACGTATAAAGATCCTCAACTGGTAAGACAAGTTTTCAACCCAGCAGTTACTTTGTTTTATCATGTGATATGTTTATTGAACACTTTCCAACAGAAACCTTTAATTCCGTGTCGATAAACGGAGTTTCGCAACTTAAAGGTTATGTTGTACACGCATGGGGATTTAGCAGGCACGCTAATATAATATGTGGATTTAGTACTTTGAAAATGAGGGAAAATTTATAAATCTTAAGACAGTGTAATCTACACATTACTGAATATAAGCCTTCCTATAGATACACTGTATTAACATGTGCCTTTGTTCAGCCACTACCATAAGAATTGTTTCCAGTTTAAAAAGGCTTGAATTAAAATAACATATTCAAGAAAAAAAACTTATAAGTAGACCAAAGAAGCGCTCCATTTTGCACTAACCAACCAACCAACCAACCAACCAACCAACCAACCAACCAACCAACCAACCAACCACCTAACATCCTGACAGTAGAAGCTGGCAGTTGGAAAAAAATGACAAGTCAGTAAATAAAGGTACTGCCTAAAAATTCTAGCCCATTGGCTCCCCTTGTTGTATACTCTCGAAAACTAGAAGCCTTACGGAAGAAGCAAACTGCCAATAAGATGCGTTTCATTTTGCCCCAGAAGTTCTCTTTGCAATGGTTTTCGCTATAATAAATATTCAGTGAGTTATGTAGGGGCTCTGCGTAGAAGTGTCTTCATATAAATCGAGTTACATATGACAAGTGCGCACAAATGCGTGCAATTCTTCATATTCAGCGAATTACGCAAGATATGTGAGTATAAATGCGTGTAAGTCTCCATACAGCGCGAGTTATATAGGAAATGTGCGTAGAAATGCGTGTAGGTTTTCACATAAAGTTTCCGTAGTCGTCGTCGTCGGACTTTAACCAAACAGGAATGTGTAGACAAATTCAGTTAAATTCTCCATTACATATTTTTATGGCCGCCGGGATAGCGTAGTCGGTATAGTGACTCGCTACGGGCTGGAAGGTCCGGGGATCGAACTCCAGTGGGGGCGAGACTGTCCGCACCCTTCCTGTACATGGATATCGGGGTTCTTTCCCACGAATAAAGCGGCCGCAGCGTGGCGCTGACCACCCATCCCGCTTCTAGCTCTGAAGTTGAGTACGGGTACAGCTATACCTGCACCTCCCCTCTGTGTATGTGTGGCATGTTACGGGCAGTCGCACAGTGTGTTTCGGGATGTTTCATGCCTACAGGACAGACGGACGGACGGGCGGAATTACTTTATTACGTGATCCGCAAGGGTGCTAGTATTCAACAACAGCCAATATCTCTCACTACCGACATCAACAGAGTTAATGTAACGAATTAAGAGAAAATTAAATAGTATGATCTTTAAAAAAGAATAAACACAATTAAAACTTACCAGGTGGGACTGAACACAATTTTTAATCGAAAGATGATTCAGTTCACTCTAATTTTCTATGCGTGGCATACTCTTCTACTGGGAGAAAAAGCGGGTTCCTCTGAAACGTCGGTACATTGCCACCAGACTACACGCCGTCACGCCACAGACGGCAGTCGTCAAAACTTGGACCGTGGTCCCTCCAGTTCCTAGACAACAGTCGTCAAACTTGGACTGTGGTCTTTCCAGTACCCAGACAACAATCGTCAAAATTTGGACTATAGTCCTCTGAGTTCCAAGACAACAGTCGTCAAAACTTGGATTGTGGTCTTTCCAGTACCTGACAACAATCGTCAAAATTTGGACTATATTCCTCTGAGTTCCTAGACAACAGTCGTCTCCACCCTCACTTCTTCCCTGAAGACGGAGGCAGAATGCTCCTTCCAAAAGTGGCTAACCTTCTACGACATTACTCGTTGTCATAAACCAGGAGACTGCATCTTTCACCGTTAGTTCGTCGCACCAGCCTACAGAGGGCATTGGTCTCCACCAAGCTTCATGCTTTGCTTTTCGCACATGCATGGAGCAGAAGAATAAAAACACATGAATGCAATTTGTGTATCGCTTTTATTCGACTTTTTGGTGGTGTTTTATGCCTTGATGGGAGGAGACTATAAAACAGCATCGTGGCCAGTCACGTAGCAGCCGACTTAACGGTATGTACCAGTTTAACGTGCCCCTAGATGGTGCATAATATTGCACCCACCCCAGAACCATACCATGCTTAGTAGGTACAACGCAGGCCAGGTAAATTTGCCACCGTTAGCGCGAAGGAATGCTGAATTCAGAGTTAGGTGGCAGGGAAGCGAAAGCAGTAGTGACAGCTGGGGTAATGTAATGCTTATATAAAATATTGCACTGGAGCAGGAACTTCGGTGTTTGCAACCAGCGAGGAGACGTAAGGTACTGGTGAAGCCGTCTCTGTCCTTAATTCGGCACCACGCCAAGAAGATACTTGGGCACTGGAAGTACAACTCCATATACTATTAACCTCTGCATTAAAACAACGTGACAGCTCAGCTTCACGCCTCGGCCGACTTACTGCCGTACAGGATTTACTGTCCCAGTGAGGGGGTGAGATTTTCCAAACACGCCCAGACTGGCCCTGGGGCACACCCAGCCTTCTGTACATGGGTACCAGGTCTCTTTCCCGGGGATCAAGCGGCCGGGACGTGGCGTTGACCACCCAACTCTACCTAGCACCGAAGTTAAAGACAGAGTAGTGCTATACCTCTACTCACCCTCTTGGCCTTCATGGCCTGTTCTAGGGTGAATTGTTAACGTATCGTTTTCTGCATTCTTGGCAGGTTTACTTGTTCCAAGGTACACAAATTGTTAGGCCTACAACTTGTGATCTCCAAACAATCGTCTCTCCCGTCTGGAAATTATGTTTCAGTTTACAGATTATCTTAGACGACACAGAATTAGTGAAACCGAAGAAACTGTTTCAGGGTCTGGGTCTGGCATCCGTAACTAGGTACACTGCACACAGATGACAGCTGAGGTTTCTCTCTAGAATTTGGGATAACAGGACTTCACATCCGCTAACCTTGTAACGCAGAATCAGTCAGTAGCCACACGTATTTCCTGAATGATACTGAAACAAATTAAAATGCGGACACGCTATCGGGCTATCGGGCTTGTAAACGGGAGGTCCCTTGTGCAACTCGCTGTAGCGTACCCCGAGAGACGAGATCAAAATATGGACAGCAGCTACAAATATGGGCACTGACGAATAAATAGTAGCGGAGTGTCGATCACAGATGGTCCTTCACCTTAAGATTTGTAAAACGGAAACGAAAATTTCACCGTAAAATGAAGGCACAATATGAAGTTACGCGGTATTATTATGGCACTCCACTTTGACCTAATCCGTCATGTTATTAAAATACAGCCACTCTGAAACCGGACTGGTTGGTTAGCAGCAACGTTGTAGACTTCTGTTCGAGAGGTTCTGGTTCGAACATCAGTCAGTACACAAAGCAATCAAGAGGTGTTCCACAGTTCTTGTCAGTTCCACGAAGAAACTGGGGCGACAACACCTCAACTACTTCCTTCCGAATTCTTTTCAATTTCTCATTCATTCATCACTCACCCTATCATTCGATGCTATGCACGATACGGCGATAAATAACTCGCGAAGAAGACAGACAGCGCACAAACCTCAGTTGGAAAGCCACGGTTCATCGTCTTGAGATATTCACCCTGCTGCGATCTCACGCAGCGTAGACGTTTTAGGACAACCTATCGGTCCCATCTTCCAGGGTCAAGCAGTTCAAGAAGTTTCATTCTTTAAATGCTCCATGGAAGATGGAACCGATAGGTTGTCCCGAAACATCAACAACCAACAACCTACGCTGCGTAAGACCCCAGAAGAGCGAAGATCTTATTCACACCGCGGCGGAAGCCTGAACCCGTCCATCACCGTCATTAAATTTCAGAAAATTACAGTACGAAACATTCCAAGGAACCTTAAATTTGGGTGGATTTTTCAGAACGCGAAGATAAAAGAAACTCGGATTCCTGACCAAATATGGAATCTCGTCTGCTAGGCCCAGTAAATGTAACTGATCTCCCTCTCTCCCTCTCTCTCTGTCTCTCTCTCTCCCCCCTCCCCCCCCCCCCCCTCCCTGGCATCTAATGTACTCCACACAATTTTCATAATATAATTTTTGTGTTTTACCTGATGATGGCAGCACACCCAGCTTCCCAAAAGATGCACATTATGACCTAAACTAGGCAATGCGAATGTCGCCAATAGACCACAATCGTCACAAAATTAAGGCATTAGCTAGAAAAGAAGGACTTGGCACGTAAAACGCAAGAGGAGTAGGCCTACGTGCGCTGCACAAAAACGTTCAGTTGGAACAGCCGAATGGGACAGGCCATTTGAGATGCCTAAGCATAAATGAGCGAATAATATTAAAACAGGTCTCAAGACCAGGAGAACGTCAGAGTGTCGACTGGCTTTAAGTACCTCAAGATGAGGTGTATAAAAGGGACTGTGTGAACACGGTCACGAAACTAAGGATTCCAAGATGGATTTTCAAGACTGGGAGGCGGGACGTCATAGTCAGTACCATGAGTGCGGGCTCGAAGACCGGGGGTTCGAACTTGTCAGGGGAAAGAAGTCTATTTCTTCTCCAATTCGTCCAGATGGGCTCTGGGGCCCACAAACATCCGATTCAAGGGGTACTTGAGGGTAAAGCAGCCGATAAAGGTAACCACTTACCCCATCAAGTGCAGAGGTTAAGAATGAATGGATCTGTACCTCCAATCCTCTATGTGCCTTCACGGAAAGTATACGGGCTTCACCATTTTATTTCTGCGCAATGCCCTACAGGTTGGAAATTTTATAGAACTTATAAAATGCAAGAATTTAATTTTGAAGTGTCCTCCCAAACAGAAATGACGTACGTGAATAAAATAACCAATGCCATTAAAAGAAACAAATCCTTTCATTACCGTCTCTGAAACAAAACAAGTAGTAATTTATGTACGCAGTTTGTCAGAGTCGAGGTTCGCAAGGCAATCGCTACGTAGGTTATCATCTTCCGGGATGTGACGCCGTGTAGTGCGGTATAAATATGCCTACGCTTAGGAGGAACATACTCCCTCCAATGGCCCTAAAGATACGGGCTGGCAACCCAGAACAGGCCGTGGAGACCCACAGGGCAGTGGAGATATGGTTCTAATCTTTGTTTAACCTCGGCGCTAAAGTGAGATGGATGTTTCACACCACGCCCCCCCCCACCCCCCCCCGGCTTTACCCCCAAGAGAGTGACCCGGTACCCACACTACAGGAGGTTGGATGGGCCCCAGGGGCCGGTCTGGACGGTGCCGAAGGTCTTGCCTCCCACCGGCATTCGACCCCTGGACTGTCCAAACCGTAGCGAGTTGCTATACCGACTGAGCTATCCCGGTCCACTACGACCTGTGTATTGGTCCGAGGCGGCGGTAAATTTCTGCCACACTACGCTCTCTGTCCATTCCAAAACATGAAAACCACTAGACAACTTGTTTCAAAAACCGAAGGTTTCTGGTAGTGGCAAGGGGCGGTCACTGCTGTTCCTCTGTATTCAAAGAAACGTTTTGTTTACGTCATAAATATCCAACAGCGCAAAGCTCCAAATAAGCTGCTGACATCTTGTGGGTGCACGGAGGTGTTGCAAAGGCGCTGACCTGTCTTGTGAGATGGATGGTGGTTTGAGTGAATCCACATCCATTATTTTGAGTTCATGCCAGCACCACTTGCTTATTTCCCTCGAATGCCTCTACTGGAAACCTTCTAGAAATGACCACCTTTGTTAAGCGACCTGCATGAATTGGTGCGTTGGCAACATAAGTGCCAGTAATGTCCGTCTGTCCGCATGAAACAACATGAGAACACCTGAAAGGATTACCACGAAATTTGCTACTCAACAGCTTCCCGAAACTGGTCGAAATATCTGCGATGTCTGTTAGGAGCGGATAAGAGAGCGGACACCTTACATGAACACCTACACAGCCTGCGTGCATTTCGCGCATTACTCACCGAGCACTTACCGGAACGCACCGAGCACTCACCGGAACCCACCGAGCACTTACCGGAACGCAGAATATTTCGAAAAAAAGTTTCGGAGGAAATGCAGTATTCAGTACAATATATATAGCATCCGCATGGAATACGAAAAACATTAAATTCAATACAAGCTTGGGCCAGTTTTAAAGTGTTCGAGACAAAAGTAAATTAATTTTACGCTGTGTTATCACTGGCAGCCGATCCCAGCGGCCGCGCGGTCTAAGGCGTAGGTCTGCGGCCGAGCGCTTGCTGGGATCGTGGGTTCGAATCCTACCGGGAGCATGGATGTTTGTCTTGTACAGTGTTTGTGTTGTCAGGTAGAGGTCTCTGCGACGGGCCGGTCCTTCGTCCAGAGGAGTCCTACCGACTGTGGTGTGCGTTTGAGTGTGATCAAATGAAAAATCACAAAAACCCCCGATAAGTAGGTAGATGAGGGAAGGACTAAGTAAGTTATCACTGGCTTAATTTTCATTCTGGTTTATGTAGGTTCTTCCGCCAATCATTGCGTCTTTTTTTGGCCTTCCACGTTCCACTTCGTGTAGTATGTTGAAATAACAGTGGCCGCGCGGTCTAAAGCGTGGGCCTTCAGCAAAGCGCTTGCTGGGATCATGGGTTTGAATCCCACTGGGGGCACGGATGCCTGTCTCTTGTGAGTGTTGTATGTTGTCAGGTAGGGGTCTCTGTGACGGACTGATCACTCGTCCAGAGGCGACCTACCGAGTGTGGTGTGTCTGAGTGTTATCTATAAACCTCCAAAAGGAGGCGGCCTAGGCCCGATTTGGGCTGTTGTGCCAGAGGAAAGAAAAGGAAAAATATAAGACATTAATGCCATAAGATCTGCAGACACAATTTCGGTTATTGGTTCTGTAAACCGAAAAAGTGAAAAGGCGCAGTTCCTTGAACACGTTCTGAACTCACTTCCTTTTCTCTGACCATTGTGAAGAAAGTATCTGTTCCCAGCATTCCGTGAAGTAACCCATTATTCAGCGAAAGTCACGAGGGGCACCTCGAAGTGCGAATCATAAAGAATACTGAATAAGAATGTGGCATTAGCATGCTATGTAAGACCGGTTTTAAACAAATGAGCATCTCATACTGACCAAACGGTATTCCTGCGGAGATTTTAACTAAATAGCCAAAAGAAAAAAAAATAAATAAGGATTTTTAAAGTACAGTAGCCAGCTGCTGATTTAACATCTGTGATCACGCCAGGCTACCTGCGGCACTGTCACTAATTAACAGTCACACCACGCGCTTGCTGAAATGCCTGAGCGGTTCCCTTGACAAGTTCTAGCAGGTACACGAGCCTGGTGCCTATATTATATGGAAGGTGGGGGGTGATTAATGGTAGGAGAAAAATCAGCTATCAAGAGAAATGGCTACTAATGCGGAGATGTCATTATATACCAAAAACACTCCGAAAATTTTCCATTTTTTCTTTTATTGATTCGTCAAATAGGCCTTCTTAAAAATGACAACGTACTAAAGTGTAAAGTCATTATACAGCCAACACATCTAAAAATGTCACCGTTCTTTAAACGATGTGAAAAATCCTCTCGAATCCTGAAGTATGAAAACAATTTCGGAGTGTTCAAGAAAAGACGGACGTAGGAGATAAAATGACAAGTGGATGGAGAAAAATGCATAATGTGGCCGCGCGGTCTCAGGTGTGGGTCTGCAGCCGATGGCTTGCTAGGACTGCGGGTTCAAATTCCGCCGGTGGCATGGATGTCTGTCTCTTGTGAATGTTGTGTGTTGTCAGGTAGAGGTCTCTGCGCCGGGTGCATCCCTCGTCCAGAGGAGTCTTACCAAGTGTGTGTGTGTGTGTGTGTGTGTGTGTGTGTGTGTGTGTGTGTGTGTGTGTGTGTGTGCGCGCGCGCGCGTGTGTGTGTGTCCTTGAGTGTGATCAAATGCAGCAATACCTTCTACACCTACAACGAGTATGTAGAAGAGGTCAGACTAAGAAAGAAAGAAATAAAAAAGGATAACTGAAAACTTTGAGTCATCGCCTGGTACTAAACCTAACCGCAGGTGTGTGTGTGTGTGTGTGTGTGTGTGTGTGTATGTATGTATGATGTATATACGTATATATATATATAACACACGTTCAATGGACACAACTTAACAGGACTTTATTTCCGAAAATCGTGGCAACTTTTCGTTCTCAACCAACCAACATCATGCAGACCACTAAGTTATGTGTATGCCAGAGGTTTTAATATAAACAGTAATGCACAATTGGGTGTGTCTTTTTTAATATTCAGCACATATATTAAGAATTTGTGGTTTTATATTACTTCCGTGTAACCGTGTAACAACGTGGCATACTAACATTAGATACAGAACATACAGTGTAAATAAAAGCTCACTGCTTCACACACACACACACACACACACATTTTAACGGACGGCATGAAGATGGTTGTTCATAATCAAGATATGTGGCAGAAATATCGGAAGTAACAGGACACGCAATGTGCGTATAACGTGACATCCTGGCACCTTTCCCTAAACATTGTTGCAATGGAAAGGTAACAATAGTTTCGCTGTGTATTTTTGGGCTGCATGTCGCCGTCAACAACAGAAAAATATTCAGTGTTGGAAAACAAAGTTTTATGGCGAAATTATGCCGCATCATAAAACGTATTCAGGTCTTCATGTCAAGTGTCCGATACTTTTTCCCGATTTTAACCAAATTTGGATTTTCTGACCAGATTTTCATAAAAGTTCCCACAAATTTCAGGGAAATCTATCCAGTGGGAGCCGCGCTGATATTCCGACAGACGAACAAACGGACGGACATGACAAAAGTAACATGCGCTTTTCGTGAGTACGCGAACGCACTTAAAATCACTTGGGACACCTAGGCGTAAAGGAATGACAGCATTAGAATGCGTCTTTAAAAATTAAGCGTGTGAAGGCGTGAACTGGATTCAGCTGGCTCAGCATCAGTTTCAGTGGTGTACTGCGTGAAAGCGGTAATAAAATTCGCATTCGTTATAACGGAAAAGTTTTGAGTAGTTGAGCGACTAGCGACTATCAGCTTCTGAACACAGACTCATTCCATAAAGTCTGAGAATCCGTGGAATCTGACGGGATTTGAATAATCAGTAACTAACTAACTAACTAACTAACTAACTAACTAACTAACTAACTAACTCCATGCAGCAGAAGCCTTCCTGAGAAGCTAACAGGTCCTCAGGTAGTCAAGAAATTCCCCGTATTTTATGGAACCGGAAGGTGCATTGCTGCATCACAAGCGCCCGCCACTTGTCCCTATCCTGAGACCGAGCAATCCAGTCCATGCCTCCCCCCCCACCCCCGCTTCTTGAAAGGTCACTTTATTTTCCCACCTATGTTTAGGTCTTGCAAGTGGTCTCTTTCCAACAGGTCTCCCCACCAAAACCCTGTCTGCACCTCTCCTGTCCCCCAACCATGCCACATGCCCTGCCCATCTCATTTTTATTGTATGAATCATCACTCTCCACGCAAATACCCATTCGTTTACTGACAATCTATCAAGAATGTATCGGCAGTTGTTTCCTATTTCTTAGTCATGCAAAGCCACCCCATCAGTTAATCACTTCATAATCACTAGAGGAGCTTTAAGAGAAAAACTGTGAGTGTTCATGTCAGAAGGACGTGTCACAAAGATGATGTGACCTATTTTAAGGTAACATCCCAGCATCCGCTTGCAGCAGCTGAGAGCGTCCTAGAAGAATTATTGGAGCTATGCAATGTCCCGAAACGTGGGTGACTAACTATCAGCTAGGCTGCCTAACATTCCAGAAGAGCCAAGATCTCATTTATACCACGACGGAAGCCTGAAATCACGCTTCTCCTCCTCAAAAGCCACAGTCCGTTGTGGACCTCGGCTTCTGATAACATCTTTTCCGTTTCCGACAGTCCCTGGTCATTGCTTGCCTGTTTTTATTGCCATTATTTTAAGTCCTCTTGTACCTCACCTCTCCACTTTGCGTGGTCATCCTGTTTCCCTTATTTTTTCCTTTGTAGCCGCTGCAATTTGTTGTGGCATTTGTTGGTTTTGCATTCTTTCCACATGACCACACCATCTTAGTCGGAGGAATTTTATGAATTTTTACAATTTTAATACGTCCCTCATCTCCTTGTTTGCTTATGCTCCTGTATTCTCCTTCTTGTAGGGGTCAATATACTTTTCCTTAGAATCGTCCACATACAGCAACATTTACAGAAAAAACAATGTGAATATGCGTTTCTGTTCAATACTCCTCGATATCCGAAAGCATTGCTTTATTTGAAATTCCTTTGTCCGTGTGACGAGAATAATATTAAAGCTTGGGTGATTATGAAACACGGGTGAAATGCTACCGACAGTGAAAAACCGAAATACTCAGAGAAAAGTCCGTCGCAGTGCGACTTCGCCTATTAGAATTTTATCACGGACTGGCCAGGGACCGAGCCCGTCCCTCCGAGGAGAGAGGATGATGACAACTAACGGCCTGAGTAATGGCGTGGCCGCATTTCAGAGAAAAGAACGAAAGGACGAAAATTTTGGCAAAGTGCTCGCTCTGTAAGCAGTGAGATGGGTGGTTGGCTCGAGTCCAGTAGAGGGCACAGGTCAAACTGGAGGGGGGGGGGGGCACAATTCGGAGGAAGAAACAAGTGAGAAGAGGACTTCGCAAAAATACTCAATAAATCTCTTTCCATTCTTACATAATTTATCTAACGATTTGTTGTTGTTGTTGTTGTTGTTGTTGTTGTTGTTGTTGTGGATATGTTACAGAGAGTTCGCGACAAATACTATGGCCACTGCTTGTACATTAAATATATCACAGATGTTAACCTGTGAAGCGAACAGCAGAAGAATAAATTGAAATTGTAATTTGAATACATGGCGAACATACGTTTTTCTATCATTATGTTCTCTTGTTTTTATTTGCTTTTTTCGTGGGGCGGGGGGAAGCATTACAGCGACTCTCTACTGCGAATGACTTTTAATTTGTATTCTTTATTTCCACAAGTTCTTTCAGATACAAGTTTCTTCCATTGAGAAGTCATACGTACTGTTCCTCTAACGCAGCGTTCTCCAGCCTTTTACGTGTGTGAGCCGCGACCCTACCACGGAAAACAAAATAGTCAGTGATATTTACTATAAATGAACTAATATTAATGCCGTCTCTTGAACACTACAAAACACTGCCGCTTATTTAAAAAATACTAAATTTTTAATGTTACTTGTCAAATCCAATATTTAAAATGTAATTGCTCTAATAGGTTCAAAATTAAAAAACACGTGTTCAATAATCACATTTTCTCGAGCATTCTCTTTGAATTCAGACACCAATTTTGACTTTTCTTATTAATTATCGAGTTAACCATAAAACCCTCTCGCGACCCTACGTCAGACCCCCCCGCGACCCTGATTTGGGAGGCGACCTGAGGTTGGAAACCACTGCTCTAATTAATACAAACTTAACTTGAAACGCACGTATAGGCCTACAACTGTGACTTACCGTCTAACGTTTCGGGAGGTAGCGGTTTGTATCTCGCGGGCTGGATGGTCCGGGGCTCGAATCCCAGCAGCAACAAGGGATTTTTCTCTTCTCCCAAATGCCCAGACAGGCCCTGGGGCCCATCCAGCCTCCTGTGCAATGGATACCGGGCTCTTTCCCACGGACAAAGCGGCCGGGTCGTGAAGCTGACCATTCACCTCTATCTAGTGGCGAGGTTACGAACGATTGCAGCTGCAGATGTACATCCCCTCTATGCTTTCGTGGCGTGAACAGGGGCAAATTTAACTTTTTTCTCAGTTTTGTACCTCCGACTATGCTGACGGGGTTTTATGGTTACTCACGGCAAATTTGGGGGGTGGAGGGTGGGGGGGTGGGAGTGTTGTTCAAATTAGACCCTGATATACTCGTATTGAATTTTGGCAATATTGTGAGAATTCAATATATCGTGATATGTGACGTTCGGAAGACGGTGAGTGTGTAAGGACTGGTGTGTCTTAGGATGTGACACCGTACAGCTGGTACTACCAGACTACACGGCTGCACATCCAGGAAGACAGAAAGTTTAACGTGTTTCTAATTTCTTTGTTAACGCAGTTTTACGAGTCAAAGATTTCCTGAAGTTATTATGTCTTTTCCGCTGCTTTTCAACGCACAGTAACCCCGCCTCACACACACACACACTGTAAAACACAGGTACCCAACCATACATAATAAAAGTTTATACTACAGGATTACCGGGGGGGTGAGGGTAGGCTCTAATGGGGCACAAGTGGATTGATGGCTTTCTTCTGGGATCTTCTATTGCTTTTGTAAAGTCTTCAAAGTGCTGGAAGGCGCCGAGGGTTTGGAGGCGGTAAACTTCGAAAAAGGCGGCTCTCTGACAAATTGGAGTCTGCAAATTACTGTCCATTGACTACCTGTGGGCCAGCCATTGTCCACAGGAGACGAGTGGGCCTACTGGCTCCCAGCGCGCAGTCAGGTGTTCCGATGTGGGGTCACGGGGCGGCAGGTTCTCACGCAGGTGACATGGGATGTGATTGCAGAGGCAAACAGGTGTGGAGAACATGCTGCGTCAGTTGTCTGCCCTGAAGATGAAGGCACCAGATTCCTTTGTAACGTTCTTAAAATTTCCTGAAGACAGTAACTTTCAGAGCATATGAGATTTTGTGTGCCCATGGTGTTCAACAGGAAGATTGCGGAATTCTGTGAATGACAACGTGCAGTTTGGTTGACCGACATTTTTTGCAGCGATAAGCTGCCACCATCTTGAGCGTACATACTTGACCAGAGAGACGCAGGACAGCGATGTTCTTGGTCACCTTTTCCAGGCACTAAAACTGCATGAGGTAACGAACGTCTAGCAAAAATAAAATGCGGGAAATTTCAAATTAAACAAGGATTACTGTGATTTCAAGTTTCGGCAGCGTTCTTGATGAAGAACATAGCGTTCTGATATATAAGCCTATCTTCGTGTTGATTGGAGACTAGTCAGCGACGTTCCGGAGAAATTTTACTGCCGCCATGGTCAGTTCAGTCCAACAACACACTTTGTGAACAACTCCCGAGACGAAGGCAGAAAGCTGTCCCGAAACGTCCGAAACTATTTATTAATCAACAGGGTGTTATGACCCAAAACACTGTCGTCCTCACATACTAGTTTCTCAAGGACCTTGCTGCATGAAGTTGTTAATATTACTCTGTAACAATTTTGGAACCTGTATTACGCCATACACAAAAATATATTATGTCCTTTGCATATTTGGTAGGCCTCCTCCCTGAAGATGGCTATAGGTTACAGCCGAAACATGTTCGAGTAGTCTGGAATATATTTGCATAAGTACAATTAGTTGGTAAATAAATGTATTCATATATGTCCACAGCATGGGATATGTATACTACCAAATTAAATACAAGGTTTTCAGGGCTACCCTCTGCACAATGGGTAACGGGAAAATTTGCCGGGGATAAAGCGGCCGGGGCGTGGTATTAACCAGTCTCCCCCTTCTACTATACCTCTGCCTCCCCTCTGTACCTGCTTAGCATTTTGCGGGACAGTTTTACCTTTACCTTTTTCAGCGCAGTAAATATTAGGCAATTACAACAGTCTAAGACAACGCTGCGGTCCACGGACCTCTTGGACATATTTCAGGGGATCCGTGAACTTGGGTGGGAAAAAAATTACAGTTTTATTTTCAATAACCTCTGACCGAAATTTAGCTTTTCATTCAATGAGGAATTTAGGTACCACAGTAATTTATGGCCTCTAGACCCCAAAAATGTTTGTTAACTCAACAAACCTCACTATCAAATTGTTATACCCTAAGAAAGGCAAACTAGAATACACGTGGTTGCGTGAAGTACCTTTCTATCCGAAAACGTGTAATTAATAATAGTCAACAGGGTTTCAATTTCGACGGTTGCTTTGCCCATTTAAATACATGTTTCTGAAAAGGGGTCCGTAGGTTTCACAAGGCTCTCAAAGGGGTCCATGACACAAACAAGGTTAAGAACCACTGGTCTGGGACGAGACTCCGTGTATCACGCTTACGAACCCTGAAGACGGATGCAGAAAGATCCACAGAAACTTTGGCATCTACTAAATGACACAGTGACACAGTCAAATGATACTAACTTGTTACGCAGCGCTGTGCAGCTCAGCAATTGTGACTAATAAACAGCCTCATCAGTTGATGTGCAGTCGTGACACTATCAGCACTTTCTCAACAAATACCACAGTCGCGGGGTTAGAACTCCTACATCGAAATCTTCGACCTGAATGTGGCGTATTAATGTCCTTCCACAACGTTGGTATCCAACTACCATTCTACAGGGTGTTACAACTCAGGCCACCAAGAGGTCTAACTTACCTGCATGAGAAATCAGAAAAGTATGGAATATTTAATATAAACAAGTTTACTGCCAACTAATTGCACCAATATTTGATTCATAAAAGTACTCCTACATGTTTCGGCTACAACCTGTAGCCATCCTCAGGGAGCCACAATGTTCAAAGATATACACAGCTTTGTCACGCGACATGTCGATCTTAAATGGTAGCATATAGCGACTGCCACTCTAATATTAAATAAAAATGTATAATATTATTAAAAGTGTACTAAAATGATAATACAGGAAGAATATTAAAAGTTTAAAATGCTGCATCTGAACATCTTTAAAAGATGGAATTTTTGTCGGGTTTTAATGGAATGAAAAATCTGTAAATATTTAGATTAAATTTAAGTGAATTACTATTCAAAAATTACAGGCTGTGTAAGGGCACATGTAACTCATATCCGATCTGTAAATACCCGGTGTATGCTCCATGAACAATCGTAATGTACTGAATATTTCTTTAATATTGCGTTCGACAAGATGCGTAACAACGCTGCGTGAACATTGTAGCTCACTCACAATGGTTACAAGTTGTAGCCCAAACATGTGTGAGTAATTTTGTAATTCAAATATTGGTGCAATTAATTGGTAATAACTGTGTTATTATGACACTTGCACGGAAGATGTACAGTGCTAAGTTTATGTAATGTTAATGCTTTGTTTCCTACGTCCACTGAAGTTTTAGGTAAGGGAAAAGGTGCACGCAGTGAACCTACAAAATGTCCATACCCGGTTTATATGAACATACAGACGCAGCTCTATCAGATGACAGTCCTGTCTCCACCACGTAACGTGGATAAAATATCGTGTTTGGGGGTGTGCGTTACTAACGCGGCAAGTTCTGCCATCTAACGGCCAAATACGGAACCTGGAGTTGTTGCGTAGGTAAGAGACACAGGGGGACACAGAAAGAGAAAGAGACGAACAATTCTCTCTTTCCTTCTCGATGGTCTCTGTGTACTATTTCTCTACCTACACACCTGAGAAATAACAGGGAGGGAAGAAAACATAGTGTAAAGTGACATTATGCAAAAATCTTCCTGCAGTGAGCTTCTCAGAGGATGTTATACAGCTCTTATCATTTGAGCCCCTGAGACGGGATCCTACAACCGTTGAGGGTTAAGAGCAACGTGCTTTGCGCTGTTCCAACATAACTGTAATTACTGGAAAGGTTTATTACTTGATAGAGACCGGTGTGCGTCATTACCACGCGAGTCAACCTGTTCTACAACAAGGCTAACCCAGTGCCATCGGCATTACACTGACACCTTGCTTAGCTCAAAATGTTAACCGGGTGTACAAGATTAGCTTCCACGGAATGTCATGCCGTTCAGTCTTATAGAAATTTACAGACGTTTCGGGAAAAGTACTGCCTTGATATCTTCGCTATTCTAGGATGTTACGCAGCGTTGATTTTTAGTTACAGACGTTTCGGGACAACCTGTCCCTTGAAGATGGGATCGAAAATTTGTCCCGAAATTTCGATAACTCAATACCAATCAACATCACAGAAGAGCCAGGATCTCATTTACATCGCAGCGGAAGGCTGAAATCACGCATGTAGTGTTTTCATTTGCAGAGCAGAAAAGAACCTGCTTTTGCCCACGAGAGTCTCTGCTCCTTCCCTGATTGCTTTGGTCCCGCCCCTCCTGGTCAGGCTCTCACTGACTCTATAGCGTTGCTATACCGTACTTCTTTCCCCCCCCCCCCCCCGCACGGCTACTCTTTTACCCTGAAGGTTGATGCCGTACTTTCCTCCGAAACGTTGTTATCCACTCTCAAGAATATACGATGTCAAAATCCAGAACACCACAAACACGGCACCCACTGCCATGATAACTTCAAAACTTACTAAGGTCCATCTCCTTACTCTTTTACATAGATGGAAAAACTTTGTCCACCATACTGAATGCTAAATCCTAATGTTCAGTATTTAAATCATCGCGTAAGTCACCCCTGAAGATGACTGTTACACATGAAAGTTTTGAACGATTTTATAAGACTGTAAACCTATCTGTTTGGAGTAGCGGTATTAGAATATTTTATTATTGTTACATAATTCAAAATACACTAGTAGCATTTTGAAATTTTATATTATTAAACTATAATTTAATTTACAAAAACAGAACTTTAAAACATTACGAACTATAAATTTTATGCCTAGGTGACCCTTTAAAATAACAGAATACGTATGCACATCAACTTAATGGCTTTAAAAATACAAAGAACAGTCTACGCACGCGCGCTATTTCAATAAACGTTTCAAACACACGAATGAAAAAAACCCTCCATATATTTTGAAGACACGTATGGTAAAAAACTCATTTAGAACATCATCTTCCTTTTCATTTTAGACAGGACACACGATTAGCCATGCCTCTAGCATTAAACCCATCCTTCTAAATAAAAAATGTTCAGAAGGTATGGCTTAAGTCTCGTGTCTTGGTTAAGTGTTTGTGAGCTGGCTGATGCCGAGGGTCAAGGGTGCGTAAAGTTGGACAAGTGCTGGGCTAAACACACGGGGTATGTCGTTCTTAAAAAATATAAAATGAATATACATGTGAGTGAAAATTAAGGTGTATAATTTCGGTAAGCGCTTTTAATTGTCCACGGAAGTTGGTAATGCATAATGTAATTATTTGCACTCTTCAGTGTTAGGCGAGAAGTTAAAAACCAGTGAAAAAAAAAATTCGTAAGCCAACACCTGTCGTGAGTCAAAACTTAACGGATAAAGATATTCAATATAGACAAAAACAAACTTCATTTTTATGAACTTCGTCATTACTGATCTTAATAAACATTAATTTCGTCAAAAGTTGGCAAAAAGAAGTCAGCTGGCAATTGCGTCAAAAGTGTGTTTACAGAAAAGGTGCAATCAGTCTAAACAGTGAGGCTGGTGTGAAATGCATACATAAGTTTGGTTTCATTCCAAAAAAACGCACCACATGAAATTAGTCATGCCACTGTCTTCCAGGATGGTTTTGATTAGCCACTGAAATTAACAAAGACTCTCTGTGAGAGAAATATCGGGTCCTTTAACACTACCAACTGGCACACGTAATTACCACTGTATATTAAGGGGACTGACATCCGTCGATTTTCATAGAATCGCTATACTGAGTATAATATTTCATCTAAAAAGACTGTAGCCGCGTTTAAATTCTTGTACAATTTGCAGTGGAAATGCAGCTCACTTTCAGAAGTTTCGATGCTTCGTAGTTTGTATTCTTCGTCAATTATAATTAAGAAGACCAAAGCAAAGTGAGCAAGAAGGCCTCTATTAAGCATGGAAGGTATGAGTCAGAAATGTAAACGTTAGATCGGGTAAACTAAACGCAAGAAACAACGTGGTAAAATTATGCGCAGATTGGGAGATAATATTAAAATGCATCCTAAATAAATAGAACGGAAGGTTTGCGCATAATTCATGTGGTTTAGTGTAGGCAGAAGGGATAGGCTCTTGTGAACACGGCCATGGGACTTCCGGTGCGAAAACGGTACGGAATATCTTGACTTGATGAGTGACCGTCAGCTTCTCAACAGACTTAATGAATTTTGTGTTCTGCATTATAATAATGTTTAATTGCACTGAAGAAACTGAGGTAAAATGGATCTTCAAGAAGTGGGATGGGGGGGGGGGCATGGATTGGATTGAGCTGGCTCAGGATAGGGACAATGGCGGGCTCTTGTGAATGCGGTAATGAACCTCCAGGTTCCATAAAATACGGGGAATTTCTTGACTAGCTGAGAAACTGTTAGCTTCTCAAGAAGACCTCTGCTCCATGGAGTTAGTCAGTCAGTCAGTCAGTCAGTCAGTCAGTCAGTCAGTTAGTTGGTTGGTTGGTTGGTTGGTTGGTTGGTTGGTTGGTTGGTTGGTTGGTTGGTTAGTTAGTTAGTTAGTTAGTTAGTTAGTTAGTTAGTTAGTTAGTTAGTTAGTTAGTTAGTTAGTTAGTTAAAGAAACTGAGGTAACAACACGATGATCCCTGGCACCATTAGGCACAGGCGCGATCAACCAACATGAATACTGAAGAGCAAACTGGTTCAGTTCGGAACTCGACAGCGAAAAAGACAGTCACGAAAATCAAGTTAATATAAGCCCATATAATATTTAAAAACTTAGGTCCAAAGTAAACTGCGTCATCGTTACAAAAACAAACTGGATAATGTTGTTTAGGTAAATAATCATGGTTTATTGCGCAAATCATGCGAGACATACACTCTGGGTGGCTAAAACGCATTTTTATGTTACAGCTAGCGGAACGTGTGCTAAACGCCGTACTTATGACATCATTTAAGAACGGAAGGCACTGGTGACACTGGGCCTCCCTACAACATGGTATCTTTGTTTTACAGAGACCACGGTTAAAGGACACTCTGTATCAGAACGCCTACGACTGCGATGTCTCCTTAATCCAAAGCTTCATACTCCAAAGCCGAACTGCTAAAACAGCACTATGGGGACTTCGCTGGGCAGCCGAAAAATCGGGGTTCGATATCTTTTGAGGTCTTCTTCAAAGCATCCAACCGACTTTGGGGCCCATTCTTCCTCTGACTCAGTGTGTACATGGGGACTTCTCCGTAGAAAAGCGGAAGGGAGCGCGATGCTGACCGCTCACATCCACTCAGTGCAGAAGTTAAGAGTGCGTGGAGCTGTACCTCTGTCCCCCGTCCTTATCCACGGCGTGGTGCTTTAATTAAGCACAGACACAAGTTTACGTTGACATTAACCTCTCCTGAGATTTCTTCCTCAGTTTTTTAACGTGAAAAAAGGTACTATCTTAAAGAGACCACAATATGCGCCCTGTATTCCTCGCATGTCATAATAAATTTTAAGAGGAAAGAAAGAAAAGTGACCCTTGTGCATAGGCGCCGGCAGCTAGCTGTAAGATAGTGGCACTTGCCCAACATTGGGATTTTGACATAAGTTTTTATATTGAATAATTTATTAAATCGAACAAAAATTGTACAAAGCGAAACTAAGGTTTCTATAGTTCAACGATTTTAGTCTAAGAAAGACTTACAAAGTTGCCAACTTGAAACAGTCTCCTCGCCTTCTCTGCAGCTGATCATTAAAATACCTGGTCACTGTACACCACAATGCAAAAAGAAACCTGCAGGCGATGACGCCCCTGTGCGTAAGACACTAAGGTGAAGGCGTATAGGATTGTGGGAGTGAAGTTCCATCCACTGTGACCTTTGACAGCAGCACCAGCAGCAGCAGCAACAGCAGCAGCAGCAGCAGCAGCAGCAGTGGTGGTGGCGGTGGCGGTGGTGGTGGTGGTGGTGGTGGTGGTGGTGGTGGTGGTGGTGGTGGTGGTAGTAGTAGCAGCAGTAGTAGTAGTAGTAATAGTAGTAGTAGTAATAGCAGTAGTAGTAGTCAGTTTCATGCTACATTCACTTCACTCCCAGAAAGGTAATCTGATAAGAGAAATATTTTTCAATGTCATGAGTGCGATGCCAAAATTTCTCGCTATTCTGTAGCCATTTTCACAAATATCTTTCTCACATCTTTGGTTCGCACTTTGCGCAGTCCTCAGCCGTATGCTGGATATTCCACTTTGGAAAACGTCCCTCCGTGGAGCAGAGTCCTTCTTGGGAAGCTGAAAGGTCCTCAGCTAGTCAAGAAATTCTCAGCATTTTATGGAACCCGAAGGTTCATTACCGCATTTACAAGAGCCCACCACCTGTCCCTATCCTGAGCCAGCTCAATCAAGTCCATGCCCCCATCCCACTTCTTGAAGATCAATTTTAATATTATACTCCCATCTTCACTTGCGTCTCCCAAGTGGTCTCCTTTCCTCGTCTCCCTACCAAAATCCTGTATGCAACTCTCCCTTCTCCCATACGTGCTACATGTCCCGCCCATCTCATTCTCGATTTGATCACCCGAATAATATTTGGTGCGGAGTGCAGCTCATAAAGCTCCTCGCTATGTACGTCCAGTTATTATGTTTGAGGTTTTGGTGCTTTCCCTCAGCTCTTTCATACGAATGCTGTGATGTACCTTAAAACAGGCAAGTCTGTCCCTTTAAAATTCGTTATTCACAGCCAAGCTATCATGCGACACAGTATAACCTAAGCAGTTCATAAAGTGCCACAAAATGGAACACAAGTTAATTACAGATCTGCCTCGTACAAAAACACGAAATGTAACAACCACGCTAAAGGCCTCAGAGTAAAAAAGAAAATTTCGTATTGAAAACTGAAATATTTTACCTATCTTACCATTTAATTGAGAATCGACTTAGTACTCAAGTGTTACGGCATTGTGGAGTTAGGCAGGCAATTAGCAGTGTGTCGGGAAAAGACGAAGCCTCCACGTTCTTCTACCCTGAAGAAGGTAGCATGTTCCTCTGAAACTGTCTCACAATTCAGAACAAAAAAAACACAGATTTTCACCGCTGTGAAAACCTCAAATCTCATTTGCTTAAATTAGTTTCCAAGTCTTTCCTTTTCGTATACTGCCTGATTTTACTGTTCGACTATTCAGATTCTGGTCTTCAGTGTGCTGATACGGTGCAGCCTTCTACGTTAATACCGCAGTTTCAGAGCAACATGCAACCATCAGCTTCACTATGAAGGAACAGATTCAAGTTTCAATGAACTAATTTTGAACCCTAAATACGGAGGCAGGACGCTCCTCCGAAACGTCGGTGCCCCCCCACACCACTACAGGGGTGTTAAGACGTAAATAATTACAGTCTGCATTTATGCTTCATTTTGAACTGAATATCTTGGCGTCAGATGTGGCCCACAAACTAGTTTACTCGACCCTGGTCCAGACGGTAGGACAGACAGAAGCAAGCACGCACGTCCATACAAACACACACGCCTTAAATACGGTAGCCACATGAAAGGGTTAACCACTCCATCACCTACCATGACACCTCATCCCAATTTAAAGGAATTAAACAAAAAATCAAACCTGTTAAAGAAAGACGGATACAAGGCACAAGGTAACCCTTCATAAACTACAAAACATTTCAGCTTCATTCGACTATAAATGACTGACAACACGCAGAACGTCTGCACAGAAGGCAACAAGTTATCAAAGCATTTCTTTAGATCATACGAACAAGAATGGACATCACAATTACGAAATCAAGGAAAAGATTATAACAATGTAGTCTCTTTGGCGGTTACGAAACTATCAGAGGCGTATATTTATCCCACCACACAGACGACTGCGGTAATGTTTTCCTCCGAACGGTTGGCACTCACTTTCCAGACTACACGGTGCCACAAATCAGAACACGACACAAAACTAGCCACGACAGCTCAGTCAGTATAGTGACTAAACTATATGATACACAACCATGGAATCGTGGTTCGAATCCCGACACGGCAAGAAATGTTCAGACGGGATCTGGAACCGACCCAGTGCCATATCTAATGTATAGAGGAGGCCCTTCCTGCCGACGCATCAAGCTGTACACCCACCTCTACCTAGTGTACAGAGGAGGACCTTCCTGCCGGCGCATCAAGCTGTACACCCACCTCTACCTAGTGTATAGAGGAGGCCCTTCCTGCCATCGCATCAAGCTGTACACCCACCTCTACCTAATGTATAAAGGAGGCCCTTCCTGCCGGCGCATCAAGCTGTCCACCCACCTCTACCTAGTGTATAGAGGAGGCCCTTCCTGCCGGCGCATCAAGCTGTACACCCACATCTACCTAGTGTATAGAGGAGGCCCTTCCTGCCGGCGCATCAAGCTGTCCGCCCACCTCTACCTAGTGTATAGAGGAGGCCCTTCCTGCCGGCGCATCAAGCTGTCCACCCACCTCTACCTAGTGTACAGAGGAGGCCCTTCCTGCCGGCGCATCAAGCTGTCCACCCACCTCTACCTAGTGCTGAGATTAAGCATGAGTGGAGCTGTACTGTCACTGCCCCATATGCCTTCATGGCGTGCAAAGAACAACCTTATTCTAAGCTACAAGATAAGGTTAGGATGTTCCTCAGGAACGGTGGTACCCACCTACCAAATTACAGGGTATCACATCCCATAATGTCGTATTCTGAATGTTCGCTGCCCTAAAAAGTCAAAGTTTACTCCATGGCATAAACGTCCCTTTCTCAGCTTAAGTTCAATCACAAGTAAAGATCCCTTGCTTATATTTTCTCACAGTAAATGCCTTATTAAGACCATTGTATACAGTATGACGGGGGGAAATAAAGAGGGATAGAATCTAACATTTTACGTTCCATAAACGTATATATAAATAAATATATATATACCGTATATATACGTTTAGTTTTTCCATATTCCGTGCAATGGACTGACTATACAAAATTTAATACAGCAACTGCACAATCAACAACAATAATTTATAATTTTAAAATATGTCTTCGACAAGATTCGGTCTCTACATGGTCATCTTCAGGGAAGTCTGCAACGAAGGAACACAATAATGGCAGATTCTGTTAAAGAGATGCATATGTGGAGCCAAAAAAAAGTCTTCAAATAAAATTGGCGAAAATATTTAAAACATACACAAATTAGAAATACTTTTTATATAAATGTTTTGCATTTCATGTGAATAATCTACGGTTGCAGAGAAACATCTAAAGTATACGAACAGTTATGTCATCTTCATTCTGGTGGAGTTATAACTGTGTTATCAGCAGATGTTTACAACATGGCAGGTCACTGAGCACATCTTTAACAGACTGACATTACTGTATTCCTTGTTGAAAACCTCCCTGAGGATGGCAGTATGGAGGACGAAACAAGTAGGTGGCTCATCATTAAGTGACAAATGATTGTTGTTGACTGTGTAACGGCAAGATAAAATGTTGTGTATATATATACTGTACACACACACACACACGCACGCGCGCGCGCGCGCTTGACAATTTAAGATTTGTCAGATTAGGTAACGCCAATCCCAGTGGCCGCGCGGTCTAAGGCGTAGGTCTGCGGCCGAGCGCTTGCTGGGATCGTGGGTTCGAATCCCACCGGGGGCATGGATGTTCGTCTCTTGTGTGCGTTTGTGTTGTGGTAGAGGTCCCTGCCGCGGGCCGATCACTCGTCCAGAGGAGTCCTACCGACCGTGGTGTGTGTCTGAGTGTGATCAAGCGAAAATAAACAACCTTGACACCTGCTGTGAACAGGTAGAAGACGGACGGACTACGACGACGACGACGACAGATTAGGTAACAGTCGTACTGGGTTTACTTCAGGTTACATTACTATGATATGGCCACTGCTGTGCTACGGGATGTGACACAGTGCAGTCCGGTAGAAGTGTCCCATCGCAAGCAGCAAGATACTCTGAACAGTTGGCACACACCTACCAGACTACACGGCATTACATGGTGCAAGACAGCAACCTGACAGTCACAGTCGTGCTACCATAACCCCTCACTTAGTTTACAGGCAATACACTGTTTGCACTCGTCATTTGAAACGTCTGTTTTTGTAAACAAAAAAAAAAGCATGTAGAGAATTTTGGCTTGGAGTCGGTAATCGGCATATGGAAAGGAAAGATATTTGAATGGCAAAGTAAGAATTCTACGTCTAGGAATTTTCTTACAAGTTTCCAACATTTTTTGACTGCGTATACAAAGCTTCCGGCCGCCGGTGTTCTTTAAATTTTGAAGTCAGTTGGAGACAACTTGCCAAATAAGTGGTCATACCCAGTTTCTTTTTCTTTAACGAGAGAAATATTTGCTAACCGGTGGAAACCGGTATCATATTGCGTTGGTCCATCGCCCCTGCGGCAAGATGTTACACATCTGCTCTATCATCAGCTATCCAGGGACAAGGAAATCATTAAAATAGTAATTAAAATGCTACCCACATCGCAGTTATGTGTTTTACACCTTACATCTATACTTCGCGTGCCGCAATAGCGCAGTCGGTATAGCGACTCGCTACGGCCTGAACGGTCCGGAGATCGAATCCCGGTGTAGACGCGATTTTCCGCACCCAGCCAGACTGGTCCTGAGGCCCACACAGCCTCCTATACAACAGGTACCGGCGATTCTCCGTGGGGTGGCTTTAACCACCCACCCCATCTAGCGCCGAGGTTAACGAAAGAGTGAAGCTAAACTTCTATTCCCCCCCCCCCCCCCCATTTCTCCTTTGTGTCTTCATGGCAGGTTATAAGGTGAACTTTAGCTCTACCCTTATAGCTTTACTGTCTACTGTTCCAAGCGCAACACTGCTGCCACCTCCTCGTCAGGAAAGTCGCTAAAATATCAAAGAAAGTCTCCATTCTAAGGAGCATTATCAGGAAGATGGGACAAAACCCCCAAAGTAAAAAATGAGAACTAAATCGGGCACAAATTAGTCCGGGACATAAGTCCTATTTCGGGGACTCTACAAGAAAATTCGGGACTAATACACACATTATTTAAGTGTCAAATAACAATCTTTAACACTTCAAGTTATATTCAAAATATCTGGGACATGCTATAACCATGACTTTTCTAAATTTTATGTCGCCCCAAAATGAAAGTGGTTCAAAATAGGCATGACACACAAAAAATTTCCTTTCATAGTCTCTTTCTGGTTAAGACAGATAACACTTCGGAATCTTGCCTTGCTCCCTTCTTCAGGAATAAAAAAACTATGACACTTACTGTGTTCATTACACTGAGCTAATATGTGTCACCCCAAACATCACGTCTCTGTTACAGCTACACGCTTATTGCATGAATCTGCCAATAATTAATGACAACATAAGCACAGGCCTGTGCTATCCTGCATTTGGAGAGATTTATTATTCTCGTACGAGATTTCAGGAACTCAGAGCTTTCTGAAATGTGACGCCGTATTTCGGAAGAACATACTGCCTCCACCTTCAGAACAGAACAGGCTGCCTGTCATTCTGACACACTCGTAGCCACTTATTGGGTAGGTTGGTACCACTGTTTCAGAGAGACAACTTTTCTCCACATTCAGGGCGGCAGATGCATCGCGTTAATCTGAAACATTTGTACACCTCTACCAGTTTACGCGGCCACATATCCTCGAAGCTGAAATGTTTGTAAATTTCCTGTTCTTAGCTACATCACTTCAGAAGTGTGCGTTACAAGTTTGTCTATAAGGATGTGGGTTGTGCCTTAACCGTTAACGCACGGGTGTAGCTATGCATGTCACTTAACCGAACAAGTCACTTCGCTCATGCAGGGCTGTTGTGAATTTAAAGCAGAGTGGTAATTATCCAAACCGCCGAATTCAAATTCTTATTTCCCCAGTTTCGACGAGATGGGGTGGAGGAATCGGTACAAATTACCGGGACACGGCCGTCCCGGAAGGGACCTGGGGCCCTACTATGTTGCATATGTTTCTGCCTTTCTTGGTAGTATCAGATGCAATTAGGTAGTGACTTGTGTTCTTGACCGCGCTTGCGGCCAGCAGCCATCTTGCGTACGTCGCTCTGTGCTTTGTTTCCTTACTCGTCCCCTTGCCAGTCCGCCCTTGTTTGGGGGGCCCGAAAAAAATTTTTCACCAGGGTCCGTATCCACTCTCCGCGGCCCTGTATTTCCCTCACAGAGCGCTCGTGAAATTCGTTCAGTTTTCTGAAGGAACCGAATTCCTTTTCTCATTTAGAAGGTCTCTATCAGGTCACCGGTTAGAAATTCGAATTCGGAGTCCCTCGTATACAAAGCAGGAGTGCAAACTGCCCGACCATGATGTTCAGTTAAACACGGGCAGCAAACTGCATGACTTCGCAGTGCCCTAACCCACCAAGACCAAAATATACACGTGTTATTGTCATCGCTGTACAATGTGAAATTGCTCCTGTGCTTAAATGTAATCGTGACGCCATGAGAACAAATGGGGAAGTGGAAATAGAGCTCCACGCATTCTTAATCTCAGCATTAAACTGACATAATTGTCAGGACTCATCTGCTTTATTCCAAAAGTAAAGGTCCCTGATACACACTGGGCAGGTTACAGAGCCGGTCTGGACCCTGGGTTCCCGCAGGAATGGAAAGTGGATATCCGGCCTATGGCTTACTCACTATACTGAGTGAAGACTACCACCTTCTGGAAAGTGACACCGTGTAATATGGTAGAAATAAATGCAAGTTTTAGAGGAAGGTACGGCCTCTGACTTCAGCACAGAAGCGCCTCTCCCCTGATAATGGAGACAGCACACGCATTGTGTAACACCAGTACAGATCTTTAGTCTTTCAATTTGAAGCTGGAAGCAGTGCGCTCCTCCAAAACATCGGTAAGTTTCTACCAGCCAACATGGCGTCACATCCCATCAGAAGACAATCTTCTGTCCCTGATGTAAAAGACTTAATTTTGCACAGCCACTGTACTTACTGAGCTAGCCCGGCACTTTATAACGGGCCACAATATACTTCTGGCAAGAGTTCAGATGTTACATCGACACATCTCGTTTCCGGCGTTAACATTCGCGTGCCATACCTTCCGTACCAGCATTACGATGAACACGGTTAGTCATTTCTTCACATAGAATGACTTTAGGTCACTGCGCAAACAGAGGGGTCACTTCTTTTCAAAGGAGTGACCATCATTTCCACTGGACATTACCTGCCTACTTTACACCTCAACTCCTCTCGTTGGACGACAAACCACTACATGAAGTCAACACAAAACATACAAGACCGCTAGAATATGAAAGGGGTAAGAAGGGTGAAGTTATGTTAATGCCCCTTGTTGGCCTCAAAGAGACAGGTATGTTTGTATAGAAGACGCAAAGGGTCACACAAGCGTATTGTAGAACAAATTATTAAGAAAAAGCGTATGGTGGGAGAGGGAAAATAGAGGAGCTCGTACTGGCTAACAGCCTTACCTTTTATACATAATCATTTTCGTGGGGTTAAACTACTAACGTCAAGAACTTTGACATTAAGGAGGTGACTTTACAGTAAAGATGGGGTACAGATTATAGCGCACGACAAGCAATGTGTGGGGTCGTTCGGAGATATGGGCTACCGTGTCCGTGAAAGAATTTACATGTTGCAGAAACCGGAAATAGGAAGTTACTACTTTGTACCGGGACATCGACTATACCTCCATAATCACACAGATCTTTACAGCATGCGGCTTTGAATAGACAGCGATTATCTGTTTCCAGAAGCACCATTAACTGACTGCTGTATGTAATGGTGCCGTGAAGAAAATAAAATTTTAATTATTGTTTGGATTATATTATTTCAGGGTACACATGAAAGACGCTCGCACCTCTGTTTCCACCCAGAAGAAGGAGTACGTTCCTATAAAACGTCGGAAAATTTCTACGTCACACACCACCCGACAGTGATGTTTTTCGAACTCAGTTATAGTATATTACTCGCAGCATAACGGCATAACCTTGGAAATGCGTTAAATTTCTTCTACGTTGCAAGCTGTTGATATTGTTTCCTCTTGCAACTGTTATTCGGCTGGTTTTGAACTTGGCTGGACCAATACACGGAAACGCAACGGTTCAAGTCCAGTGTTAAAAAATCCATCTCATCTTTCAAGCATGTGACAAAACAGCAACGGCTTATTAACACTCTGAAAGCTGAAATTCGTCTGAATAAGCTGCACTAAAAACCAAAGTTCATACCGCACAGAAATCAAAACGCGTTCCTGTTACGAAGATTAAAAGGTTGATCCTGTTCAAAATAACTAACATTTATTTTGAGCGCAAAGAAAACAGATTCACCGCGTGCACAAAATTTATAGTACGTGAGTGGTAGAGCGGGTGCTATATATATTAGCCACCGGGCTTTGAAGCATTGATTCTCTTCTATCAAAGCATGATATGAACAACAATTACGAATTCCTTTGGATTTGGAAGATGTATAGGGGAATAGAAGGCTAGCTCCTCGCATTCGTATATTCGGCACTCCATAAATGAGCTGCCACCTTCACATCCTGGCAGTTCAACCTTGGGGAAAGAGGCGTATGAGACACAACACGGGAATAATTCGAGAATAAAGCGTTCATACGTCTTGTCGTAATAGTTTCGGCTTTCTGATGGTCACAGACATAAAAAACCACGCCTGTGGATATGTTCTTCGTTATTATATCAAACACGTTCCAGATACTCAGTATGCGAATGATGGAACTAAATGAAGATTCGACGTGGCAGAATTATCCGCAGTTCTCTCAACCGACGATCTGTACGAAACCACGACCTGGTTGCCAACCTCATAAAATAGTTTAATAAATAAGCGACCTAAGGCGCAAATATTGAATACACAATAATAATTCATTTTATATTACTGTCGTAGTAGCTAACAAGACAAGTTATACTCCATTCACACATACACTCTTATTTTCACAATTTCAATACGAATGAATTTAAAATCTTAATATTTTGTACTGTTTTCCATGCACTGCCGCTGTACAACATATCAGTCCTTATGCCATATAAAGAAAGTAAATAAATAAAAGTAATTAAATAATTAAAATGGGCGATTTCCTTAAGAACACCTACATACTACTAAACACACGAAGTATAAAATACATTCAAAAATTTCAAAGAATGTGGTAAAATAAAACTGATAATCACAAAATAAATAGCCTACTAGTATAACACAGCAAAATATATTTTACTGTCTTAGTTTAGGAAAATACTATGCATTTAATTTGCTTATCTGTAAACAGCGTTATCTTAACCTACTAGAAAATATCTTATTGTTTTAATTTCTGAAGGTATTACAATTTGCTTTAGCCATAAAATAAACAATGGCACAACAATTAGAATTTATTATATTGAAACCTCCTGAAAGAACCCGATTTATAGGTGTAAAATAATATTTGCAAAAATTACTCTGAAAACCCAAGCAGGAAAACACTATATTTTACCTCAATACAGTAAATTTATGTTTCTTGTTTAATATGAATGTTCGTTAAAACTGACATTACAGTAAATCATATCCCGTGTTTAGTTGCACGTCATAACGTATGAAATAGACGTATTTGATGGCTTGTTAAAACAGTAATTACTTACTTACTTATTGGTCCCGTATTTGCGCCTTAACTTTCCTCCAACCTACCACACCACAAACAATTATTTAAAAAATTCAATGAAATGAAGCCTGCTACTTTCAGACCGAGCGCATCTGTAACGCCGCAAGTACTGACAAGTGTTTCTATGACCTTCAGAACCATTTCCGAACTAACTCACGGTCAAGTGAGTAAGGTACCTGCTTCGTATGTGGGACGTCCTGGGATCACATATCCGCAGGAGATCGGCTAACCTGACAGTGGTTTTCGTAGTTTTCCTTGGTCTCTCTTGGCAGCATACGGTACAGTACTTCAAATGAGAAAAATCTCTTCATTATAATAGCTTGCTTACTGCAATCAGGCGGTGTCATATTGCGAATGAAACACACACACCTCGGCCACTTCGAAGGCTTTCGAACTTTGCGATTTCCATCGATCAAAGAACCTGTGGTAACTATACGCACCACCTGGTTTAATATTAAAGCACTTAGCATTTTGTACACACACAGGGTACTCAAATATTTTGTATCAGTCTCAGAACAAACATGATTATGTTAACCTCTTGGTCATCGTAATGGAGACGGTGTGTGTTTAATGTGAGGTACAAACTGAATTTATACACATATTTTAGTTGTTTAAAAGGGGGTTAAAAGAGACACATCAAATACGAGTATTTAGCCATAACTCGTCCCAATAAATTTGTTTATAGTACCAACCACCGAAAAAATGTTAAATATACGGTATTAAAAAATGGTATATTTAGGGTCCTCTCCTCTATTGAAAAGTTATTGAATCCTTACGGCTATTGTGTCGGGTGTGACAATGTGTACTTTGGTACAAACAATTCAGAGAAACTGGCTGCCACGTTCAGCGTAGAACAAATTTTAGGGAACAAATTCGTCTAGAAAGTTCGTGTCTGTTTACGAAATCACAAGGCCTCATATGGCAAAAGTGAGTGACATTACACAGTAATTCGATCTGCACTGTACGTACTGTAAACTTCAGTTCTGGGTGCAATGTAAAATACGTGTTACGTATTACGGAAATCAACCGACAGATTTAGTATGGATACCCGCAATCAAATTTATCCTAAATTCGTCCACTAGTTTAGGACATGAATAAAATATGCCGATTGACAAGATGCGTTTCAAAGGTACTTACTTTCCCTTAACAAGGAAGTAGGATGTATCGTATCTGAGAGCATTCTTAACGTCATGAAAATCTTCAGAGAAACGAGGATCAGACAACAGCAAAGTTCCCATGTTTTTCTTTCGTTCCTGCTTAGTGTTTGTGTCCTACAAGTTTAAATGGGCTACAGGTAAGTACTAAACAGGTTTCTTATACAAAATACTTGTACTTCTGTTACTTCAGGAATTTATGCAATAAGTTGAAAGAATGTGGCCTATCAACTAACTTCTTCAAATTAAGGTTTATATCCATATAATGTGGGAATACTTTTCAATCTGATGCTTTCATTCTAACTGCCGGTTCCTTTATAGTATAGCTGGGTTATTATACTTTACCGTCTCCAATAAACATCGTCTCAGCAAAATGAAGTCAACGATTTGACGAATTAATTGGTATTAGAATGTACGAAATGCGAGAAACTGTAAAGATCAAAGTGACGAAATACGAGTAACTGTAAAAATCAAAGTGACGAAATAGGAGTAACTGTAAAAATCAAAGTGACGAAATACGAGTAACTGTGAAAATCAAAGTGACGAGATATGAGTAACTGTAAAGGCTTATAAGAGAATGGCCTATAAACTCATACATTCTTAGCCTCTTCACCAGATGCTGTTGCGTGGTTGGCGTCAAGATCCGTCCGCTTTACCCCTCAAGAAAGCGTCCTTGGCACCCATTAAATAGGCGGCCCACATCCAGCCTGCACGCTGTGGAGAAAAAATATCCCTTCCTGTCGGCTGTTGGACTCTTGAATCCTTGAATATCCAGCCCGTAGCTTAGTCACTATACCAACTGAGCTCTCGCGGCATATTATGGGGTTGTAAAACTAATATGACAAACCTATAGGGTATACATCAATCAGAGATATTACTCAGGGAGAGAACTCCACAAATGTGAATTCCAAACAAGCTTACTACCCCCATTTGAAACGTAATTTCGTGTAAGTTTTCTCTTTCATAACTAACGCGGCAATAGCAAAGACATATACTTCGTATTTTTGCCAATACGCACTGTAACAGCGGTTAGTGAAGCACTGTGCAAGTACTGCAATGGAGTTGCTGCATGCGGTCAGAGTCCTCACGCCAGTCTTCTCTTGTGAGTTACACTACAGAACTTTAATTTATTATTTATGCATTATACTTTCTTTAAAGCATTAAGTGCTGCACATTGCAGTACTGGCGAGGACAACAATACCTCGCTAAAGAAAGGGGACTTACGTTTACTTTACAGTATTTCGCACAATTATAAAATTATCCTCAGTACACAGCGCTATTACTAATCAAACCAATCAAGATTTGATCTACAATTCTGCACCAATTCTTTTGGATAATTTCATTTTTTCACTAACATAATTTAATAATGAAGAAAACAGTAACTCTAAACCATACTTGCTCTTATGTACCACATGCATGTACATCATATGAATCCCTCGACGCAATTATCATCTGAGCTACTCACAGTGTCGTCAAGTAAACTGCAAACCAGCCCATCAGTCGGAAATTTCCACGATTCCAATTAATATTTTGCACGCCCCATTTTAATCTCTTGGGTTTAATTCCAGTCAGTAGCGAATATAACTCCCTGTCGCAATATGAGGTGTGTTCTTATAGCAAACCTCACGTTTCAGGACGGGTTAAAACCACTTTTCATTTTGGTCCAAATATGCCTTACTTACTTTTAACAGTATTCTGTCTGCACTGTTCGTTATAGATATTTACGGCGTAAACGACGGCCTTGCAGTCAGTACACGGTAGCAATAACTGTGCAAATATGCGTACAGGCAATGGCAGACGAGCATAAATTACTTTTAATAAATACATTCTCTGTAACCAAGCTGACTGTGACACCGTACGTTCTGATAAAATATACCGACATAAAGGAGGTAAATTTCTACCAGACTATACGGCGCAACATCACAGAAAATGGTACTGCTCATAGTTACTGTCATAAACACTTAAAATTTTCGAATATATATCTACATATATAATCCAAAAGAAGAGAATCTGGAATGCACATCCCTACTATACTAATTGAAACGGTTGAAACTTTGATTTTTATTGAAATATTAGCATTGTACAATCCTACTGGATTCTAATGTTGGTACATTAGTACTGAACAAACCTACTGCATTTTAACGATGATATATTACACTTATGACTGTTTGGTTTGTGGGTTTTGTCTGTTATCACGAATTCAAAACAGGACACGGCGTTTCGGAAAATGGATATGTTTCCGTTCTGACGCGGAAGGCCAGGGAGGCGCCTACTCACTCTAACGCGCCTCGCAGAAAGACGTACTCTGCACCACACTGGACAGCGTATGTTAGTTAACTACCTCGGTGCCTGCACCTAGGATTTCAGTCAGTATCTATAACCTATAATCACACAAACACTGTCTGAGGAATACATTTCAAATTTTAATACAGGCGATAAACGTTCAGGTTCTCAGTTATTCAGCTCCAAATTTTCACACTCAGTGAAGGAAAACATTATTAATTTTTGAAGCTGGAAATTCATGTTAATAATTTTCGAGAATTAAAATTTCGTACCTTACAGAAAACACATTGCTTCTCCGACACCAAAACCAACTGGATAATGCCGCTCAAGAAAGCGTCTGTTATTTTCTTGTCTGACACGCTTTTGACAAAAAGCAGCCTTCTTTAATGTTAAATCACGTGGTATATATAATAACCACTGCGTAACTGGGGATTACAGAATATTTTGGGTGTCCACGCTATTAGCCCTATGTTCCTGAAGACCTGTGACACAGCACGACGCTTCAGCTTCTCCTCCAGGTGTAACTGACAGTCAGTGTTGGTTTATTGATTCTCCAATTAATGCAACACCATAAATGGCTGCATATTCATTTATACTGTTGTATTAATTGGAGAATCAATAAACTAACTTTGATTGAACAAATATAATGGGATGATGTTACCCAAATAACTGACAGTCGTTTGTCACCATAATCACTTTTTATCATAGAATAGTGTAATCATCTTAAATGTTATTTTCAAATGTTGAAAAACAGACTGTAGGAAGTAAAAATGACACCTAAACATGTGGAAAGATTTGTCGAAGAAAAAACGTAATCATATTTACTATGGTTTGAGACAGACTAACGATGTCTTTTAAAAACTTTCTACACGAAATTAAACAGTTCTTTACGTTCTTAAGCATGATGCGACAAAAACAATGGCTTATAAAATTAATGTGTACATATGACAATAAATAGCATTTTATATAATTGTATCTTCTCGCCTACACATATCCACAGACACGCGCCATTAAATTCTTCTTTCGATCTTCTACACCGCACTTTACAATTCATTTCATATGCAGAACACATCACAAGATCTGTGTAACATTTTTAGAACTCTTTTCCATAAACCAAAAGCATACACAGAGCTGCCGCATCAACGAGATTCACGATTTCAAACACTGTATGCATTCATATGACAAACTGCCGTACATGAAAACCGCAGACAATGTGAAGATTGAGTTCTTCCTGAATGCAACGCCGTACAGTTTGGTAGCTCGGTAAAAACGTTCCAGAGAAAAGTGCCATCTTCATCTTCAGGGTAAATAAATCTTTCGTAGACAGCATAAAGTTTCTCCAAAATATTGGCAGTCTACGGAACTACTAAACTACACGGAGTCATATCGTAGAAAAATGAACGTTCATAGTCTTGGCCGTGCCATCTCAAATCTCACACAATAACAACTGGTTACAAAGAATCCCTAGCACACCGCAATACCGAATAACGCGAACGATCCGCATTTCTACACAAACCAGTTATAGTCCATCTCTCTCTACAATTAGGCTAGTTAAACTGTAAGCATTCTGTCTGTAAAGAATGCCGCACTTCTTTTTAAAAAAATCTGTCAGAATAAAAGTAAAACCTTTACGCAGATGTCCGACTCTTGTCTCAGGTTTAGTGTCACACTTTATTTACCAACAGAGAAAAACTCGTCTCTTTTTTCTTTCTCCAACATCTGATGGGCAAATCCCGGGACTGGAATTCTTACTCTTTTACCATCATTCACAATACCGTGCGTAAAACACATCAGTTTTCTAAATGGTTGATATGAGTTTCGGGGCAGTTACTTCTAGAATTCTGTTCAGAACCTGTGATGCATAAAAAATTAACGCTTCTAACAGTTTCATGCAAACATTCATATATTAATACTATAAAAACAAACAAAACAGCACCGATGAAATACACTTTAAGTGTAGGTTCTTTCTTGCGTTCTGTTTTGATAATTAGCCACGTTCTACAACACATCGAATTTCGTCATAAATGAATTTGTGATAATAAACAACTGCAATGAAAACTGCGGTATTCTGGCACGTAACATCGCGTAGCTGGGTAGGTAGGCAGGTAGATACTTCAACCCTGAAAATGGGGGCAGCACATTCCTCTGAAACGTTCGTACCTTTCTACCAAACTAGCCGGAGTCAAAATTCATCTGATATGAATAGCATTTCACAGGAGACAGAATTTCCGTATGGGACTCCAAATGTCACATTCTAATAACATCTCACATCCTCCCTCAATTGTTCACATACGACGCTTCAGTTAACGTCACGACGCCCGTCCACATCGGCTCGCGGCTAACGTGCTGCCTACGTCGCAGGGATGAACCACGCATCTGTCGGAGAAAGTGGTACATTACGCTCGGCGCGCGACAAGTCACTGGAAACGCCATGAGCGGGCGGCAGAAAACACCGGCAATCGGCCACTCGCTTGCCGCCAGAAACAGACCTCCCCCACGTACCGTCTTCATGAAGTTCCTTACGATAGGAATAAAACATATACATCATCCTACTGGTGCTGTTCTGTATTTATAACACGATAGAGGTCTGTCGAATACACGCACACAGAAAAACATCAATTTCGTTTACAAGTTTGTAACTGTCTGGCCCATTTGACTTGTTGATTTGGCAAGCGAACTTTCTCCGAACACAGACATCATTTTGACAACACAATTTAAACACACACTAAAACTAGGAACACATTACATACACAACATTTCGAACTACAAAAACCTGCAACTTTCCTATCAACATGATCACACACACAGCCCGTCATTTGTCTGATAAACAAACCAGTGCACGCACCTAAGACGATAAATTTTTTTGTGATTACTGTCTTTCAGAATAGCATATTTACCGCACATGTGCATACATATTTATGTGAGTTCATCCTTATGACGCGTCGCGTCTACCTTAGAATGAAAGAGCAGCGAATCTAGACAGTTATTTTTTTCCAAAATTAGCTAAACTGTGCAATGAATAACGAAATATTACGAGATACAGTTAAGCCACATACGTGGAACGACAAATTTACGCAAAACACATTTAGTTTAACGAGAAAATGTTACAGCTTGTCGGTGCAAACGGCCATGGAAGATGCTGCTTACTTTATCAAGTGCCATCTCGAAACTAAGGTGAAAACCGCGATGAAAATACATTTTCTTCCCCCGATTTTTCCTCTTCTTTTCCTCGATGCACACAATCAACACAAGACATGAAAGCTATCATAAGGAACCAGCAACTAGACAGCAACAAATGAAGACAGTAAGAAAGATGAAAAACTTCCGGTCTGTATTTTATTCTTTCCACCCCCGACTCCCAACCGCGTCACCCTGGAAGACAGTAAGAAACTCCGTTACGTACTCATTAATTAAAAAACTTAGATCACGTGATGGTGTCTACGTCATCACCCACCACCCACTCCCAACCCCCTGTACCCCTCTCTTTTCTTTTTCCCTCCGTTCCTTCATCTTTTCTAATTCTTATTCTTCTTACGAAAACCCTCTTTTCCCCCCGCTATTTTTTGACGCCTTTTTTCTTTTCTTTAGCCCCTTTTCTACCCCCAAACCACCCCCTTGTAGTACTCAACGCGCACGCTGTAGCCACGACGACAAAAGGGGGAAATTAAAAATTAATCAACATTTCCCTATACCCCCGCTAACCTCGGTAGACTTAAATGTGTTTCTTTATAAGGAAGTGAGTGTTATGGGCTGACAATGATTAACAAGATTTCTTGTAGCCTACCTTGGGCGATCCGAACTGCTGGCATCTTAATCCGCATCTTGGATATTTTTGGGGGGTGTTTATTTCGGAGTTTCCACTTCTTCACGACATTTGATACATTTTAATTCTTCCTGTTTCATACAATTATCACTACACACCGATCGAGTCAGATGTTCTTCTGTTCTCACCGAAAACTGGGTTCAGTCAAAATATTATTTTATAACTGACACAAGTTTATTCCTCTCTTGCAGTTTGATTTTCAGACACATTGTTCTTATTTACCCTTTGGGGGGCGTGTAACATCACATTCACTAGCCAACACTGTACAACATAGTTCCAGTATAACGCTATTTGAGTTTCAAAACATGAATTCACTGCAAATACTTGCGTGTCCAGGCTTCTTAAAGAGCCGTCTTGTCATAATTCTCTCCATGTTTCTTGATAGTATAAAAGTTTGCACAAAGTTCACGTCACATTTCTGAATATTGCGAGACATTTCAACGTTGCCCTTTCATTATAAAACATCTATATCACTCGGTGTTTTTATTAGAACATACGCTGCTGAAGGGAGGGGTGTACAATGAATATCTACCGCACGTTCCAAACAGTGTCATCACACCCTGCACCACGAGCCAGCGAGTGTCCACACCGAAACGTCACTTCAGTAGATGTTGCCACTGTGTGTGCCTCTTTTGTAACCAAGGACGCCATAGTACCTAACAGAAGCGAAGTTCGACCAGCAGTTATCAAGTGTGACATACGAATGACTGTCCATAGGCAGAGATGTGTAGTATGTGTGTGGGTCTGTTAGAATTGGCTTGATTTACCCTACCCTCCTCCTGCTTGGCTCTCTCGGCCCCAACTGAACGGCCCCTCCACCGATCACCGCCGGTCTCTGTCCGTTCTGTCGGAGGCTCGCGAGAACTTGCTTTCTATCTCTGTCTTGTCTCTTTCTATCTCTCTCTCCAGATGTAGCCCCTGGCCCGCCGCTCGCAACCTCGCTCCATCTCTCTTTACTCGGGATATCGAACGCACGCAAACACACGAGGTAGAACGGGACAGAAGTATTGGTCCATGCACTGCGTTCTCAGTCTAAAACATTACTGGAGATACTTCGGGTGCCTTCGGTTACTCTCGGGGCCAGACCGCAAGTAGCCAGAGCGCTGGCCCCATGGATGTGTTACAAACCTCCCCTCCATTTTCATCCCTCTCGGTGGAGGGGGTTTCTGGTAGAAATGAGAGGTGGATGCTGGGCAAGAGGGGGACACAGAGGGGTAGCGACGTCGCATCGTTGGTGACGGCGACGTCGTCGGCGTTGGTGAATGGGTTGGCCGATGGGTGGCGTGCATATGTAGCAGAGGCGTCTTAGCGTCGAAGTTGCCCCCGGAGAGTGGAAAAGGGCGCATTTGTCTGATAACAGTTAGACGATTCGAGTTGAATTTTGCGAAACGCCGCACACATATTACTGTAGTTCTGTAACAATACTGGTCACTATACAGAAGTCAAATCAGCCAGTTTCTGTCACACACGATCCCACTTCTCATTCATGACATTTTCCACTGTGCAAGCCAACAGGTTGTTACGAACATGCGAGTGACATGACCACGCATGTTCGTCGTCTTTACCGCGTCACCGGTCGATTGGGCAATCCAGGTTCCATTCCCGGCGGTGGCACTCAATCTTTTCCTCCACAATGTTTACACAGGCTCTGGGCCCCATTCAACCTCTTGTCCAACAGTGCCGCTGGAGGCGAGACTCCTGTTACACGGGGGGAGGGGGGAGGGAGGGGTGGGAGCGGCCGGGCCCTGTAGCTAACTACTCAGCTTCACGTGTTCTGATACTGAAAAGCTAGCATGGAGACAGTTCATATGAAAGTGAAGCGTGACGCAGTTACGTAACTAACTCCACTGAGTCTTTCTTCAGTCGTTCGGATGATTTCTCACATTTTACGGAACACAAAGTTTCAATACTGCGTTGACAGCAGCCCAATATTGGCCCCTATCCCAAGCCAGGTCAGTCGAATCCACAACCTTACACCATTTTTAGTGCCCATTTTAATATTATCTTCCCATTTACTCCTATGTCTTCCCAGTGATCTCTGTCTCTTTCAGATTTTAAAATCGAAGTATTGAAGTAATGTTAATGTTTAAGTACGTCACACAGGAGTCACAATAAGGCATGATTCGGATTCTGAATGCCAGGAAACGTTTCAGGTGGGAAGCAAAATTATGACTCAGTATTACTTGAGACCACTTTGGACAGTAACTTTCGTCAGAAATGTAATTAAAGAGTCATAGCTTTACAGCACGCTTTTCTCTGATTTCCTTTGACTTTCCCCTGCTATTCATCATTCACCATTACTCCAATACCCAGTTAACACGAACGACAGACGTCCACTGCCACGTCTTTCTGCCCCGGCACTTTGCTGGGCTCACAGGAAGGAAGCGACGTCTTTATTTAACTGTAGACAAACTCTGTAGAACTTCCTGTGCATTTCTCTCGAACGTCTGACGTCACGTAGCTGCTGATAACACGTGCAGCGCCGTCCCTCCTCTTTACCTGACGAGACGTCTGATCCAGTCCCAGACAGCACAAATTAAATCGTACTGTTATGACTGCCTGCCACACGGCGGACGCATGAAAGATGAACAGTTAGACTAACGAGCTCAAGCCGAAAACAAAACAACTTGTTCGCCCCTCAGAGTCGGTTTCGCAGACAATGTACGTATAAACGTAGTAATGCGGCGCGTTCGCGTAACCATTGTTGCCGTGGAAAAGGAATAAGTATGTATTACGTATTCTGAGTGTATGTCTGTAGCCTCACTAATACAGCAGGCAAAATGCACGCGCTGTATTATATTCTCGTCTGTGGCCTGTCTGGTTCTACCATATTTTCCCACATTATCGCATAAAGGGCACGATTTTCGGAAAAAAATTACTTAACATAAAATATGTTTTGATTTTCTCTACAACTTTTGTCTGAAACATATCTCATTATAAGAAGAACTCAGCGAGATACTGTCATAAATGTACACACGTCTTCATGTACGGTGCCCGTTATTCTTATCACATTTTAATGATATTGGTATTTTTTTGACAGATTTTCGAAAAATAGTGAAATATCAAATTCCATGAAAATGCATCTGGTGGAAGCCCACGCGGGCGGGCGGACAGACGGACAAACATGACGACACTAATAGTCGCTTTTCGCCGCGTTGCAAACACGCCTAAAACTTTTGTTTTTAAATGAGATGGTGATTAAGCCTATGTACAACTGCGACCGCGCATAAATGCACTGATGCCTACACATTCATAATGTCTGTCTAATTCAGCTACAGAGGAATTGCTCATAAAATTCCTCAATTTCGAATTTTATTAATATATGTTCATTGGTTTTCATGCTTCTAAACTTATACAAGTACAAATTGAAGGACGGACGCAGCAATTTTCGCGTTGTCACCAGCCTCGATACAATTCAGTTCGATAGCCAGTCCTCTATCCGCCACGTGACGTGACCAATTAAATCAGTGGTTCTTAACCTTTTTTGTGCCATGGGCCCCTTTGACAGCCTGGCGAAAATTATGGACCCCTTCTCAGAAAAATGTATTTAAATGCATAAAATAAAATACATAGATATAGAATCTACAATCGATGTTATACATTGTATTACAAAGGAAATCAATTACACTCAAATACAGATCTCAAAATATTAAAAAATAACGAAAACAATATGGTAACATGTCGGCATCTTTATTAATCCATTAAAGTTTAATGGATTAATAAGTTAACGGAACCCCTCAAATCTGTCCACAGACCCCCAAGGGGTCCATGGACCACAGGTTAAGAACCACTGGTTTAACTGGATATACCAGCCTCTAAACTTATAACCGCCTTATAGCGTTAGTGTAGCCGACTGGCATAAGGCGCTGTGTTCGTTTACTCGATATATTTGTACTCTGCCAGCGTCACACTGTACAACACCGAAAGACAGGATAACTGCTAAATGATTAATCGAAAAGGGTTTGGAAAACAGCGGCCATTGTCACATCGAGGTACTATGTTCTCACTTGCCTCGAAGGTCTTGATGAAACCACAAAAAGCTTCAGTTAACCTTTTAAAGCCTAGCGGTAACTTTACGTACCACCAGGTTTAACATTAAAAAATGCTGCGTGGTGCCCACATTGTGTTTATGTGTTTTGTACGGATCTCGGAACAAACAGCAACTTTTCTCTTATAAAACATTAAGAGACTGGTTTTTATAACCGAAGTGGAGAGTGTTTACAGCGCGGTACGCACTGAGTCCTTATATAAAACAGATACGCTTCGTCTTTAAAGGGTTAAAGAACCGATGGGCCGACCGAGTTTCAAAATACGCATACAGGTTTACCGCTAGAGAACAGCTTTCGGTTTTACGCATACAATTTGCCGATTACGATGCGCACTGATTATGTATCATACTCGTACAGTATGAGCAACGTAATGAAAAGGGCTTTGTTTGTTTGTGGCTCTAACAGCCCTACTGTGCGCCTAAGCCTCCTCATTTTTTTTTTAGCTTCCATGATCACAATCAGGCACACCGCACTCGGTACGACTCCTCTGGAAGAATGATCGGCCCGTCGCAGAGACCTCTACCTGGCAACACACAACACTCACACGAGACAAACATCCATGCCCTCGGTGGGATTCGAACCCACGATCGCAGCCAACGCTTGGCCGAAGGCCCTTTGCCTTAGACAGCGCAGCCACTGGGATCAGCAATAAAACAAGTAATCGCTTGAAATATGAGAGGGTGCTGGAGTGGTGAGTACTAGTAGACACATGTCGACAACAAGTTCCTGTCTTGATAGCAATCGTGTGCTCCATACCTCTTCACGAGACATGATTCACGGGCATGCGCCCTGTATTCTACCGCTCCGTTACACACAACATACTGCATTATCACACTACAGCCCTTTTGGTTATTACGCCCTGTAGGATCATACGTTTGTTTCGACGTTTCGGAGGAACTTGCTGCCTCCACTTTCAGGGCGACTGAATTCGGTTCGGGTAGATAACGGTAGATCAGTCGTGGATTTAAATTTTAAGACAAGCTAAATGTTGATCATCTAATCAGTAATTCTTCCCACTTTATGGAAGCCATGCAGGAGTGGGTGTTGAGAAAATAATGGAGAAATAAAATGGACTTTACATAGGCCTTACATCTTCTGTGGGCCGGGATAGCGTAGTCAGCATAGCGACTTGCTACGGGCTGGACGGTCCGATTTCGAACACTGGTGGGGGCGAGATTTTCCGAACCCATCCAGGCCGGCGTTGGGGCCCACCCAGCCTCCCATGCAATAGGTACCGGGTTATACCCGGGGGTAAAGGGCCGAGGTTAAAAAAAGAGTAGAACTATACCTCTACTCCCCTTGTATGCCTTTATGGCTGGTTGTAGGGTGAAATTTACCTTTTACATATATATTCGGCGATTCGTAACCTATTTTCCACGTTTAATGTTCGAGGCACTCACCTGTGCATAATTCAGTCACACTGAGGACAGATGCAGCACGTTCCTCCACGAAGCACTTGCACTACATACGCCTTAAAAGTGTGCTGTATTACTGCCTAATCTCACACGGTTACAGAGTGATCTGTGTTCCTGATGATCACAGAGTACCGTGAACGTTAGCCGGGACAGAGAGGCAGGCAGGCAGGCAGGCAGGCAGGCAGGCAGGCAGGCAGGCAGGCAGGCAGGCAGGCAGGCAGACAGACAGACAGACAGGCAGGCAGGCAGGCAGGCAGGCAGGCAGGCAGGCAGGCAGGCAGGCAGGCAGGCAGGCAGGCAGACAGACAGACAGACAGGCAGGCAGACAGGCAGACAGACAGACACGTAACGTACAGTCTGCACAGAAATTTAACTATCTGAAGCACGACATTTACTCAAATATACTTCACAACATACACAGAAGTTCAAAATACCGTGCATGTGTACTACAAAGCTGAACCACCGAGAAAGCTGAATCATGCGTTGAAACTTCAAAATTGTATTTGGGAGTTGCTGGGTTCGAATGCCGGCCGGAGCACTCATTAACTTTCCTTAAGGTTTTCGTGTTCTTCTTCACTGTGTCGCGGTAAACATTAGGACAGTATTTCACACCGGGTCACAACAGCTTATTTGTTACATCCTTTGCACAAGAGTGTTGACTTTTATCTAATGATTCCGCACTATACGCCTACACTATGATTTACTGGCATTCACGCCGCAGTCTGTCTTACGACAGGTCTACAGCCTCTTCCAAAGCGAGTTCTCCACACAGTGCGATCTAGTGCTTCCTCTTTCAATATCCAGTATCCTTTCGTTTCCTTAAGGTCTTCCAGGAGCTGCTTACGTGTTCTTCCTCGTCTTCCGGTCACTTCTGTCCTTCTCTCTATCTTTCCTTCAATAACGTGTATCAGAAGGCACTTTCTACGCAAGATGCAATCTTTACTGGCACTATAATTGAGTAAATTACAGCATTACAAAACCAACGTGTTAATGCAGATTAGGCAAATACATGTTATACCTGTATACTGTGAATGCAGAAATCCTTTACCAGTTAAGTAGTCGGTACATGTAATGGCCGCTAGGTTTTAAAGGATAGACGGATAGTCAGACAGTAATATCTTGCTTTTTCCGATGGTGCAACAGCCCCTAGTGGGCAAGTACCTCCTCGTTATTGAGGCTTCACGATTACATTCAGACACAACTCACTCGGTACGACTCCTCTGGATGAGTGATCAGCCCGACGCACATACCTCTACCTGACAACATGCAACACTCACAACAGACATCCATCCATGCCCCCGGCGGGATTCGAACCCACAATCCAAGCAAGCGAAAGGCCGTAGACCCATGACTTAGACCGCGCGGCCACTGGGATTGGCAGACAGTAGTATCTAGCTAGTTAATTTCACTGTCACTCTATAAGGATGTCATCAGTAATAACATAAACAATAATTAAAACTCTTAGTCTCAGAGCTCAGAACCTAGCAGGTTATAAAACAACTTACTTATCGTCACATTACAAACAGCAGGTGTTCCTTGTGAGTGTCGACTGACTTGAGTCATCTGACGCACGACGGGAACCAGTGGCGGGATCTGTGAACACGGTAATGACACTTCTTATTTCATGAATTGCGTGAAAATTCCTCACTAGCTGCTGAACTGCTGTTAAACTCTCAAGAAGGACTCTGCTGTACGGAATAATGTAACTAATCAGCAGACCTTTCAAATATTACAAGCATGGAGAGGCAAACTTAGCCCAAGTGTTTTTTTTTTCTGTTTCGCTAAAGCCCAAATCAGGCCTAGATCGACCCGTTTTGACGTTTATAGATCACACACACACACACGGTAGGGCTCCTCTGGACGAGTGATCGGCTCGTCCTAGAGGCCGCTACCTATACAACAACAGACGAATAGCCATGCCTTCTGCGGGATTTGAACCCGCGATTCCAGCAATCAAGCTGCTGCAGACTACACTTTAGACCGCACGGTCACCCAGATTGCCCCTAGCCACAGTCACATTTGAATAAGTGTCTCTAAAACCGTAAGACTTTAAGGTAAAAATTTGAATTGGGCATAAAGTTAAATTCTCAACATCCTCTACTAGTAGTGTTCCACATGTGTTTCTAACTAACTAAGCTCAACTAAACTAAACTGAACTGACTAACTAACTAAATAATGAACTAACTAACTCCATGGAGCACAGTCCTTCCTGAGAACCATTCGAGAAATTCCCCGTATTTTGCAGAACCCGAATGTTCATTACCGCATTCACAAGCGCCCGCCACCTGTCCCTATCCTCAGCCAGAGCAATCCAGTCCATGCCTCCCTATCCCACGTCTTGAAGATCCATTTTAATATTACACCCCATATACACATAGGTCTTGCAAGCGGTCTCTTTCCATAAGGTTTCCATACCAAAACCCTGGATGCACCTCTCCTGTCGAGAAGTGTTTCGCTCCGAAAGGTGTTTAGTGATTTACTCCCCAAATGCTACCAGAAACGCGCGCAGGTGTTCAGGTGCAGTGGTCGGTATGATTATCCGATCTAAAAGAAAATGAAAGTAGTTCGGCAAATTTTGTAGGAATTCTCCAATATCAGCTGTTCTCAAACTGTTACATGTGTACAGGCGGACAGATGGAGTTACATCAATTGGCCTTCCGCAGGAATGCGAACGCGCCTAAAGTGTTTCTATATGTTTTGACAAAGATATTAAACGAAAAATAATGTTCACTCGCTGCACAGTGGTGGACTAACAAATACCAAGTAACGCACTATTGGAAAGTTGATATTAAAACTTATATAAGCCCCTTATGGAGGGGTTTTATATAAGTTTTAATATCAACTTGTCAACAGTGCATTACTTGTTATCTGTTAGTCCATGAGGAAAATGTACGGTTCTAATAATACACAGTTCTGCACAGTGGTATTCGTAGTGTGAGTAACTTAGACATAGCAAACGTGTCCTCTAATAATAAATTCACACAGATAACAAATACATCTCTAGGCCAGTGAGGTACAACGAACAACGTGTAAGTGGTAATTACCACTTATACGTTCTTCTTTGTGACTACAATCATTGCAGCTTCCGCGTATTTGGAAGCCAGAATATATTCACTTTTATGCTTCAAATGTAAAAATAACTTAAAGAAACGCGATAAATTAACAGCGTCAACATTATTATTATTATTATTATTATTATTATTATTATTATTATTATTATTATTATTGGGGGCCGCGGTGGCGCAGTTGGTTGAGGCACTGTGCTACAAATCGGCAGGTCGCAGGTTCGATTCCCGATGGTGTCAGTGGAATTTTTCATTGGCATAATCCTGTCGGTCGCACTATGGCCCTGGGGTCGACTCAGCCTCTAACGGAAATGAGTACCAGGAATATTTCCTGGGGGGTAAACGCGGCCGGTGCGTAGGGCTGACAACCTTACCACCTTCATGTGCCGATTGTCTAGAAATCTGGAAGCCTCAACCTCCTGGAACCCTGTGGGCCTGTCAAGGCCTGTAATGGGACTGCTTTACCTTTTTATTATTATTATTATTATTATTATTATTATTATTATTATTGAGCTCATCTAAGCATCATGCAATAATGTCGCCTTCTTAACCTCAGCACCATGGAAGTTACTGTCGCGTCCAAACCGGTTTATCCCATGAGAAATAAGACAGGCCGTATAAGCGTAACGTTATATTGAGGCGCGTTCGCGTAACGATTGTTGCTGTAGGAAAGCAGTAAGTGTTACGTATTCTGAGTGTGTGTCTGTAGCCTTGGTTATCCAGCATGGAAAGTGCATGCGCCAAATTATATTGTCATCTGTGGCCTGTCTGGTTCCGCCATAGTTTTACACATTATCTCATACAGGTCACGATTTTTGCAAAACGTTGTTGAAGACAGAAGGGACGTTTTGATTTTCTCCACAACGTTTGTCTGAAACATTTCTCATTATAAGAAAAATTCAACGAGACATTATAACACATATACATAGATCTCCAGTAAAGTACCCCCTTATTCGCTTCAGATTTTAATAAAACTTGAATTTTCTCCACAGATTTTCGAAAAATACTGAAATACCAAATTTGATGAAAATTTTCCCACTGAAAACCGAGTTATTACATGCCGACAGACATCATAAAGCTAACAGTCGCTTTTCACAATTTTGGGAACGCGACTAACAAGGCCCTAGTATGCATTAAATTGGGCCCTAGAGTCCGTGTAGACACTGTGCAAAACAGGCAAACCTCTTGACCTTGTCGGGAATCGAATCCTCGTCACCTAGCTCGTAACCTACCTGAGCACGCTGTCTCTGTTACATTTGCATTGCTAACAGTACTTTAACTAGGAACTCTTTTTATGTCAGGATTTTATTGCGTCGATTTCTGGTCAATACATGTGACACTTTGCACAACGCAACCCTCGTTTCGGACTATGGTTAACAGAAAATTTCATAGCAACGCAGTGCAGTATTTCTGCTTCTGGTTTCAACCTAGAAAGTCAGAATAACCCCTTCGGTTATACATGTCATTCGACAGCACTTACAATTTACTGTCAGAAAATACCACGGTCTTCCGGACAGAAATTCTCCTACGTACTAGCAAATTTACCGGTTCAAACTTCGGCTGGGACACCTGCCACTTTGAATGAGATTATTACCCATCTGAGAACATAAAATCTTAACACAGAAGGCATTTTCGATTTTAAAGTACGTTGGCTCAGCAAATTTAACATATTATTTATTTATTTATTTAAATATTTTTTTGACTTCTTCATAGACAGAAATGTTGATTAGTCATGGCAAAAGGTCTCCATCCTTCATCTCCTCTCTTGCATCATCCATCTTTTTCTTTCCGACTTCATTATCCTTTAAATCTGCTGTGAAGTCTCCGTTGCTACATGCATCGCGTTAACCTTACCCATTGTGGCCACACAACAGGTCAGCAACGCGCTAACGGACATACGCATAAGATTTAAAATAATTGTCCGGGTTACACATGTTTACCATTGTGTTTATTTCAATTGGAGGGGAAAAAGGTTAACTTAGATAATTTAAATGACTGTTCGCAAAAAGAAATATTGTGCGGAGAGGATTCACTCGGCTCATGGCAGCCTCTTACTTCGGTCCATTTGTTGGTTGTTTATTTCATGACGTTGTCAGTAGTTCGGAATGAACTATAAAGAAGAATGTTACTATGATTAATGAACTGTTGAATAGAATGGATTTGCAAGGAAGTGGTCATTGCCTAATTTGTGGTATTAGCACGGCAAATTCATGGACAGTCTGAGAAAAACCATAAAATCATACATTGGGGTAGCCGGCTTTCGACTTTGCATTTGAACCCGGAAACTCCGGAACAGGAATCAAGATCGCCGAGCACACTACAGCAGCGCTGTAATAGAAACAAATAAGCCCTGTGTTCTACAGAAACAAAGTTGGACGAGAGAACTTAACTCGTGTCAATTACGACAGGAACCGGATGCACGATGTAATGCACATTCGAGTTCTACAGAATGCACTGAATTTACTGTCCAACTGAGTGACTATCAGTTTGTTAAGTTTACTTAACCCGTTCAATCCCAGTGGATTCTAAGGCCTATATGTACCACATTCCCTGCATTTTGCTCACTCACTCTATTTGTATTTCTTACGAGACTGTTTCCTTACACAGCATTAACCAAAGGGTATTCATAATAGACACTGAGTATTTACTGTGATAAAGGTAAAGGTAAACTATCCCTGTAAGACCTGGATAGGCCCTTAGGGTTCCAGAAGGTTGAGGCTCCCAGATTTCATGACAATCGGCAAAGGAAGGTGATAACGTTGTCAGCTGTAGGCACTGGCCGCCTTTACCCCCCAAGGAAATATTCCCCGTACTCATTTCTGTCAGAAGCTGAGTCGACCCCACGGCCATTACGGGTTACGTCAACGAAAAATTCCAGTGACACCATCGGGAATCGAACCCGTGACCTTCCGGCTTTTAGCGCAGTGACTCAGCCAACTGCATCACCGCATGCCCCCTTCACTGTGATGTGGAAGGTAATTTTTCTTTATTCTTACATTAAAGTAATATCTAAAGTGTTTTCGATAATTTACTTAGCGAGTTCTGCATGCAGCAGTAACTTGGATTAAACTTCTCGCTCCACAGACCTTCGTGGTGCAGAGGGCTCTGATGCAGACCCTGATGATTCTGCAGACGTGATGATGAAGTGTCGCGACATTTAAGAAAACTGCATGGGGCCTGCCTGCTCCTGTGTGTAGGTAACGAGGCATTGTCAGCCCCATACAGCTCATCAATACAGTGTCCTGCATCTTGACAGACATCGCTCCATCATCACAGAACAGAGAGAGAATGAGGAAATGTCTGCTTTTTTTTATACTACGAATGTCTTATTTCTTACTGACTGTTTTTTAACTTCATTATCCCTATAAACCACACTAGTAAGTTTATGTGGAACCCGCTTTAACATTTAAAAACTCTGCGCTCTACCCACACAAAGTGTTTATGCATTTCCTATGGTTCTTACAACACATGCCTGTGTTTGTCTTCGCAGTATTAATCGGATGGCCTTCGTAATGAATACCAAGTACATTTGCTACGAAGTACGAAATGAAGTTTAAAATATTTTTCAGGCGAATTCCATGCTTCATGACACGGGGGGTTAGTAGCCGGCTACTCGCTGGGAAGGCACGAGTTCCATCCCGGGCTAGTCCAAGTGAGATTTGTGGTGAAAAATGTGGCACTGGGACAGGTTCTTTTCCGAGTACTTCGATTTTCTCCTGTCAGTATCAATCCACTAGTGCTCCATACGCATTTTCATCTACATGCTACTCTGACCTGAAAGACACAAACAAGCGAAGCCTGGACCTTTCTAAAATTTTAGGGGGGGGGGGCCAATCCAGTGGGTTCAAATTCTTACCAAGAATAGTATTCGTGAAAAATAAGTACAAAAGACGAGTGTTATAAGAATGTCATCTTACGACGCCTTACGCGAAGCGTTCAGGCAGATTAATCCTAGGCAATTTTAACTTTATTTATGTATTTATTTACTTATTTATTTATTTATTTATTTATGTCCTTTTATTGACGACGATCTCACTTCCTCAGACAATACAGCACCGAATGGCAGTATAATGACGAACTGGGCAGGCTGTGGAATACGCGGTTATGGTCTAATACGATACTTGCCTGAAGGAGTTTAGGAAAAACTTCCGCACTTCAGTGGAGATGTCCGGTTGCCAGGACCAGATATGAAAGTAGATCCTCCCGAATACGAAGCAGGAATGGTACCCACTGGGTGATAAGAACATTTTGCACCAATACGCACATGATCTTGCGGAAAACAGGCTAGCGATCACTGTGCTACAAACATGCATTTTATGTTTCAAAACTCGCCTGTGTTGAGCGAGTGGCCTATTTCTGCAGCCCTCTTCACGTAACAAAACGGCTGATGCCTCCACTATCAAAATACACGTTAATTTGAACCACGTATTAATTTGTTGCGCCGATCCCACTGGTCGCGCAGTCTAAGGCGTAGGTCTGCGGCCCAGCGCTTGCTGGGATCGTGGGTTCGAATCCCACCGGGAGCATGGATGTTTGTCTCTTTTGAGTGTTTGTGTTGTCAGGTAAAGGTCTTTGCGAAGGACCGATCTCTCGTCCAGAGGAGTCCTACCGACTGTGGTGTGTGTCTAAGTATGATCAAGTGAAAATAAACAACCTCGACACCTGCTGTGAACAAGTAGGTAGAAGAGGTAAGGACTACGATATGATAGGATTAATTTGTTGCAATAGCATTTGATGAGCGATAATATCGATTAATCAAGACGGTTAATCGATCAGCTTCACTTCCTAACATAACTTAATGATAAGTAAAGGTCTTATGCAGAACAACCCCGTATTGAAAAGACACACGCTGTCCATAAAGTTCCTCTGTATTTTACTACCGCACAGATCACGAATTGGGTTTTCAGTTCTTCCAATTCTAACAGCCAACTACTTTCAACTTGTTTTTTTCAGTAGATGATGTAGATGGTCCTTCTTGCAGCTCGTCCTGAGGGAAGGCAAACTCCTCCCAGCTGGGAGATAACGAACACCATCTCAAGGCAACGTCCAGGATGGGAAATTTCAGTGTATAGCAGTACATGTCGGAAGATGCGTTAGCAGTTTACCAGCAAGTCTCGCCACTCGTACAACAAGTGAGAGGGCACAAGTTTAATAACAGCGAAATATATCAGTTTTTAAAATTTTACGGACTTTTATAAACCCCTATCGACTTTCTTACAAAACGTAACGTGATAGAAATTTTTTAATTACGTGGCTGAGATTGCCTTGCAATGACACAGCACACAGTTATTTTCATTCATGTTGCCGAACCCTACTGTCAAACGTTTTCTTTCAAGTTCTCCTCTAATTTCTCCCTTTGACTAGGCGTTGTACTGCTGTCACAGTTCCTTGTATTGGGTTACAAATTGGGTCCAGCGAAACGTAGCAAATATTACTATTATCTCAGTACATTAGGTACGGACTTTATGGGCATCCTATATGTGAATTGTGTGGCTGTGAGTTTATTCAAGGCAAAGTAATTGGCAGTTTGTAATGCGTTCTTAGGTGGGGCAGCGATCGCTATGATCGGTAAGAATGCACTATCGGGGTGAGGAGAAGGTTCTTGACAGCCGTTTTATTTGGCCGTACAGTTGTTATCTCTATCGACTTAATGCATAATTCTGATACAAATTATGTTACAATTGGTCACAATAAGCTAAGACATTTCTCTTCTGAGAGTATGAGCGTTGTGTCCCAAAACTCAGGTGGAATGGGAAGAAGTTGTCCTTCGCTTTCGGGTGGTCCTGGTTTCAAAATCTCGGCCCCACAGTCCGTCACACTTACTACAACTTTCTGCAGCTTTATCCACTCGGTCCAGCCAAGCGGTCGGACATTATCTTACAAAGTCCACAACACCTTCCTTCCATTTCTTACCAATTAACGACATAAATTTGAACAACATCTATAGTTTTGAAAACGCCGTTCACTGTTTAATTCTCTTACAACTCGAACTGTATACCTGTGACGTACGACCTGAGGCTAAAGAAATAGTTGAGCATCGATCGTCAAGCATGGTCCGCTGTAAAGGTTACGTACCAATAAGTGATATCTATTGCAAATGTTCCTGCTTAGGACATCTCAACGATGATCGATCTTTAAAATCTTACTCTGAGAAGAAGAAACCATAGTGTATGTTCAAGTACTTAGCATTTTGTAAAAATTATACACGAATTTAACTTTTAGGGATTTGGGCACACACAGACGCACCAGAAGTTCTACTTCCCACGGACATTTTCTACCCGTAGTATTATCGTCCCATTTACATTTGTCTCCCATGTCGTCTTATCTATTCAGGTTAACCAACAAAAATTCATACAAATGTCTCATCCCTCCCATGTTTGCCAAACTCTACATGTCAAAGGAGTACAAAAGCAATGTACTGTATATCCAAAATGACAATGCCGTCAGTAAAAAGAAAACACAGTCGCATCACATGATAGGATGAACGTATGTATTTGGTAAAGAGCCTACAAAAGAGGTGGCTGTAACCTGTTTCACGTACAGCTTAGACAGCACAGTGGAGATACAAGACACGGACACAGCGACACTATAAAAGGCATTATATGACGGGAACATTTAACGGAGCGCTGACTGTAAATATTACAATATTCCGGGATGTGACGTCTTGCATCTGTTAGAGCGGACCTGCTCAGCCATTTATGTGCTGTCGACAACTTCGGCAAAATTTGGTCTGCATGCAGCAATGTTCCCTCTAAGCTACGCGGGTGCGCGGATGCCGAGTAACTGAAATGCTCCCGCGCACACTGAATTGCTGCCGAGCAGCTGGTGTGTTTCAATTTCCATTGTAAATATTATTATATATATTACAACAAATTTTGAAAGTGCCGCGCAGTCGTCAGGTCATGTAAAAATTTTCTGCTCAGAGCAGCAGCAGGTCCGCGCAGCTGTAACAAAAAATTAGAGGGAAAGTTGGTATGCAGGTACGTAAAATCCAATTCACGAATGAAGAATGAATAAGTATATGCAGACGTGTAATTTTAGTCATGTGCATGCAACATACCGGTAATAATAGCAGAAATATATAAAAACGCAACTCACAACCTACGCTAAGGTGTCTCTATTTTTAGCACATTTTTACAAAATAAATTAGCAGTCTGCCGTACATATCCATAAATAAACAGCTCCTAAGCTTTCAAAGTTGTTTCTGCCTTCCTTCTCGGCTTTGACAGGGAAACGGTTAAAAGACGTGTTCTCATTTCACATGTCTCTGCGGGCAACGTAATAATACGCCGCGCGCAATATGCTGTCCGCGAGCTATGGGTTGAGCGGGCCTGTGTTAGACAGATACCAACGCGTCAGAATACTTCGTGCCTTCATCTTGGCCGTAACGACCTCCATACAAGATCCCGTTTTTTCTAAAATGTTCTCTTCACTAAAGCACTATGCTACGAAGACGTATGTAGGAGTGTAGGTCAACTCCATGAAGTTTGACGCGCGCCACAAGGCGTCACTTTCACGCCCCGGCTATTTTACTCGTGTGGCAAGGGCCCCATTAGACAGGAAGCTGAGTTAGTCACAAAATTGGCCTGAAAGCTGCGAAGGAGGAAACAGTATTGCATATCATGCACAGCGTCTCATTTGTGATAGATTCACTCATTCATATTTAGTGATATCGAGTGCTGTTAAGACTCAAGGATAAAGTGTTCCGATCGTAAAATGTGTGATTTATTCTTCTCTACGAACATTTTCGAAATATATTTCGCGTCGATAAATATTTGGAAGACTACACTCAAAATTCGCGCAGAAACGTAAAGTGTTTGCTGTCGTCTGATTTTAACGAAAACTAAAAATTTCTTAAGAGATTTCAGTAAAGCTTACCAATGCCACGTCTGATTAAAATCCGTTCGGCGATCATTACATGCGGACAAACAGGTATGGTGAGGTTATCAGGCACATTTTTTTGTAATTTTCTTTGCGCACGCGCCAAGAATTCCTGCCCCTTCTGAGAAGTGAATCCTGCCCTCCCATTCTGTAATTTAGTCGCTGTACTGGATTACCCCGGCCCTTAAAAAAAGTTCGAACTTGATTGGTAATAATTAGTTCTATTAAATGTGTTTGAGAGCATGGTGTTGACGGAAATATTTGGGCCAAAGAGGAAGTAAAAGAAGACTGGAGGAAACAGGGTAATGAGAAATTGTATTAATTTTTACCCTTTACTAAGATGGGCCGGGATAGCGCAGTCGGTACAGCAATTCGCTAAGGCCTGGACGGTCCGGAGATCCAGTCCCGGTGGCGCCGAGATTTTCCGCACCCGTCCATACTGGCCCTGGGGCCTACCCAGCCTCCTGTACGATGGGTAACGGGTCTTTGCCGAGGGTAAAGCGGCCGGGGTGTGACGTTGGCCAATCACCCCCATCTAGTGACGAGGTTAAAGAAAACGTAGAGCTATACCTCTACTTCCCCGTCGGGTCTTCCTGACCTGTTCTAGGGTGAAATGTACCTTTACCTTTTTTAACCCTTCATTAATAATTATGCCGGTGACGAAATCAAAGAGAATAAGCTAGGGAAGCGTGTGACTTAGCCGGGAGGGAACAAATCTACGTACAACATCTTGATGGGTAATCCGGAAAGTAACAAACTACTTGGAAAACCTAAGCGTGGAGGGGAAGCTGATATGTAAAGGAACAGAATAGGAAGGAGTGGACTGGATTCATCTGGCACAGGATAAAGATCAGTAGCGGGTTGGTGTGAACACGGTAGTGATATATCAGCTTACACGAATTGTGGGGAATTTCTTGACCGGCTGAGCAACTGTCACATTGTCAAACCTCAGTTATAATCAGCTGTGTCCTAAAGACTGACGCTGTGTGCAGTACGAGTGGACATCGAGGCCACACATTTTTGCTGCGCTCCGTCGCTCTGCATACATTCTGTATATCGAAGTGTTGTGACTCTGCATCAAACAACCGACAGGCGTGGTCACCATGGCGACCTTCCAGCAACAGTAACATATGTCCACATTACCTTTTATGCTGTGGTTCATACACGAGCTGTCACCACGTGTATGAACACGTACGGCGCACATGTTATTCACCATCTTTTGTTTATTTATTGATTTTCTGCTCGGTTTAGTTTCCTACCATAAAAGCGGATGCAGCACGTTCCTTCGAAACTGTAGTAAAGCGGTATCAGACTACGCGGTGTAGTCCTTTTCATACACACTCATATGTAAACCTCAAATGCCATTTATGTATATTTCACTTCAACATTGCACCAAGTTAGGCGTCTTCCTTGTTATCACTCGATTTCGCGTCCTGAAATTCAGAATGTCAGAAATGTCTGGCACAGGGCAGTAGCGAACGTTGTGAAATGCAGTCGTGGACAGGCAGTAGCGTTCCAACTTGCCGGTTAGTTTGGTGCCTAACAAGTGCTTCTGATGATGATGCAGTGCGTTACGAAATATAAAACATTACGAAATATAAAACATTACCATGGACTTTGACAGAGTGTTTGCCAAAGACGGACCCTTGTGGAAGCGAAAATAGACCTCCAGTTGCATAGAGGACATCTGTTTCTACATTAGATTTGCAATTACAACGTTCTCAAGAAGAAATCAGCACCATGGAGATACTGGGTTTATTTACAAGGCTGTTTAGCTTCGAAAGTTACAATGACTAACGTGATGAATTGGAAAGACGTCGAAGAAAGCGATCGTGGCGTACTTTGAGGCTGGAATTTACCATTTTTCGGGAGGGACTAAGGATAATCACGGAAAACTCCGGTCAGGACAGATGGTTCACGGGACGATTTATAAACCTGACACTCCTGGGTTGCGAAGGAAAGATGTTATATTGGCCAGTTAACTGGCTGAGTAGTTCGGTATAAATCTGCAAAAGTATCCCACACTAGCGGGTAACAGATTCATTGGAATACAATAGCAACGATCAGTCAGTTTTTACCTTGGGTCAATGACCTACCCAAACACAAGTGTATAATGAGGCAAGTGGGTACGATATGGACCCCAGAACAGCAGGACAGCGGTAAAACCGTTAGTCCTAGTAATTTATTTTAATAATACAGCCGGACAACATATTTTACGTAAAGCCTTGCCTTTGCAACCCTACTTTTGAAAATGCGATTAGGAAAGCCAAAGAAAACTAGGGGGGAACTGAAAAAGAACAGCACGCATCGGCTCCAGAACTGTGCTGTTTATGCACGAGAATATTTGTCAGGCGAAATACCGTACGGAATAATTCGAAATGCCTACTGTTCGCTGCTGATGAATCACATGAGAAGTTGGAAAGGCCTAATATCTGGGCGCAAAAAATTAATCCATGAAAATGCGTTCATGAAGACACGGAGAGCACATTAAGTTAGGGGATTGCTTCCTACCGTGCAAGGTCAGAATCTTTTGTCCGTTCTTCTGCTGACTAAAAATACAAAAATTCAAGAACACAAAGCTATAATTTTGCCCGTTGTTTTACACGGTTGTGCAATTAGGTCCCTCATATTAAGACACGGATTGCGGGTCTTCGAGACGAGGGTGCTGAACAGACTACTTGAAATTAAAGGGCAGGAAATAAGAAAAGGCTGAAGAAAACTGCATACTGAGACGCTGTACGACTTGTATTCACCGTCAAATATTGCAAGAAGTAAAGCTATCCCTACACAGGCCTGAACAGGCCCTGGGGACTATAGCAGGTTGGGGCTTCCACAATTTCCAGACATTCGGCACATGAAGGTGGTAAGGTTGTCAGCCCTACGCACCGGCCGCCTTTACCCTTCAGGAGGTAATCCTGGTACTCATTTCGGTTCGTGGCTGAGCGCCAAATATTATAAGGATCATCAAATCAAGAACAGCGAGATGGGCGGTTCGTGTACCGCGCATAGAAACGTGAGCATGAAGGTTTTTAGTGAGAAAACATGAACGTAGGGTTCACTTGGAATACCTATACTTCTGTGGGAGGATAATATTAGAACTGATCTTAAACGAACAGGACGGGAGAAAGTGGCCTTGATTCATTCTGCTTAGGATAGGGACATAAGACGGGCTTTTCTGAACATTGTAATAAGCAGTAGGGTTACATAAAATACCAGGAATATCTTGACAAGTTAAGCAATAAATAGCTTATCGGTGAGGATTTACATTTAGTCATGTCTACGGGCCCACAGGATTTATGATACCTGCTCGTTTCAATTCTGAATCTTCATCATCACGTTTAGCAGCCAGCGGATTAAAATGTTAAGAATTTTAACTTTATTCGATCTTCTCTAGCCTTCGGTTACTTTATCTGTTAAGTCTAAATATTCTCTGAAGCACACTGTTTCCAAACACATGAAATTTATATTTTTCTTACACATTAAAGATTACGGATCTATTCACTGCAACGGACAAAATTACACTACTAGACACTTTGATCATTAAATTTTTGGATAGCAGATGGAAGGACAAGAAATTCTGAAGACACAGTGCTTCGTAAGGGTGTGAAAATTTGTTTCCCAGTCTAAAGGCACAACACACGTTATGGGTGTTTGAGAATAGGAGGCTGAGGAGAATATCCGAACCTAACAGAGAGGACTCTTCACCAAACAACAAAGCACTGAATAACGAAGAGGCAGAAGTACATAACTGAGGAGCGCGTTTTCAAAAACATACCTCGTATAAGTACTGACAAGAATTGAGCTTTGATGACACAACACGGAGGTATGAAACTGTGCTATTGGAAAGTAACCTACACAGTCGGGAATAAACGAGATTTCATTACAACAATTTAACCGTGTACTAGAGATCTACTTCATGCACACTATCCCACAGATACTTCAAATTTTGCAAAAGTGACATATTTTAAAAATTAAGCACCTCAGTAAAGTTTTCATCGGAAGACCACTTGCGTGACGTAGGCATAGCGCAAAATTAACCTTTTAAAGCCTAGTGGTAACTTTACGTACCACCAGGTTCAACATTAAAAAATTCTACGTGGTGCTCAAGTCGCGTTTATGTATTTTGCACATATCTCGGAACAAACTGCAATTTTTACCGTAAACATCAGCAATTCATTCCTTTTTTATAACTGAGGTTCAAAGTGTTTATTGCGCGGTACGCACAGTCTTTATATAAGGCAGATTAAGTTTCGTCTTTAAAGGGTTAAAATAACTGCGTAAGCAACAGGTTGTCAGGATGTGGACTTGACCAATGTGACTCAGAACGAGGACCAGTGGATGGTTCTTGTGAACACGGCAATGGAACTTCTGTTTCCATAAAACGCGGAATGTCTAATGAGCTGATGAGTTGAAGGACACTGTCCCATGCAAGTGTTTGTTCCTTAAAGTTTTTGACGTCCAGAATGCAAACAGGCAGTTAAGCTCCTCTGCCAGGGAGGAGGCAAACTGACGAGACCTACATTTACGTGGCTGGCAAAGTGCTGGGGACATTTGCATAGAATGGTTAGGCTAGTCCTCCCACCCAACATTGGACCCTGCCTGCAGCGTTCCACAGGTCTCTGAACAATCGACTTGAACACGTTGCTCCAGCACCTTCACAGTGTGTCGCTGAACATGATGACGACGATGGTAAAGATTAGGCGAGTTGAAGTTTTCACGGTGGTGAGGATTCATACTGCGTTTTACTAGGTGAAGCCACTGTGCAGAATGGTAGGCGATTACCAACACACTGAAAGAGCATCCTGTATCCAAATCAAATGTCATTGTGGTGGGTGGTTACCAACATCTCGCACGAACATAACCTTCTATGATCAAGGTCGCTGCGTTCGGTACTTCATAGGTTACTTAATGAAAAACTCACTTAGAATCGTGTAGAGTCAAATGTCTGGATAATAAATAGTAAATAACAATGTAGTAGGCCTACCGGTGTGGAGGGACCTAATTTAAGCGTCAAACCTGGAACTTACCTGGGGAAACTGAGTAAAACCAAAAAACGGCTCAGAGAATTGGGTGTCCCGCCTGATACTTGTACCGCGCACACACCGAATACAACTCAGAAGCGCTATAACTTGAGTTAATTATTCTTTATTGTGGTAAATGCTTGCCCAAAGAACTGTACTGGCCGCTGTTTTGCATACGTCTCGCAGTCTTTTGGTGCTCTTCGAGGCCTTGAAAGTGACCCTTATATCCCATAGCCAGCGACTGAGTCAGCTGCGGTAGCAGCATTGGCTGACGGGACGTATTATCCGCGTAAACAGCCAAATAAACGAGGCGGGGAGGTTTTGTTATGTCTTTCATATACAGACTAAAGAGGAGAGGGGCACAACTCCATCCTGAGCCACTTCAGCTCATATGCTTCGACGAGTCGATGCGGCTGAATGGAAGTACGTCTGAAACGTCTGTAAGTGGAGGCAGAATGAATGGTCTTCAACGTCGCGCTAGAAAAGGACGTGGTGGACAGTGCCGGCCAGAGCAGGACTCTGACGTAGCCAATAGACGAAGAGAAGACAATGACAACCAAAAATGTATCTATGCTGTTAATGGAGACAGCATGGCACTCTGAGACGTCTCTGCACTTTGGCAAATTACATGTCACATCTCAGATCAACAGCAATGCCATGTTTTCGATGATATTGATATTCCAATGTAACCAGAAAATTGTATAGAATATTTTACACAATTTATAAGATATTGTACGCAGTTTTCTGGTTGTATTACTGTAAACTGCTTTATACAATTTATAAAATATGTTACACAATTTTCTGATTAAATTACAACACTAACATCGAAAACATGGCATTTTTTAAATTGCTTGCTTTCGTAAAGAATGAGAACTCATTCTATTCTCCACTTCCACAGTGCACATTATTATCTTCCCCGAGGTGTTCTGAAGTTGTAGTGCCTGATGATGACCATGCAGGCCGAAACATATTGTACTAAGTGACGACTAATTACAAAAATTGAGTTGTGAACGGCGATCTGTAGATTATATACATATATTCTCAAGACACTTTGTGATCTTTACATTACAAAAGCTAGCAGCACTGAAATCAATCTTTCTCAGCGGCACTGGTCAGAAGGTCGGCTCACTTTGCTGTTTCCCATCCGATGCAATCACATTACCCGCTAATACCATGTGAAATTTCCGTTCTCATGACGACGTAATGTACATACCCTCAATTTTTTATATATTTTGATTCTTCTTTTGTAGGACTCTCCAAAAACTATCCCACGGATCCCTGACCCATCTTCCTAGCAGATCCTAGCAACCCCAACTATGGACGCAGGTTTAAAAAAGTCCACACATAGAGATCTTTTCTTTTCATACTTTGTTTAGTCCATTCTTACCAAGCTCTTTTTTAATCTTCACAATTCTTTCCTTGGTTTTTTATGTATTCTCTTTTACCCCCTCCTAACACTTAACTATTTCACCGTATATAAAAAATAAAATAAAAAACCTCTGAGTCTTGTTTCTTACCTATGTTAGTCCATCAAGTCCGTTGTATGTATGTATGTACGTATGTATGTCTTCCTAATAATAAAAAATACTAACCTACCTCAATGCAACGGAACTTGGGTGTATAAAAAGCTCCACCCCTCGACATGTTCTTCCGTACATGCCCCATGGCCGTCACCCTAGCGGTCTGTACACAGTACCTTCACGCTGGCCTGTGAGTACCAGATGGCTTCCAGAAGGTTGTTTGAAAGCGGTCACCCACCGGGGTCACCCTTGCGAGAAAGAGAGAGAGGAAGAGAAAAAAATGAACGTAAAAAAGTGGATGAGAAGGTGAGGGGATGGACGGTCTGTTGCTTATGGATATCAAACTGTGGTACGCGTGTAGGAGTATAAGTCCATTTGAAAAAGAGGACACAGAAGACCGATGTTTGATGCCCGCCACGGACAGGACATGCTCTCCTCTCCACAACGTCTGGACAGGCGTTGCGGTCTGTGTGATGGGTAGAGGGGATATAGCTGCAGGAGTGAGGAACCGAGTGCGTACCGTACCTTTACGTTTACATGGTACGGTGCTTGGTCAAGCAGAAGAAAAATTTCGCCTTTATCTCCTACACGGAAGGCACAGAAACGTAAAGTAAAAGCATAATTTGTCCTGTGCTTAATTAAATGCCATGCCATGCAAACATATGGTGTAGTGGAGGTATAGGTCCACGTATTCGTAACCTCGACAAGAGATGAAGGCCAGTGGTCAGTTTCACGCCCCAGGTAAAGGACCCCCGACACCTATCAGTTAGGAGATAGAGTGTTCAGCGCGTGGCCTAGAAACTGTATTTAAATTGTTACTGATCCCATTTAATATTCTATTTTATGTAACTCCTATTCGGATTAAAGTGAGTCTTAGCTCATATACTCTATCAGGACACCCGTTTCCTTCTTTTTGCGTTTCTAAGAATATTCTTTCTTAAGAATCAGAGATGTGTCGAGAATCACGGAAGAAAAACGCGCTGTAGAACATCCACAGCTCTTGCCTATGTAGGCCTATGTTTTGGCGCGGCGCGAAAGAATTTCCGAACTTGAAAATGATCGTGTGAATAAAACTGCCTATTTAAATACTCCTCTCCGTTCCGGCGTGATACCTATTATAAACACGTTACATCAAACATCAGCGTGTCACAGTGGTGAGCATTGGGTTTGCTGTATTCTGGGACGTGTAACACTGTCTTTGGTAGCTGGGTTGGAATTTGCGAGATCTCGCAAATTCCAACACATGATTAACGAATTTCCCTTGTTTTTTAAGTGAGGTACATTTATGCCTGAAGGTGGTCGTACAGATCGAAACAGTGTTGAGCAACGCTGAATACAATAAACTGTTGTCTTTAAGGGAAAAAACAAATTACTATTAATTTATAAGAATTCACATTACAATAGTAACGTGACAGTTACGTTCCCAGCAGCTGTGAAGCAATGCAAGGTGTCTGACTCCGATACCTTTAATTTACATTGCAACATTATTAACACTAATATTTATAAATTAACTTGCACATCACTCATTCATGCAAATGTGAACCCCAATCTTCCTGTTTTTTTACAAATAAATGCCTCACTAATAGAACTTCAGTTTATTAAAGGACATAAAACTCTGTCAACGTAAAATTCGCGCATTCGGACGATATGTGTACCTATCACACTGTTCTCTCCATATGGAATATAAGTGTGTGTGTGTGTGTGTATTTATATACATACATACATACATACATACATACATACATACATACATACATACACACACACACACACACACACACACACACACACACACACACACACACACACACACACACATTCCTATCAGTGAATTATGAAATATTCAGCCACTGCAGGTTCGAAAAAATAAATTCAACTGTGTGTACGTATTCCTGCTTATTTTTTATTGTCTGATTTCACTTCAGTTCAATTATTTGAATAAGCCGACGATCCGAACACATGTACAATCTAAAAGTTTCGACAATCCATGCAGATGAGCAGTCAAAACGAATGCTTGGACGAAGCAACGAGGTAAACGAGCCGCACAGACAGGTGATGCGAACCAATATTCCTTCCAATTAAGATGCGGAAATCGAAGTAGCTCTACCCTAAAACAATCGAATAAGCCAAAGTTGGACCCAAAGTTAAGCGGCTTCTCTTTGGTTGCGCCGGAACGTTATAAAAACTGCCTGAGAACCACTGGCCTAAAAAATTCAGGCCGATCTGAGGGTAGGAATTTTTTATGAAAGGAAGGGTGGTTTGGGTGATAATGGTGGTCTGTTTGGTCCTGTTGGGGTTGGTAAGTTTTGCAGTCTCCCCCCTGAAGGGAATGGTCGAACCTTTCTTTTTTTAGGAGGCCCTATTTTTTAACACAAGGTATTTTTTTTGAGTGCTGGACAAAGGATCACGCTGACAGTACAAAAGCACCACTACGCATTCGTTGTTGGTTTGGCAATATACTTTTTTTTGTAAACTCTACCTGTCTTATGTTTAATGTGTGAGTGCCAATGACATACAAGAGGCCGTGCAGCGACGATAATGACGACGACGAAATACAAGCGACGTTGCCATGAATGAAGAGTATCAAATAAAGAACTCTCTCACGGCTATAAGCACCAGTAGCGTTACGCTGTTCTGCAAGTGAGCTGCTGCTGGTCAGCCATTGTGTTTCGTGGAAGAATTTTTTTATAATGACGTGAGATGGGACAGTGATGATTCTTTTATTGTAACTTCTACTCCGGCCTTTGTATAGAGTACAACGTTAATTCCTTCTTTCTATCGTGACTCAGTCAGTAATTCATACAAGGCACAGTACACAAGAGAAGACATTGAGAGGCTGTCGTAATCTACTGACTGCGCAATGGAATCCAAATCCACAAAAGAACTTCCGAGCGAAAACCTAAAACTTATTTTCCTTTTACATCGATTTGTAGTTACATGCCGTATGCACATTCGTCTTATTACTGCCGTTTCATTTCAGCGTGTGAAGTTCACTGGTATCACTGGTATATCTCATCAGCACAGATTCTGCCTAAGTTGAACTTGTCGAATATAAACTCAAAGACCCGCATAGTCGTCATGTTTGTAATTCTAAGCTTACAAAGCACGCTTCACAACTAACACACAGATGTGTTTACCATATATCTTGGCATATAGTTTCACATGCCTGGTTTCTAATTTTATTAGTTATAGCCACGCAGAGAAAGTTAAAACAATTATCGTAACACCATCAGTTTGTTAGTTCAGTCACTAGCCAATTAAATAACGAATTACATGGAGCAATGTACGTTTTAAGAAGTTGGAAGTTTCTTAGCTTGTTAAAAAAGTCAGAAATTTATGGAACCGAGCCCGCCACTTGTGCCACACATATCTAGGTCTTCCAAGTGGTCTCTTTCTTTCAGGTTTACGTACCACAACTCTGTAAATATTTCTTTTCTTCCCCATACATGCCATTAGCCATGTCCACCCCACCCTCCTTTACTTGATACCCTGAATAATATTTGGTGAGGGGTACGAATCAGGAAGCTTTTCGCTATGCAGTTTTCACCAGCCCATTGTTAGTGCTTCCCATTTAGGGCCAAATATCTTCCTCAACACGCTGTTTTCGAACACTCTCATTGATCTGTCCGTTAATGCGTGGGACTGATTTTCACACCCATATAAAACAAATGGTAACATTACAGTTCTTTATATTTTGGTATTTATGTTTTCAGATAGCTAACAAGAAGGCTACTTGTTCTGCAGTCAACGGTAGCAGTCATTCCCCGAACCTTAATAGACTTGTTTCGGCCTCGCCTAAAAGTCTCTTCAAAGGTCTTCCAAATTGTCTTCGTCCATTTGGTCTATAACTCAGCATTATTTTGGGCATCCTGTTGTTCATTCTTGTTACATGTTTTAACGCTCTAAGCTGGACACGAAAGGTGCCCAGTTCGAGTCATGGCTCTTATGTTCATCCAGCAGAAATTTTTTCTTGCATTTTACGTCTCAGTCCTGACAAATGCCGGGATGTTAACTCGGATAATGCTGAGAATACTTCCTTCCACATTTTTCTGATTCGTTATTCAGTAACCATCCGAAATTTCTGAACTATATACTCTGAGTTACCGGAAGAATAAGTCAAGAAAAAAGTATTCTGAGTTAAAATTTGGAAGTGAAATAAATAAACGACAAGTAAATAACACAAATAAATAAACAAAATTTCCACTCACAGTTAATCATCAACGCACAAAGACATAACCGTTTGTGGGATATTTTAAAAAATCCCTCGGCCTTACACATGTAAAGAACGAGCGCCTCCTTGCGTGATAAATTCTTTGCTCCCTTCTCAACCTAACAACCATTATGCACAAAATGCAGTCCATAATTACACAATGCTCACGGAACTGTACTTACGCCATTCTTATATTGAAAGGTTGATGAACTTTTAGCGATGTTTCACACGGAGAAGAAACCGGAAGAAGTAGTTGAGAAAAATTAAGGCTACAGAGCAACAAGTGGGAAGTAAACTTGGCGGTGCTTATGTCACTGTCCTGGTGTCCAGTGCACTTTGATGATGAGATACAAACACTTCTTATACAGCAGTGGAAAGAATCTTGAAGTAATTAGTAGATTCGACGGACATAAATGAAAGACACTGACGTTACGCTTATCTGAGATGTGACGCCATAAAGTTCAGTACACATGTGCCACCCTTTCGCAGGAAAAAGCTGCCACCACTTCAACAGTATAAGACAGAGGCAGTATGCTCTCAAGTACATTGATAGAGATCTACCAGACTGCACGGTGACATAGCTTAGAATACCACAATCTAATTCGCCACCTTAAATCTCACGTAAGTTCTATATATTTACTACTGTATAACGCACATGGAGAAGCGTTAATTTGTCTCACTACCTAAGAATTAATTTAACACATAGTCACCTCCATCTAGTGCTGGGATTAAGGGTGAACGGAGCCACAAGTCCACGCCCTCAAACGCCTTCATGATGTACATATAAACGTCTTTATAAGCATGTAGTTCCAAAAGAGAGAAAACTCTCTTTACCCATTACTCCACACTGCGTAGCTTCTCGAGGTCGTCTGGTTAACTGCAACTTACTGTCTGGTAGCAGAACCAGAAAATTTGCCATCGGTATTGCCAGACACCTGCCATTGGTTTTCAGCCTGAGAACGTTCTCTTTAATTCATATCCGGAAATTACTGTATCATCATTCTGTGCCTGGTCTTCCACATCATCGTTTTCTCAGGGGTTTCCTTTTTGAAATTCTGAGCGCCTTTCATTATTGGCACCAGATTCCAGGCTTGTTTCGCCGTTACTGGTATCTCCCCATCTTCTTGTCCCGTTCAAACTAAGTTACATGTTCAGACTCACAGACGGCTCACCACTTACTTCGCAAGAGAGAATTGATTTATTTATTTATTTATATTTCTAAGGAAGACACTGGGCGTTTACCGTGAAACTGTCATCGGCTTAGCAATGCCACGTGTACTGGAGGTTGACAGTTGTCACGCTGCTACACTCTGTATAAGTACCTTGGCTGTTTGTGGATTTGAGACATAAAGAAGGATACAGCTATTTTACGGTCTACATACAGTTAAATGTGATCGTGAAGCCTCATGAATGTGAAGACCCTGGCACACTAAGGGCTGTTGCGTCACTGGGGGAAAAAAATACATTTAGATGTATTTTCTCCTTTATTGTGAATAACTACTCCTAACCAATAGTTATGTTGGATATTAAAAACTTTTTAAGATTTTCAATAATTACCCCATTTCTGAATCAGGAAGCTTAGAATGATCCTAGGATCCTGAGTTAATTTTACATCGCATCAAAACTTCCCCCTCATTTAAAAAATAAATATGTTAATAAAAGACTAGCTTGCAAGTTTCCTCACGTGAAGAAAAATAAGACCACGTTACGGGCACACCGTGGCTGTCCTGCAGCCTTCGATAAACTTCTGTATGGCAGAAGTACGTATATTTATTTTTCCATGACGCAACAGCCGCCAGAGGATCAGGGCCTCCTCATTATCAAGTCTTCATGATCATACTCAATTAGACACACAACACTCGGTAGGACTCCTCTGGAAGAGTGATCAGCCCGACGCAGAGACCTCGACCTGATAACACACAACGCTCGCAAGAGACATCCATGCCCCAGGCGGGATTCGAACTCGCAATTCCAGCATGCGAACGGCCGCAGACCCACGCCTTAGACCGCGCGGCCATTGGGATCGGCCGTAGCATAAATATACTCAACCTTATTAATAAAATATCATTTTAACGTCATCCGCCAATTACAGCTGGTAACACCGCACACCCCATTTACACTTCCTAGACGCTGGCGCAATTCAGTAGAACAGTATCTTCACTCCTTCAACTCTTACTTTAGCTAAAGACCTGAACAGACTTTCACATGCTTCTACAATTTAATTAAAAATATTTCAGAAAAATGTTCCTGGTCCTGGTCATAGTGACGTACAAATTCTTCATAAGGTTAAACGTACTGACAAAGATATGAACATTGAGGTTAATGTGTTCCATGTCCGTGCACTGTATCATACGAAATAATAAACACCAACTAATGCACCAAAATATATATAATCTTTATTCGTAAAAGTCTCCTACATATTTCGACCCGGCTGGGCCATCTTCAGGGAGAATAGTTTTGATACACTATGGTTGCGTTTCTACAGTTAAGTGTGAATGTGACCGCGGTCAGTACAGGTCAGTACACGATACCTCTCAAACGGAGGATGAAACCTAGGGCACGTCCACACTTAACTGTAGAAACGCAATCATAGGGTATCAAAACTATTCTCCCTGAAGATGGCCCAGCAGAGTCGAAACATGTAGGAGACTTTTACGAATAAAGATTATATATATTTTGGTGCATTATTTGGTGTTTATTATTTCGTATTGAGGTTAAATACACAAGAAAATTAATATAAAAGACACTGTCTTAGCTTATTTTCTCAACGGAACTTTCTGTGTGCAAACACGGAGGGCCCACATTCCTAATATGCGCCACACCTGCCATGCAGACGCCGCCCTGTGACAAGCAGCTGATATCGTTCAAGTCTCTACCGACAGCAAAACTGCTGCTGCAGAAATCGGCAAGTTGCATTAGCAGCATCTCGGAATCATCTTATAAATTGTCCGCCTCCCATATTTTCCAGTTAAGTATGTTCTATCAGCTTACAGTAATCAGTACAGTAAATGTGCAGAACTGCACCGAATGCACTACTTACGCATCAATTTTTTCTTACAAAGCGCCTTGGACTACGTGTTATTAACAGCCATATGTTTGTCAGTCTTCCGGTTGTCATGGCGTTGTTGTTCACGTCCGACCGTTGAAGATGAAGGGACCACGCAAATGGTCACACCTCTTTGCTCTATCATTTCGTCACCAACAAACGAAGTGTACACTTTCTGACACTAACCGCTGCTTGCGGTAATTCCCTTGTACAAGAACGCCAGGAAATGATACACTCCTTGCCAACAGCATTGTTTCACATCTTCCTTCATCCACGGATCAGTGGAAAATAGTTCAGACCTGTCACTGTGATATGCTGCATTATCCATAAATGTTAATCTTCAAGGTCGAGTTTCAGGCAGGTCTTGCGAACACTTTTCGATCTCCTGCTGTCCATCTCACTAAGGCAGTTTTCCGATTTTGTTCTTGCAACAACACTGATTTTGCATCCATTCGACCTGCACGAACAGTCAGACATCACGACACACATGCAGCCGATAGTTCCCAGTTCTGTCGTGAGGCCAACCAGGAAGGATTCCTTAGGCGCTGTAGTAGATCCATCGCGCCACTTTTCAAGAATCGTATGTCCAAGATTAACCCACGTTTAATCCATGTAAATGACATGAGCATCTTCACAATTTTCTCTAATTAGTTTAATCTTCGTCGGTTATCAATGTCGTCACAAAGTGATGTGGTCTGTTTCTAACTGTGGACACTTTTAGGCGCGTTCGCAAAATTGCGAACGGCGACTATTAGCTTCGTCCTGTCTGTCTGTCTGTCTGTCTGTCTGTCTGTCCGTCCGTCCGTCCGTCCGTCCGTATGAAACTACTCGGCTCCCACTGGACGAATTTTCATGACACTTGTTATTTGAGTACTATTTGTCGAAAATCTGAGGAGAAAATTTAAATCTCTTTAAAATATGGGAAGAATGACGGATACTTTACATGAAGACCTATGTACATGTATCATAATATCTTGCTAAATTTTTCTTAGAATGAGAAATATTTCTGAGAAACAGTGTAGAAAAAATCAAAGCGCATATCTTTTGTTGAATAACTTTTATTCCGAATGTCCGAAAGTTGTGCTGTGTGAGATAATGTGGGGAAAAAATGGTAGAGCCAGACAGGCCACAGATGACAATATAATACGGCGCATGCGCTTTGCATGTTGGATAACTAAGGCTACAGACGCACACTTACTGCTTTTCCACGGCAACAATGGTTACACGAACGCGCCTCAATGTTACGTTATACGCACACTGCCTGTCCTCTTTTCTTCTTATTTCGCTACTGAAGTATTCTTATTTCACTGCGGTACAAAAATTAGTGACTTCAAACTTGAGATTTCCTCGTCATCATTCTCCTTTCCCAGCACCTCATTCAGTGCAGGATGAATAGAAAAAATGCACGTGGCGTCTAACTGCACAGCGTAACAACTCGACTTGCTTTACGAATCTGCCTGTGCAGTAAGTTACTTTCCCTGTCTTGTTTTGGTGTCAACAGCGGGCCCTGACCAGCTGCTTTTTCATTCGACAGAAAGACCGTCTGCTTGTGCAGGTTGCATTACAAAGCTTCCTGTACGATAAAACTGCCACATTTGTCAGGAAACTGCTTTGTACAGTAACAGCATACATTAATCAATGTCTGTCGGTCACCTCTCTTTATAATTTTTGTCTACTCTGAATCGTCCTATATCCATTTCTTTCGATATTTTATGAACACCAAGGCCAACAAAACTTGCATTTAGTCTCTGTATTTTCATACCTGCAAGCACAGTAGGCCTGCTGTCGAAAAGATGTTTGTAAACTGACTAATCTACTGGCATTACAGATACTGCAGCATTAAGTACAGCGCAGTTTCACAACAGACGTATAGCAGGCAGTAACGACCAACAACCAATATGTGGGTACGTTACCTCTGCTCTGACGATGGACGGCGCAGACTGATTATACATGCATACAAAAACACAGCAGGACCCGGTTATAACGACATTGGTTTCTATGACACCTCGTCTATAGCGTCAGATATTCTGTGGTACCTATTTGTCCCTCACTGCTAACCATAATACTGTACTCCTCGATTAGAACAAAACTCGTTTACAACGACACAAAATATTCAGTCCCTTTCAAGACGTTATGAACGAGGTCGGCTGTACTTCATAGAGAGGTAAGTTTGCTACGTTTTACACTAAGGAACGACACACAAAGTGCGCTACTGGCTAATGGCTAATAACAGAACCCGTAATTTCTCAAGTCGAAAGTAAAGTTGGCTTTTCCTCGCCATGAAGGCATACAGGTGAGTTGAGTTATAGTTCCGCTCATTCTTAACCTGAGCCTTATAGGAAAGTGTGAGGTCAACTTCAGGCTCCGGCAGCCTTATCCCAGGGGACGACCCCTATACTAACGAATCTGAGGCTGGGTGGACCCAGAGCTGGTTTGGATGGTTTCTTACCACTGCCAGGATTTCAAACCCTGACCATGCAGCCCGCAACGAGTCGCTATACCGTCTCCCTCACTTTTGAGGACCGCAGTCACAGTGACAGCTCACTGTGTAGCAAGTTGAATCAACTAAGCGTTGAACCACGGTACGAGCTGAGCTGGTTCAGATTCACGTCTTTGCCGCTCAGCCTCCGAGGAACAGCCTCCTCTACCCATTGCAAGGGTAGCTGGGCGGGCTTCAGAGCCGGTCTGGACGCTGTGGACGTCAGTCTCTCTGCCTCCATCGGGAATGAAATTCAGAAGTGCCAGTCCTCCAGCCTGTAGCCTCGTCTCTGCGTCGTCTGTCACGATTAACAGGAAAATGTTAAATATTTCATAAATGTCACTGCGAAGAGAAAATCTTCTCTCGTGAAGGTAATTAGCTACCTCATTACATTCAGCTGGAGATAAAATTCCGAATATTGCAGCAAAGAGTCTCACAAAAACATTAAACCTCCATAACAGGGTGCAATAATTGGCGATGTCGTTAAAGGCAAATGACCACAGCCTCTGTTTTTGGTATCGGACTATAATAAAACAGGACATATTTTCTAACAAAAACTATTTCTCTGTCGCTAAACAATCCCAAAAATGTATTCTCAGTTGAGAAGCGAGTTGGAATGTAAGGTAGAAGTTCTGGGTCAGTGTCAGCCTTCTTCTGTGTGTGGACTCAAGATGAATTCTGCCCTAAAGACTGGATTCTTTCCATTGGTCCTTATCTACCCTGTCTAATGCAGGGGATGTGGCGAGGTGTAAGTGGTCGTAAACAGACATGGATTCGAGACCGGTCTCACAGGGTGTACATGAATTTGCTTCTCAAGTCAGGTATTCGGAGAAGAAATACCAAAATAATTTCTGGAATTCTACGTTTCATTTCAAAATCTTTCATCATCAGATCTCGTGACTAGAAACTAAAGATGAAACAATGCAAGACAACACATACCTATCGGTTTCATCTAGTAAAACTTGGTTTCCAATCCTGCGAAAAAGTGTGTTACAGAAAAAGTGCTAGCAGACTTTTCTTGTACACAACAAAGAAGCAGGATCAAGACGACTGAAAAAAAATACAATATTTGTACTGTTCATCAAAGCACAACGTGGGTGAAGTGGCGGACTATGCATGAGAGATATAATGTGTACAAAATTTCAGTTGAAATAATTGAACGCACGGTTCTTCGTATGATATTTACGTTTAAATGGCAGCAATATATGGGCATTATACATAATTTTTTACACTTCTGAAAATGTGCTCTAAAATGAAAAACAACCTGAAAGAAATCGAGCTTGGATTTTCGGAATAAATTCAGCTGATTCAAGGTATTTTCCTTCGTGGAGAAAATTCTTGTACACATTAGAAATCCTTCGAGGACTGCTAAAGGTCGAGAATATTCTTTTACGAAGTTCGAAGCCTTCACTGTGGTCGGAAGTCAGATCAGATCGTCTGGGGTATAACGCTGAACAAGTGCAAAATTTCGAAAAAAATTGCTTCTGCACCTTCAGGTCAGTCTGAGTTCGTCGATCTTACGTACATCCGTTTGGATGGAACCTTTTCTGTCATCATCAAGGCAGGGTACCCTGAAAGAGTGGAATACGTTTCTCTAAAATGTCGATATTTTGTAAGAGGCTATAGCAGGATTACATCCCCAAAGTCCCCGTCATTTGGCATGACAACTTCCGCGCGAGTCTCACAAACCTTACGTTCCTCCTACCTCAGTAACATGATGGCAGCTGCTACGTCAGCACGGGTAAACGAATTCGCACTTTCTCTCGACTTGCGCCATCTGCCGAGGCTCGCCAAAGTTACCTGCGCCTGAAGCTGGAGATTTTGTGGAATTACTCCGGCTATGCGTGGTATTTCTTCTCAGAAGACGCTAATGTCCACGGTCACCACAATGACGAAATCAAATTCCTCATATTTTTTACCGAGTTGCCAAAATTTCTGCCAAATTGTCGGAGACAAAGATTTGGAGAAGACGTAGTTCAGATATCTGTGATACTAACATTTATCTGGTGTTGTACATAATTTACACATGTATTTATTTCTTGCGTGTTTCAGAAATAAACCTCTATTAAAATTTCTAATTTGTACTGCTTATGGCAAACAAATGCATGCGTTAAATTAGTCTTTACTGACAAATAGAACAGAGCAAATCTCCGAAACTTTGTGTCATCAACCAATTTGTCTCCTCTGATCGTCCAACAGCAGTTTCTTTTGTCTGAAACTATTAAAATGTAGGAGTCTATTAGTGACATTCCTGCGTTTTTAACAGCTGATTTGCCTTTTATTCAGTCCATCCCTGACGCGATTGAGCTCTTGTTCTTGCATTCAAATTTCCTGCAAATTCCCGACTGTTGGCACTCAGTCACCAATAGAAGGGAAGATGACAACTTGGACGACAAAAAATACGATGGAGTGGCATGAGCTGGAGATCCACATGAACAGGCTTTAAGTAGATAACAGTGCATTAATCGTACAAAACTCGTGATGATTATGATGATGATGATGACGACGACAGCGATGATAAAGTTCTATAATCCTCACTGAAAATTAGGATCATTATTACTAGTTATAGCCCTTTCTGTCCTGTGATTATTCATTTCTTGCTCCAGACTTTCAAGACTTGCCTTCAGTAAGCGGCAAGGAAATTTCAAACTGCAATAATCCACCTGTTCTTTAGAAAGGCACCTGAGAAGCACCTCTTTTTTATGGTCACTAGACGAAACTTTCCGTTAAAAGAAATCAAGATTCTTTCTTTTGTGTACTTAAGAAATAGCACGACTCGGACGACCACAAAGGTCCAAGGACACATTCTGTAGGAGATAGGAGCATTCCTCCCCTTGCACTGCCCAGCAACATCTAATGCCCAACTGCACACCATCCCAACCTCACCCCACGTCAACTTCTCATCTTCCAAAGATTTCTTTCTTTAAAGAAACTCACCATCGTCCAGGAAAACCTGACCACGGATCCCTCCCTTTAAATATCAAGTTACTGGTCCCAGAATGAGAATGTGGAAAAGAGGGTCGAATTTACAAGGGGGTGGATTCAAGTCTAAAACGTGCTCGCCGGTGTCTGCCTGCTTCGCCTCTCGCTCTGAAGCTCTCGCTACCGTTAAAACCTTAAGATCATCCTATTTTAATCGCTTGCAGATGGAACACTCTCAAATGTGACGGACATATAGAAGGGGAAGTTCTGTCTTGAGTGATCGATCGGAAACCGCCCCCAGCATTAGCTGCAAACAGGCAGTGGTACAGAATAATTATGAACACCCTTCTACAGGTTTGCTACATGTCTCCTGTCTCCAACAAGCTAGGAAAGTTATGCATAGCTTAAGACTTCTGTGGCGAACGATGTCTTTCGTTTAGCTGTCTCGACAGAGCACAGCCTACAGCGTTTCCAGACAACGTGTGATCTGATATCACAATGTTGCTTTGGACACTGCTCACTGTCTGATGGTTACCCAATATACACGACGTTTCGGAAGCTGGCTTTACTTCGTTTATCAGGTTTAAGTAATATCAGAAAACGTACTGAGTTGGCTTCAGTAAGCTCGGGAATATGCATTATATATATTACATAGACTACGTGGAAGTTGCAGCCAGGTGTATGTCAAGATATAACTCTCAAAACGTAGAATAATATTCAATGTAAGTTTCCTACAGGACTTAAATTGTAATGAATTAACGGTTGTACCAGCACGTCCAGTTATCCCTCTCTGTGGCGCTACAACCCACTCTCTGCAATTAAATCCTGAAGGGTTTACCTCAAATCCTGGGACACCGGCCTTGTTACCAATACACGTGTACGCCCACACCTGCGCACCACCGCTACACTTCAACTGCTCCTAACTCAGTAACCGTTGCGAATCGGACACATGTGTATATGATATTTTTGACTCAGAATTAGGTATGGAATTCAGTCCTGAAGTATTGACCTTAACTCTTGGGACACCTGTATATACATCAACTTCAGATAAGAGGAAGGCTCTACTGATTTCGTCCCTCCCGTCATACCGTATTTGTGTACCACCAGGAGATATGCAGAGCCTCATAACAGAGTACCTGCGATGTACTGTAACTACATACTTAATACACTGCCAAACACGGGTCGAAAAGGACTTATACCTGCACTGACCACCTGTCGTATGACTGTGTACGGAATAAGTATCATCTCTTTAAATGAGGGAATATCTGCAAATTTCCGTGTTCATAACGCACGGTCATAAGTACCTGAAGGCAAAATTAAGTTACAAACGAAAACGGATGAATGAAATATCACGTTGAGTGAACAATGTTCAGAAACGCTGATTTAGAGGGAAGGGTGGGTGATAGGAACAAGGAAGTGGCTGAGATGGCACAAACATTACTGTCCTTTCCAGAAAGTAATGCGGCTGCGTAGCCTATAGCAAGTCACGTTGCTTCAAACAAAGGCATACCTCTGTTAATATGTTTAAGATGTAGGACTTTATAATAGCTGATACTTTAGAATAAATTTAAACTAATAAAGGCAGAATTTAAGACGTGAATTTTCACGGCAGTCTATATGCAGATTGTGACTTTCTGGCATAACAAAGAACAGGCTGGTAGGTAGGTAGTAAACAATGCGAAGATGGAGGCAGAAGTTCCACCAACCAAGCCAGAAGAATGCACTCTTTAAAAGGAATAGACTTTTGTCTGTGTACCTGAATTGCTGGAGATATACTCCTTTTAACCATCCCTAATCTGTACCGGCAGGTACAACACAACACATTGTTTTCCAATTTTTTTGTTGTATTGTGTGTGTTGTACCTGTCGGTATAGATTAGAGGTAGTTATACATAAACACAACGGGATGAGAAACCCAAAAATATATTCCTTTTGATGAAACGCATAATCCAAATGTTCACAAGAACTGGGTCCACACAGTACTAAAACAAGTAGATAATTATAACTGTAATAGCATAACATTGGGAAAACCTGTCATTTCATTACAAGACAGGCAATGTACTTACAAACGTAACATCAAGGCGCGTTCGCGTAACCACTGTTATCGTGGAAAAGCAATAAGTATTACATATTCCGAACGTCTGTCTGTAGCCTTAGTTATCCAGCATACAAAGCGCATGCGCCGTATTGTGTCATCTCCGGCCTGTCTGGCTGTACGATATTTTTTCACATCTGCAGGTCGGGACCACAGAGAGTTCACGCCTCCAGTACACAGTACACAGTCAACAGCACACTCTCACTCAACTATAAAGTGCAACCTTAGTGTAACGATAACAAAAAGTTCTCCCTGAAGATGACCCAGCAGGGTCTAAAACATTTAGGAGTGTGTTACGACTGATGACAAAACTCTATTTGTGCATTTGTTGGTGATTAGTGTTTCTGTATAATATAGTGCACGGACATGGAACACGTTAAACTAACTGAAATATATAACTGTACTTACAGCCATCTGCTTCTCAGGTCCAGACTATAATGGTCTGTAGTCTCAAGAGTGTGAGAAACCTGATGTTACAGACCAGGCTTACAAAAAATTGCAGCTCCTTCAGTGTTAATACTAAATACTGCAATGTGGTTTTACGGGGTCTTTTACGAGTGATTTCATTCAACAAATCTCCGTTTGCTGGTTATAAATATGAGGATTATGTCAAGCGCGAGTAATTCTGAGCAGACAAACCATGTCACACGGTGGACCCCTAGACACAGCAATGTGCTGATCACTTGTTCATCAAAACAAAATAACAAGAAAACAGGAAATGGCAATTTCGGCTGTCGTCACGGCCACTTATCCGTCACTCTGTTCTTTAAAAAAACAGTCTGCATTTCTGTTTATAAATTTAGCAGGCTTACGAATTTTTAAAATGAAAACCTTTTATTACGATGACGGACCGATTCCAAATTTTTGTTAACTTATACAAACGTTTTGACAAGCATTTCTTCTTCTTGAAGTGGTAACATCGACTTTCACGACACGAGGGTTTGAGGTCTTAAAAGTTATTTAGAAAGCAATCCCTTCTTTAAGGGGGAAGGAAGAAAAATATAACATTTACAAAGTGCGACATTTTGAACCTTGTGGCTATCAACAACGGAAGTACCTACCCCCCACCGCCCACCTCCTTTCCTCTCATGCTCTGATTGTTTATGCTGTAAAAATGGCTCCTAAAACTGCCAGTGCCTCCCCACGGATGGATCCTGGAGTCAAGTCATCTGGCCGTTTGGTGTTGTCTGCTGGAACGAAGAGCAGGTCAAGTGCACTGCGACGCCGACCACACAGATTCGCGAGCAACAATGGATTATATCTACTGCGTTGACGTTTACTAATACATGAATGTGTTCAGCGGGGCGGGAGGTTGTTCCCTCGGGCTTAAAACGGCTAGAACGTGAATCTGGTCATTAATCTATATCTAATTCCGAGGTTAAGAATGCGTTAGTTCCTGGCAAGTTTGAATTTTCCAAAAATTGCAATGAATTAGATGACCGTTTACTGCAGCGCCTGGTAACCAGCACACGTATGAATGTGCAACTTGTTCTCCCACCGTCAAGGAAGGACACTGAATGAGGGTATCTAAGAGCAGGAAAAGAGAGAGAGAGAGAGAGGAAGTGACCGGAAGTGAGAGAGAACTGCACGGTAAGGAGCTTCGCAACAAAATATTGTCCGACCGATGACATCAGGCAAGAAGAAACAGCCTTGCACATAGCACGTAATGGCGAAATGAAAAATGCCTATGAGATTTTGGTCGACAACCTGACAGACAGACAGAGATAAGCTAGACGTTATGCCTAACATTAAAATGTATGTTAAACGAACAGTGTGTGAAAGACGTGGCTGACCCATATGAACATGCAGCGAAGTATTTGTTGTCAGCAACACTAATCTGAACTTGCATTCGGGAGATGCTGTTTTCCAACGTCGGCAGTTCTGAGATTTTTCCTGCTTTTCCTGAGTGCTTTGAGGCAAAGCCTGAAACGCGCCTCGATTATGACACAATAGCTCCCTTATAAAAAACCCCGCAATTCGTAATTAATTATCATCCTAACTTTCGACACTATAGAGCGTCCGTAAGTCTCAGCGCGATAAAAAAACACAAAAAGTGAAAATTAATATCTCCGTCACTTCCATGCAGCTAGTTCTAACCACAAAACTACGTCCAGTGTCCGCACGGCCGCTCGCTTGCTGGGATTGCGGGTTCGAATCCTGCCGTGGGCATAGACGTTTTGTCTTGTGCCTGTTGTGCGTTGTCAGGTAGAGGTCTCTGTGACGGAGTCCCACCGAGTGTCAGCTCGAAAACTCAAACACTGAGGAGGCCCAGGCCCACCGCAGGGCTCTTAAGCCATGGAGAGAAAAATTTATGATAAAATATTTGTACCTGCATGTACGAAAAATTAACAGTAAGTGATATATAAGTTTCTCACGGAAATCACTGTTCGTATTACGTTAGGCTTGATATGAGAGATGGGAGCTGACGTTTCGGAAGAACGTGGCGCGTTGAACAGATGAAGAAGTAGATTACGTGCATTACAGTTATGCTACCTAATGCCAGCAAAGTATTTCTTGACTTTGCCACAATCCGATCACAAAAGGGTCCGTTTGTGGGACTCTGGCTGAAATCCGGAAAGGATGCTGTCCTAATTATAACCAGTTAAATCGGTTTTGCATCCAGTGACACATATGGTAACGGTTTACAGCATTCTGGGGGCCGGATGGCGGTTAGTACCAGCAGCACTTGTGTTGCGGTGGGTGGGGGTGGGGGGAGGCTATGGAGCGCGATGGAAGTTGGTATAAGAAAGAGTAAGATGAAGACGAATAAAAAAGAGTTGAAACACATGTGGAAGCAGGAGATGAAAGGGAGAATGGGCGTTGGCGTCGTTTGTCCCGTCCGTTCTTTCGTTCGACCAGCTGTTTGCTATCTAAAGGCCTCTGGTTTCTAACCCACACAAAGAGGTAAGAAGACACAATTTCCCAAATCTTCAGTTTCTCTATCATATTATGTAACGTCTCCAGAAAGCGTTAAGTTACAAGTCGTTGCTATTCTTTCGCTTAATTCAGCAAGTATGATACGCTATGGAGATTCCTGCTGTAAGATGGACAAATGAACTGTTTGGGCCCACAAATAATACGAGAGACACAACTTTTCAGCGCGTTTAGCAGAAGAAAGGAGGAAATAAAATTATGAGTCCGACAAAGTCTCACGGACAAACGTTCTGTCCATAAAAACTAAACGTCCAAAGTTTAGAAATATTTGGTGAGAGAAAACTTAGCAAATACAACTGTCCAATTTCGCATTACTACTGCAGATACCTGCAGAACACAACACCTCATGTAAATAAAGTGAGAGATTCAAATTCAATCGAAAACCAGCAGGTATTAGTAGTTCAATATATTTTGCACATAACGACTATCTGTAATATATTTTACAGTATTTAAATGTTATCGATTTATATGAACATCTAAACATGTTTTCGGATAAATTACACGGGTGTTATTTAGACTGGAAAAAGTGTCTTTAGAAAGGCAAATATTTTTCATGTAGTTTCTTTATACGGCGAGCTCTTTGAATAAAGTACTGAATATTTGGCTTTCTTTAGTACTTAACGACTATTAGCTTCGAAAGAACGACTCTGTTTCATGGAATCAGTTGGTGTATTTACAAATTAGGATGTACCGTTCGATTGAACTGACATATTCATACACTTTAAACAAAGAAGTTGGCAATAGGCACACTGGACTCATCTGGCCCAAAATATGCATGGTTGGCTGAAATTTGTGAAGACGTTAATACAGTTTTCGCCTTACACAAAATGTGTGGATTTATGGACATGATTAGCAAATGTTAGCTTCTCAAGAAGGACTGTGTTGCACACATTTTGATATATAATCTGCGCAAGTACGAAATGTCAATGTTTGTAATACCATGTGGGCCCAGTTCCGTCCGTTACAAGCGCTACAAGATTACAGTGCTGGGTAGGAGAAACACACTGAACTGAAGATTCACTGAAGCTACCAAACCATTTGACGTCATACCTCTATACAGGTCAACCTCTACTGCAGGGCAGCTTCAAGCAGCACAAACCTACTTGAGAAAATGAGAGTCGCTCAGCCGGTGACAAAATTCAAGTCCATCTATCAAAACTTTGTGTAATTAAATTCATGCAGCAGAGTCCTCTTCCAGCCGCCAGGCAAGTCAACCAATTCCTCTAAAACTGTGAAACCTGAAACCTTAAAAGAAACTTCTCAGCTCTTATGGAAACAGAAGGTTTATTACGGTGTTAATAAAGTCAAGCACATAACATATGAATCCTTCCGTTCATTGTCTTTCGGTACAGCCATTTTAACATTATCCTAAAATATATATCTAGATGTTCCAAGCGGCCTCTTCGCTCGAGATGTTCCTATCACTATTGTGTGTGTGTACATTTCTTGCACGCAATGCGTGCTGCATGTTCGTTATCGTTGACGTGATCAATCATATATTCAAGGCTAACAGATACGAAGCTTATGGCTATGTAAGTTTCTCCATCCTCCCGCTACTTCCTCTATTTTTTGTCCAAATATATTTCTAAGCAATCTCATTCATGTTCATGGTGGCGAAAACCACGATAAGGGTCTTTTGGCATGTAACATCATGTATTTTGAGAAGTGGCTTCTACCTTGAAGATGGAAAAAGTAGATTTCTCCGAAATGTACGTACATATTTATTGGAATATCAAGGTTACAATCCGGAAGGCCGTAAGCTTAACTTCCACCTATTTTCTTCTTCAATGTGAATTCTCATGTAATTTACGTATGTACTGCACACGCAATAATTCGTACTCTGGTCTCAAAATCCTCAGTAACGGCACCAACTTGCTACTGCAAACAATACGACTCTTAATTGCGAGGTTTGCAAGGCGAAGGTGAGCCTGTCGGCTGTCCACAAGTGTTGCGGGTGGCAGGTGTCACAGAGCAATCACGGTAAGACGCTAGGGTCAATAGCCTGGTAGCAGCTCAACAAAGACAGTCTGCAGCTTAACACACATCATTGGTGAACGGAATTTGTAAGCCTCAGGGTAGCTTTTAGCAGCATTTCTGCTTCGTATTCCAGAGGTACACAATTTCACTCTTGACAGAAGGACCATTCTATTAGAATTACCGTCTTTTTGGGTGTGAGGCCACGTATTTCCGTGAAAAACTGAACACAGTTCCAGAGGAAATATCTACCTACATCTTCAGGGACGACAGAGGTAAAAGGTTCCTCCAAATAACTGTGTCTACAAAACTATACGTTGTCTAATCCCAGCAGACCATCATCATAATCCAGATGTGCCCGTTTTCAATGTCCATTACATCCACTTACACAATATAAGCATGTCAGAGGCAACTTGGAATTAATTAGTAAAAAGGTGTGTTGCGAGCTTTGTTCATAATGCAGCTAGACACGGAAACAGAACACGTCTTAGCAAAGTACTCAATTCTCAGCACGCAGTCATCAGAGGGAAAACTTTCAGACTGAAAAAGAGAATATCGTTGGTAGAAAGAAGAAAAGAAACATGACAAAACATGCCACCAAGAAACAGTTCTCTTTGGCTCCAGACTCAAGTCAAACAGCTTATTGAATTATCCAGACGTCGCCTACAGAAAACCTGGCCGCATGGAGTCACTAAACAAACACAACCCTAAGGGATACGGTAACACACAATTCTGGGGACACATTTTCTGGAATAATTTTAGGTGTCTGATTCTTAGGTTAAAACGGTGCACATAGCCCACCGAAACCTTGGCCACGTACAACCACACCATAAACGTATTCGTAATGATGAATAGCAAAATCACCTTCACGACGCATAAGTTTCAGGGACACAACTTCCGAAAGAAGTTTAGGTAACTGTTCTCAGACTCAGAATGCGGATACTCTTTAGCAAAATCTCTGGCCACGTGGGGGCACAAAACGAACACGTACCAAGGAATAACAACAAAATTAACTTCAACATTTATAAATTTTAGGCGCACATCTTCCGGAATTATTTTATGAAATTTATTGTCAGTTTAGATTTAGGTGTTATGCGTTTGTGTCCTCACAAACAAATAAAGAGGATAAAAATAAGACTGCAAACAGTCCAATAAAAGTGTCGGTCGCATGAGGTCAGAACACAAATATAACCTCAAGAATAATACCAAAATTATATCAGGACCTATATATTTTCTGGACAAATTTGCTGAAATTATTTTATGTGTGAATCATTTTTAAGTTACATGAAATCAATTTTAATTCTAAACATTGTAGCGCCGGATGAAGTCGGCTGATCATAAACGCTCACGTTATAAATATTTCTTCAGACAGCAGCACCGCTTAGGTATTTTATTATTCCATGATACACAGTATAAGAAAAAGTGTAGATGTAAACATATTTCATAAGTCTCCAAGTTACTGCGGTGAGGTTTGTGCACTTCTGACGAAGTTTTTTACGACCGTACGCCTAAGCAGTTGGCGAAAAGTGACTCCGTACGGAAGAACGCGACTCGCACTGGAGACATTGCCGTGAAGTTTCAAATTTAAATTTTATTAAAACTTGTCGACACACTGATATTGTTTGAATCTATAAAAAAAAAGTCTTACATGAAGACCTAAATACATTTATGACATCTCTTGGAAGTGGAAAACATACCTTTTTGCGCGAGGAAGGAGCTAAGATCGAACACAGCAATAGAGAAATATCGATTTCAGACCTTCCCGTTCAAGATATGTCGACACTTACAACATATCGATTTTTATCGATTGTACATTCATTACTAAAGTACGCAAAGACTTATATATTGTGGAAAACGTGGAAAGAGACACTTAAAATTATCGAATTTTCAGTATTATTTTGGAAATTATTCAAGAATTTAAATATGGGGACACTAAGGGAATGTAGGCGCCATACGTGTTACACTTTGCGGATATTCAGAAGTCTGAAGCCGAATTTTGAAAGGGCTTTACGACAGCGTCTCCTGAAGTTCCAGTACTCAAGGAAAGCACCACGAGGCCGCACGAGGTTCCGCTAACTCCTTGTAATGGACAAGAACACGGATTTGTCTGTATACACTGTCAACTTACGCGTTAATTCGCCAGTGGCGAGTGGGTGGGTATATTTGTGTAATCCCGTATATACAAATATACAAACTGACAGACGTAAGGCATATCCGCACCGGTAGAAAAATTCTGATGCTTACTTATTTTTTTAATTTACCAACGCTGTCACTAGATCAGATGACAACGTGTCAAATGGTAGGATGGTTAGTGAAAAAGCCTAATGGGTTGAAATGGATTTGGAGGGCAGTGGAAGTGGTCCAATTCAGGGTCATCCAATTATTTGCCCGGAAGTACGTGACAATAAGAATTTCCTTTAAAAGTGCGGCGTCGTAACGCAACAAACTAATGATTTCAACTTGCCTCTCTGGTTATAGTACAATGGACGTATTAGCAAACATATCACGGAAAAATCTCACATTCACCCTCAAAACTCGGGTTGCGTTAGTCCTAAAAGAAGACAAATTTCCTTACATACACTGTCAGACCAACAAATGCACCCTTCTTATTTTATTTTGATATCATAAATCACAATAATTGTAGGTTAGTCTAACACGTTTCGATCCCCTTTTAGCACCATCATCAGGGAATACTCGTGACAGTATAATTACACAAGAAACTAACAAGTTAAAAATATAAAATATATAAAACTTGGACAAATTACTCGTATATGAGTTCTTTTGTGTTGGATCCCTGGTCTACTGTGAATAGTAGCTACGTTGTTTATATGCGGATCGGCAAAACAGTACTAAAATAACAGAAGTGCATTTCTTGGTTTAGTATTGTGTCTTGCTCAATAAACTTCGCTCTGTGCTTAACTACGAACTTCGTTACGAACACATACACATATGTAGAGGTACAACTCCACGAGTTCTTAACCTCGGCACTTGATGGCTGTAAGTGGTTTGCTTCAAGCTCCGTTGGTTTTAATTCAAGGGCAAGGGCGGGCGATATCCATAGCATAAGAAGCTGAGTACACTCTGGAGAAAGTCTCCTAACCCTAACGGTAATCGAACCCAGACTGCAAGGTCGTTCATCTCGTAGACGCTCTAGACTGAGCCACCCGGCTCCCAGTGCTTTTCGCATGGTGATATGAAGCAGTGAGAGTGAAATGGAAGACAGAAGATCACTGTGCGAGAACTGACAGTCATCCAGTTGACAGATCGTCTTCTCAAGTAGTTCAAATGAATCTGCGTAAATGTCAGCTTGCAGATCACGTGCTGATCCAGTTAACACTGCCTGTCCAGTGCTTGCCCGACAACTCTATTACACTTAATTCTGTTTCTCTTAATGAAGCAAACCAGTAAGGGCTGACATACAGAAGGACCGGCTACTGCTCACAAATTTTATGAGATGAACGCAATGCAAAACTAATAATAGACTTTGTCCTTCAAAAATGCAAAAAGAAAATCTGAAACTTCTTCCTTATATCTTCGAATTTCGCAGAGAAATCTTACGCTAATATAAATTTTGCGGAAAGCATTTAAATCACAGTTGGCTGGATATGCATGTTGTTAGGCGCGTTCCAAAATTTCGAAAAGTGACTATCAGCTTCGTCATGTCTGTCCGTCCGTCCCCATGGAACAACTCGGCTCCTACTGGACGGATTTTTATGAAATTTGATATTTGAGTATCTTTCGAAATTCTGCCGAAAAAAAATTCAAGTTCCCTTAAGATCTGAAAAGAATAACGGGTATTTCACATGAACACCTACGTACATTTATGATATCTCGCTGAATACTTCTTAGAATAAGAAATGTTCCTAACAAAAGTCGTACAGAAAATCAAAACACACTTTATATTCAGTAAAAGTGAGCAGTTTATGAGATAATGTGGGAAAGTATGGCACAGTCAAACAGGACACAGAGGGTAATAATATACGGCGCACGCACATTGCATGCTAGATAACTAAGGCTACAGACACACACTCAGAACATGTAATATTAATTGCTTCTCCGCGGCAACAGTGTTTAAGTGAGCGCGCCTCAATGTTACGGTACACGCATATTCCTTCAGTGTTAAGAGACGGGAATCCTATTTGAATTGCTACCAATGAGCCGCACACACAGCCAGTTGCACAGTGTATCACATAATAACTAGTACAATACACAGCGATAATTTCGTCAAACGTTAAAAAAATCTAATTTTCTCACCTCAGACACATCCCTAAAACAGATTAGCTCGAAGTTGCACGTCCTTGAGAAGCTAAATTATCCACACACTGAGAGAATGGTTCACCTTTTACAATATCCTTATAGAGGTGAAAAGCGCAACACTCTCCCTGGTGGGGGGGGGGGGGGGGGTGGGAATTATAGAAGTATGCCTCGGCCCTTTATTGATGTCGGCATTCGGCGGAGGTAAGTGATCACCTTCACGCCCCGGCTGCTTTACTCCAGAGAAAAGACCCCGCGATACCTACTGAATGAGAAGTCTGGGTAGGCCCCACAGATAGTCTAGACGTTTTTGGAGAGACAAAAATCTCTTACCCTGCTGGAAATAGAAATACGAATCTCGTCATACAGTTATATTCCGGAAGTATGAAGTTTAAAGCTTAATTAAAGATTAATTTAGTACTGCGTGGAGTATGATGTCAGGGTTAAGAAGATATTGAGGAACTCTCTACTAAATCTCGGAAGGTTACTGTCATGAACAGCCTGCAATACCCCTTGTCACACGTGTCAGTCTGTACATACACATACTATCGAGTTTTATAAATGCCGCTTTTGTGACCGGCCAAGGAAGCGGGCAGCCGACGAAGTGACCAGCCGAGGAAGTGACCAGCGGAGGAAGTGAGCAGCCGAGCAAGTGACGAGCCGAGGAAGTGACCAGCTGAGGAAGTGACCAGCGGAGGACGTGAGCAGCCGAGCAAGTGACAAGCCGAGGAAGTGACCAGCTGAGGAAGTGACCAGCCGAGGAAGTGACCAGCGGAGGAAGTGAGCAGCCGAGCAAGTGACGAGCCGAGGAAGTGGCCAGCTGAGGAAGTGACCAGCACAGGAAGTGACCAGCTGACGAAGTGACTTGCCGACGAAGAGACTTGCCGAGGAAGTGACCAGCCGAGGAAGTGAGCCTCCGAGGAAGTGAAGAGCCGAGGAAGTGACCAGCTGAGGAAGTGACTAGCACAGGAAGTGACCAGCTGACGAAATGACTTGCCGAGGAAGTGACCAGCTGACGAAGAGACTTGCCGAGGAAGTGACCAGCCTGTACTTCGTCACTTTTACGCTCTGTGCTCGATGCCTGACCACTTCATCATTGACACCTGGCACCTCCACAAGGCAGATGAGACAAAGTCTTACGTCTAGAGCAGAACACAACTGTCGCTCAATCTGACCAAGATTTCGCCAGAAGATTCAAGTCTTCTGGGACGTAAGGCCGTGTCGACTGGTACACGGTTACGGACTTTCGACAGATCACATTACGTTTGTCTTCACAGTTAAGCAGTCCGAGTCTGCTTTGATCTTCCCAGCATTAATCACCGTGTACTAACCAAGAAGGCTAGGGTCGCACGAGACTAAAGCTTAGCAACACGACGGTCAAGACTTCAAATACCGCATTCAGTACTTTGTTACTTTCTCCTTTAAATGCAGATATGTGAAATTTAGCCTTCCAAACACTCCCATCTTGCCAAATATCAAAACTGAAAGGTAATCAACCATCTTACTCCTGACTACTTCACTATATTTACAGGGAAACGGCGTTAGGAAATCGATCTGCTTCAACAGGCACAGAACATTTTCCACTGTCGGACAATTATGAAAACAGTAATGAATCTGCCCGTTCCTTAAAATACACAGAAATTATTAACAGCCTAGTTGAGTGTCAACATTCCCAGAAGGACGTGTGTGTGTGCTAATAATGTGAGATACGTTTTTTGGAATGTCCTCAAAATCTGCTTATTTAGTTCAGTAGGTGAGAACTTTTTTTTGTAACGGCAGGTGGCCATTGTTTCCTCTTACCCCAGGTTGACGGACAACTTGGGTTGCCAACTCGGTCATTCCTGTTAATATCAAAGGTTGCATCAAACTTACTCACCTCTCTTGCATCCGTTTAAACAGCTCATATTAGTCTGAAAGCTGTTATGCTTTAAATAAATTGACGATGCTGGTGGCCACAGATTTTACTCATATTTAAATACGTTTTGTTAACAGTAGTTAAGAACAACTATTAAGTGTTAATTTTATCACGCACTCTTTGTCCATTTAACTGCATCAATAATTTACATTAACTATGATCTAAATGGCGCAACTACTTCACCATTTTCATATCATATTCCTACCCTTCCACTCTTAAAGAGATTTAGTCTTTAAATCCTGTCTTTAGGAAAACTGATGTTCTTAAAATACCTGTCCTCTATTCGGTTTATGACACTCAACTAATACCACACACTCAGAAGGCAAAGGTGCAATACAACTTACTTGCATTATTATTAAAGCTCTCTACTGAACACGAGCATAAACTGTTCCATCCCCTTCACACTGCAACAGTCTATCTCTTAACACCCGTCTCAGTATTACTGTCTTAACTCTTTCAGTCTTCGAATAGATTTAGCTAGCAAAATTCTCTACTTATTTCTTCTTTCCTTCGTACGGGCTAAATTTCCAGCCCAGTATCCTCGTAATAATGTTAGGTGATATTACAAATTATGTAAATATTAATTGCTTAATTTATACATTGACCACTTAGGCCTACTTCCTTTTTTGTTAAGTAACTTATTCACCTCAGTCCTTTGTTTTAAAACTCGTACAGGACTGTCTTCTGTCACAGTAGTAAGAGTTCACTTGTAACATTCGCACATAGCGTTACCGCTTTAGAAGGCATAGTTTAGCTAAACAATATTTCAAAAATCCTTTCTTACAGTCCATAAAACGCACCGCATTAATTAAAATCAGTAGCCGGGTTCTTTTCAAGGAAATAATCTCATTTTGGCCCGATGAAAGAAACCGAACCCCCAAAAAACAAATTGTGCCAATGATATGTCGTATTACTAAACGCTGAAGCTAGAGGTGTACATAAGTACCACTTCTTGTAAGGGTTAAATAGTGAAGACAAGACACCTTAAACATGTTTCAAGAAGGACAGAGTCCAGTTGCCGTCTCCTGTCACTGCGTTAATGACAGATTCTGTTGCATAAATTGTGTGGCACGTCTTGACTAAATGAGCAACTCTTGATTCTCATTTTCACTGTGCTGCATCCTACAGACCTTTCACTGACTCTTATTTTTATTGTCATTTAATGTATGAGCCACTGTCTGTACGTGCGACATCCCGTTGTGTGTCAGTCATATGAATGGGTAAAATCAGTATCAGTTTCAACATAACTATCTTCATTACACAAAGAGTCTGTCTAATTGAGCGGCGACATGTTTCGACGTAAATTAGGTCATCTTTAGGATCTTGAAGTAAAAAAAAACACACTGAGGGACGCTATATGTAATTATGTGATTAATCGTTGGTCTTTCAAGAAATTTTAAGAAGAGAAGAATGAAATGAAAGAATGCAAAATTAAATAATATAAATATAAAATATGATTCAAAATATACATTATTTCATTTTACCTTCTATTATTACATTCTTCTCTTCTCAAAACTTCATGAGGGACCAACGATAATCATAAAATTACATATTGCCTTCCTCAGTGTGGCCTTTTTAAATTTAACAGCCTGAAAATGACCTAATTTAGGTCGGAATATGTCGCTCAATTAGGCATATAGACTCTACTGTCTAATAAAGATACCTGTGCTGAGTCTGATATTCATTCTACTTATTTGTATGAGCCACAAAGTTCTGTTGTTTTTAAAGCAACATGTCGCAACTCTTTGATATATAAAAGCAAATAATCGTCTAGCATTTTAAAACCCAGTTCCTATGTCACCGTAACTGCGCTGCTTCGCCATTACAAATACCAAGCTGTAAATGTTGTTTAGGGAAACAAACTTACGAAAAAAATATAATGTGTTGGTAAAATGCAGATATTTTAAATCTTCGAGCTCGAAAAGTAGGCCTAATCAATGTGCTTCAGTGGCTTAATATGCGTGTTATGCCCTGCTGACTCTGTCGGTATGAATAAATAAGATCTATAAAGGACATACCAATAGAGTCGAAGGTTGTTTTGACTAGGGACGCTTTAATGAACTTCCTTATTATTTTTTTTATTTTAATCTGTTTAATCTATTTTCCTTTTGCAATTTGCAACAGGCGTACATTCACAATAGGTCAATGCTCTGATCTCTTTCTCCCTTGGCACAATTCTTTATTTTCACGTAGTGAATTCAAGGCAACGTTTTTACGTTTGTATTCGCCCGTTGGACTCCTTCCACCTCTGCTGCCCTCTCCTTTGTTTCACTTAGAGTGGTGCTAATTTTAAATTGTTTATTACAAACCTCTCGTCGAGAGTTGGCAGAAACTTCGTCGCTAGGTTTTCATTCAGAGACATTTCTCTTGCAGGCAAGCACCGCATTTTACTCCATCCCTCTGGTCTTCTGCTTCTTACCCACAGCAATTTTGCAACGAAAATTTAAACCCGTTTTGCTGGCGTGTACAGGGACCACTTCACCTTACTACTGGCAGCTCCGGTAGCAAACACAAATACTTGTACACGCCATGCGTTAGATAATTTGTACGGTGACTTGGCCGCGGGTGTTTCCTAAACGTCTGTACATTTGTAACCGAATGCTGGGCGTCACACAAAGTCTTCAGAATTGTAGCCACGAGTATGTGAAATCTCGCGCAGAAGGCCTACAATTATTTCTGTAAAATTACATTTCTTCAGTATCTGTTTCAAGAAACGAAGAGGATTCCTCTGTTTTGTATCAGAGCCTTTAAGTGATCTCCACTAATGGTTTTCGTCATTACAAAATGCACCCCCTTTTTATTTTCCCCAGAAGGGTCGAGATATTCTATTTCATGTCACACCTCCACTTCTTTATATAGCGTTTTTGTGGGTGTGTGCCTTGGGCACTGGAGACCCACTATACTGTCTCAATATAGGTTTCACTTCCTAATTATACTCACCTTCCGCCTACTGGCTACCTCTTTTCTTTATATATATATATATATATATATAATAAGTTTTATTTTCATTTTCTATAGCCAAAAAATATTCTTACCCGTTTTAATGAACTTGGGGTCATTTTTTACATTAGTCATGTTAACGGTGTTTACAGCTGTCTTATAAAACTTGTGCCTCAGAGGAAAGGGTAGTAAATAGTAAAGGTATATAAATTTTCGATACAATTGAAACTGCCACTTTTAAAACATTCTTGTGCTTGAAGATTGCGGACTTTTGTATTGTGACGCCGTACGCTTCGCTACATCGGCACCAACTTTTCAGAAGAAACTGCACCCCCATCTCGAGGGTATCAGAAATTTTTCATCCTCAGTACGTTAGCAGCAGGTTGTTTGTCAGTCACTCTCTTCTTTACTTACCTGCTTACAGACTTGCTTCATCTCTTTCGCTGAACCAACAAATGCAGAAATATTTCCATTCCCCTCTACGCCGCTATGGTCTACTGCTGAATTAAGTACAGAGACTTCTGTATTGCTTTTAGTCTAAAGGTTTTAAGATAACTGTGAGAAAGGCTGCGTTTCCGAGATATTTCTCCTTGTAACAGACCTCCTTTCCTTGGAAATGAACTTGTATGAGGAAACAGCTGTCTTATGTCAGTCCCGCATCTGCCGACCGGGGTCCTCTTTTATGTTTCAACCTGGCGTCATTGTGCTCAGCGTTAAGGAATTTAGATCTCCCGTATTCGTCCTTCGACATGCTGCTATAAACCCTTTAAAACACACCGGTAACTATATGTGCCAGCTGCTTTAACATTAATAAAGTCTGCATCTTGCCAACCCTGTATTTATGTGTTTCCTAGGATTGCCACTCTAAACATAGACATATCCTCCAGCCCTAAACATTATTAATCCACTGGTTTTCGTGATGACGCGTTTTAGATAAACTACAACTTACACGAGATAAACTTACTTCCTATTCAGACTGGCTCTCGACTCGCAGATAGAGTTCACATATCAGAACGACGGTGAGATCCACTGATTTTAAATATTAACCTGTTTATAGCAGGACACTTTGTTACAAACGTAGTAACGCTCATCGACGTCACCATAAATATCTACTGTCACCTCCTTCCCGAATAATTTCAATTCGTTTTAACTTACATCACCAAGTTACACTTCGACAAATCCTTACGTTGTTTGACGACACATTTATACCGCGTCGAATAACATGGAGTGATGGTGAGTGCTGAAAATCAGATATGATCTGTACAGAGACAGTTATGAAGGTTCGTGACTTCAGGCTTCCGCCGCGATGTTGATGAGATCTGCACTCTTCTGGGGTATTACGCACCGTCGAGTGGTAATCCTTTACCGACGTGTCGGGACAGCGTACCGGTCCCATCTTCAAGTGTCAGAAGTCCAAGATTTCTGGGACTTGCTTCTTGGACTTCTTGACCCTTGAAGTTGGGGCCGATATGCTGTCCCGAAACGTCCGTAAAGAATTACCACTCGACGCTGCGTAATACCCCAGAAGAGCGCAGAGCTCAGCTGTGAAGGTTACTATGGAGCTAGGCTTACTATTGCGGTAGGTTCAATCAGAAACTGAGCAAAACAAAGCAGAATCTCAGTCAGGTAGCTCACAACCTGACCGAAAATTCACAGTGCCAGGTTTAGTGAGACTTCACTATCTGAAGATGCACACTAGCGAATATCACTGATGTCCTGTATAGTAGCAGCCGTTCCAGTGTTCTAACCTTTTAAAGCCTAGCGGTAAATTTACGTACCACCAGGTTTAACATTAAAAAATTCTACGTGGTGCCCACATTGCGTTTATGTGTTTTGTACGGGTCTCAGAACAAACAGCAACTTTTGCCTTATAAAACATTAAGAGATCGGTTTTTATAAACGAAGTGGAGTGTTTACAGCGCGGTACGCACCGAGTCCTTATATAAAACAGATACACTTCGTCTGTAAAGGGTTAATATGGATCGCACGGTGGCCGTCGACAAAAGAAATAAGACAGACAATGTACGTATAAACGTAATGCTGAGGCGCGTTCGCGTAACCATATTTGCCATGGAAACGCAGTAAATATTACACACGCTGAGTGTGTGCCTGTAGCCTTAGTTATCCAGCATGAAAAGTGCATGGGCCGCATAATATTGTCACCTGTGGCCTATCCGGCTCTACCATGCTTTTACACATTATCTCACAAATGGCACGATTTTCGGGAACAGTTACTGGAGATAAAATGTGTGTATCGATTTTCTCTACAGCTTTTGCTTTAAAATTTCCGTCTTCAGGTCTGTTTAGATGAAAATAGTAACTTAATAACTGATATTTTAAACACTTCATCAATCAACATGAATCAAGAAACGCCTGAAGAAAGCAGGAATGGATTATCGTGTGAATTTTTTTAAGCCGATGTGTTGGCGCCGATTCTACTACTGTAATAATAATAATAATGCTCAAAAGAAATAAGCAGAATTGTAGGGAACGCCATAAATCCGAACCTCGAAGCTGCTGAATCAACAGAAACAGAAGGTGGCTAGGACGTGTTTCAACCAGAAGAAGTCAGGACACAAAAATATACGTGCACTCAATTAGGGTTTCCCATTTTCCCTGAATCATTTGTTGCGTGTTTCTTGTAAGATTTTCTTATATTTTCCACGCCAATGGCAGACAACCGAAGCTCTGCGGTAGGTCGTGCACCCACACCTCTCAGACGCACCTGCATGCACAGAGCCCCTATGTCGAGTCCGGTCACACCTCATGTCACTGACCAGCTACCACATTACATGTCTCAGTACAGTGGTAACTGACTATACCACCTGAGCAGCATTAGTAACCTTGAATTTTGGCCACATGCTGTAGTAGACTTGTCTGTTTTCCCCTTGACGGCTCACCTTTGATAGCCAATTCCTGACGGACAAAGTTGGTTACTTGATTTTTGGCGATACATGCAACCACCTTTAGTTAATGCACGGCACGCATCCATTACATTCTGAAGGGTTACTGATTTTTTTAACATTTTTTGCAGGTATCTTTAGTAATATTCGGGTTTATTATTATTATTATTATTATTACTCTATAATATTCTTTGTGAAGAAGTAATTAATACAGTACCAGCTTTAGAAATATTAAATATGTTGGGTGTAACTTTAAAGTCTGCATCGTCGCCATGTTTATAATTTTGTTGACTTAACAGCAGTAGTTATACCAGGCATGCAGGAACCTTTTGTTATCTACCTCCACATCAGATCTCACCTGCCGGTTCTTCAGTTATGCTATCAAAATCGAACCTAAGAGAAAGTCTGAACGGCCGTAATTCTCCAGCTTTGCATTCTGCAAAAGATGAACTTAACAAAAGCTGCATATTTTTCCGATGGCTATCGCCACACGTCAAGCCACTACAGCAAGTGGTGCTAGGTCCGCTCATATCCCACAGCTCGCTTGTTATCCCTGATCGTAGGAATTTAAAAGTACGGCGTTGAAGCCTCATCCAATCGCACAACGTTCGTACCAGTTTTTTAATTATCAGGGAGTTAGTTAAAAAATGTAAAAAAGGAGCCACATACACACAGGCACTTGCAGAAGTAAACGCCTTGTCTTCTCAGGCAGGCAAGAAATCGTGTAACTGTCAATGGTCTGTGTCCCGTTTCCTACCGCGGACCTAACAGAGAACACCTAAACTTATTGCAATTTCGCCCCTTAGCCCTGGGTGTTGAGGCGATATGCAGGTATTGTGGGAAAATATTTGTATGCGATTCGAATCGTAAACGGCAACACTTATTTTAATTACGTTACTAAATTTTGATTTCTTGATTTCGGACTTGTATATTCTTTAGGGCCGATCCCTCGTCCAGAGGAGTCCTACGGACTGTGGTGTGTGTTTGAGTGTGATCAAGTGAAAAATAAGAAAAAACCTCTACACCTACTGTGAACAAGTAGGTAGAAGAGGGAAGGACTACGAAATGATACTCTTTAGAGTTTCAGCTGTTGAGATAATGACAAGGAAAGCTGTAATATACAGGCCGAAGAACAAGTGTGTCTGCTGTTATGCGACATAACGTGTCTGCAGCACGCACAGTATCTGCTTTATTACTTGGGCTTGTGAATAGCAACACGTGGATATCTGTCACCTTATGAGAGTACACGAGTGCTTACAGTTGCGTAAGGTGTAATTTGTTGGAAGTAGTGACGTCAATGCACACGGAGTATCAAGGCCGTACATACAATGACGAACATAAGGTGCACGCATATGTATGTAACATAACAGAAACGGCCTACTCATGGGCACTTGCCTATGTTCTGTTTGGTATGTGACGCCGTACCTTCTCCACCTTCAGGGCTGAAGACTCTATAAATGATCGACACTTTTATCAAGCAGTTGGTTCGTACAAAGTCAGAAAATTTTTACCAAACATCACACAGCCAAACCAAAATACACCGACCTTCATCCAGTTCTTCTGTTTCACGTAGTTTTCAGACCACAATTTTAAGTGAGGTTCTTGTTTTCCTCCAGGCGTGTAATATTTTCCTCCAGTTCCCCTGTCTTTCCCCAGAAGGTCCAGACAAACTCCTGAGCCTCTCGATCCTCCTACTCGACCTCTCGCCCCGGAGGTGACGCGGCCGGAAGTTGAGGCTCGTTACTCGCTTTAATCTTGTACGACGGCTAAGAATGCGCGAAGCTATACATTCACTTGGTAGTGCGTTTCATGGTATGATATTAAGTTATTCAAATAGGCAAATGAAAATGTAATGCACTCGGAAAATTCATGTAGTAATACTAGGCGAGCCGCTAGGAAGTGCAGTACCTACGGAAAAGACATAGCGGGTGACGTGTCTCAGAACAGAGACCGAAGTTGGGACGCTGTGAACACGGCAATGAACCTTCACGTTCCATAAAGGCGAAGAATTTTTTTGACTAATTAAACAATAAGAGGCAGTTTTCCATGCTATAACTGTAGCAATTCACGTCTTTCCTGGTTTCGTTTCGTTTCGTAGTCCTTCCCTCTTCTACCTACCTGTTCACAGCAGGTGTAGAGGGTTTTTATTTTCATTTGATCACACTCAGACACACATCACAGTCGGTAGGACTCCTCTGGACGAGGCATCGGCCCGTCGCAGGGACCTCTACCTGACAACACAAGCACTCACAAGAGACAAACGTCCATGCCTCCGGTGGGATTCGAACCCACGATCTCCGCAACCGCTCGGCCGCAGACTTACGCCTTAGGCCGCACGGCCACTGGGATCGGCGTCTTACCTGGTGACAGACATAAAACGAACTAATACCACACGATCATTTCATCGGGCTTCTCACAGAAGTCGAAGGGTACCAGCTGGTTAACATTTTGCATCTTATCTGCTCTTCCAGGAGCTAGTCGATTTGCGGACTCTCCAATCGCCCACCTTAACAACAGACAATGTTTCAGACTTACCAGCTTAGAGTCTTCACTCAGATCATTTTTCCATTTACTCTATAAATCACAGAGGTTTAAACGTACTGTCCGCTCCAACATTAAGGAATTCTGCACTTCGCACATACATTGTAGTTTTGTGTTCTAAAATAAACAGCTATTATTTCTCTACACTGCATTATATTGGTCTTTAAAATGGAGGTATTGTGTACTTACTCTGAGGTACGTAAACAGCTGTTACGTGTTCTTAGGCGTTCTTTAAAGGCAAGAAAAATAACGCCTTTACTGGAGGTAATTTCATGCACCTGCCATCCAGTACCAGTACCTGCGCCTGAACACTTGAAAGGTCTTTCCTCTTTCAACTAGATAAAAGAGGCCTTCACTAAGTTTTGATAACTTGTCAGCAATACTACCACTTAATTAAGCCTAGTTTGTCTACGAATACACACGCACTTTTAAACATACGTCATAAAACACATCACAAATTTTCGTGAAATTCTGTAAGGAAAACTGCCATTCATTTCAACGAACAGATTAGCTCTGTCGATATATTGGCTAGGGTACGGGCTGGACAACTGTGGGGTCATTCTTCTGTTCCCGGCAGGGGCAAAAGTCTTTTCCCCAAAGCGTCCAGACGGGTTCTGGAGACCAACAAAGCTCATAATCGATAGGAACTGGCGGCTGCTTCCTATGATGTAAAGCGGTCGGCGTGTGAAGCTGACAATTTACCTCCATGTAGTGCGAAGTGAAGATCCGATGAAGCTACGCACCAAATCCCCTATATGGATGCAAGAAGTGCATAAATACAACTTTGTGTAAGTTGCATTTCGTCAATCCCCATGTTGAGGAATATTCAAAAAATACCGTTGGTAATTGTGTATAGTATGCTATGGAGCGTACCATTTGTTGTATTTTTAGACCATTTTTAATGTCAAATGTTAGTACAAAGCAACAGACTAGTATCAGTCAGTATCAATCCTGCCTAACCATAAAAGTCACAGACTTTTCACTTGTTCCACTTTTCCTTGTGAAATGTATTACAGAAAATACCAGTCTTATGAAGACGCGACCTTTAGGAGAGGAGAGACAATTAGTGGCCACCCTAAATTTTGCGGTAAGTCCGACACAATGAAGTATAGGGGCAGTTTTATAATGGGATCCTTGCCTCCATTCAATACAATGTTACTACGCGTTGCCTATAAGGATCCATGAAGATCTTTTATAGGTCAACACAGCAGCTTGAAGCAGAGAATGAAGGCTTGGCTAGCGGGCAAAGATCACGTCTGGCTACGGAACGCAAGTTAAAAGGACAGTGTCATCGTTCGCGGAATTTCAAGGGAATGTTTCGGCATTAGCCTTTCCTGTACGCCCACCTCATTTAACTGCATTATGATGAAGTGAGTGATATCAAAGCATCCGGTCACTCCGCGACTACGGACCATGTAACGAACTAATCCTTAAGGAGCTGATGGCAGCTCAGCTAATCAACAAATTCTGTGCTTGTAGTTTCATCATCATGTTCACGCGCGTCCGCCGCTGGGTCTTGTACAGAGCCAGACGAATCGAGTTTACATTTTGACACCCTGTTTCCTTCATAGAGGTTACATTTTAATATCATAACCTAATCTTTTTCTAGGTCTTCCATGTTGTCTTCTTTCTATATTTTCTTCGACAACAATATTTTAAGCATTTCTCATCTAAAAATATGTCTTAAGAATTGTTCCTTCCATGTTGGATGGCTTCCCACTCCGTGCCACACGGATTGTCACGACTTGGTTATGTTTTTCTTTAACTAGACAGTAACAGCTGTAGGCCTGCAGAAGGTTTTGCGATATGACGTCGTGTAGACTCATAGAAGATTGTCGCCTTTTCGAAACGTCGTTCTCGCATTATATCTCCTCTTCCTGTACGTCTACATCGCGTGATGTTGAATTAAGCAGAACGAAAACTTCCCCTTTAAAATGCTTTTGGTACAGAGTAACAGAATGGGGCTGTACTCACAGGCTCAGATATTGACAAGTTATCACGAACCGTACTTTGGTCCATTGGGACGGACATATGCCAATTTTGGGAAGAGCCACAACAACACATCTACTCCGTCTTAACAGAAAGAACCAAGCATTCGTGTAATAACATTAAAATCTTGCTGCTAATAAGTGTATCGAGCTACAGGGCAAACACAGAAACCAGTAACGCTGTACTGTAAACCGAAAGGGTTTATACGATGGTATGTCACATTTCTTTTTGTCACTTTACGAATTTTTTCTTGGTTCAGTGATTAGAGGCAGTTCTTTCTGTTAGACCCAACTCATGAGACGCTTCCAAACCCCCCCTCTCTCCCCCCCCCCCCCCGCTTCCTTCACCTAAGGATGGAAGCAGATCCAATTTCAGAGATGTTATGTTCGTTCTTCATCATCAGCAGACAGACAGACACTATCCACTGACCAAACAATCCTAAATTCATAAAGTAATTAACAAATTTCGATGAACTTAATTCTTTGGTCTCTTGTTGGCCGCCCATTCTGATCTGCTCAACATTTCGATTGCTCTTACATCACATTAGCATTATCAACACAGTGTACTGAAAGTCAACTGGGGAAAGTCGTCCGCTGACAGCACAGAAATAAATAAATAAATAAATAAATAAATAAGGAGAAGCGAAGCAAAACAGAAAGAGACAAGAAATGAAAGAGTCCAATAAAGAAAGGAGGAGGGAGATAAGGGAAAAAGAAAGAAACGAAGATGAAAAGAAAGAATAAAAATAGTGAAGTGGAAGTATAGAAGGAAAAAGTAGGAATTTTAAGAGGAAGTAATTAAGGAATGAGACTGGAGGGTAAAGAAAAATTTAGCAAAGAAGGGGAAATGTGAAAGGAAGATGAGCAAGAAAGAAAAAGAGGAAAATAAATGAAACAGGTGACAGAAATAGAGCAAAGGAAGGAAATAACAAGGTAGACAAATACGTAAACCAGTATACGAAGCCTGGTGCATGACATTCTGGTTACGTACAGATGATTTTCCAAAAGGCGTCATTTCACTAAATTTTCTTGCAGCTTCAAAAATCTGTTTGCTAAAATTCACAGCCGGCTTGCTTGAGTAAACGAGGGGGATGAAGTCTCCAGCAGCTTTATAATAAACCAGTGTACTCGTTGGATTACGCGGCGTGCCTTCCAGTCGCACAGCCATAGAAGACCGCGAACGAGAGGGTTCTAAGAAAGTTCCGGTTTTGTGTGCAAAGTGTGGAGACGCATATCGTAGGCTTCCGTCTGACAAATCAGGCAACACAAGTGTGGAGACGCATATCGTAGGCTTGCGTCTGACAAATCAGGCAACACAAGTGTGGAGACGCATATCGTAGGCTAAGCGTCTGACAAATCAGGCAACACAAGTGTGGAGACGCATATCGTAGGCTAAGCGTCTGACAAATCAGGCAACACAAGTGTGGAGACGCATATCGTAGGCTTGCGTCTGACAAATCAGGCAACACAGATAACTTGAGGCGCCTGCATTAAAGGCACTGTTTTCTTATAACATACTTTTAAAGCACAGTGGTTACTATATGTACCACCTGATTTACCATTCATAATCTGAATTTGACCCACACAATGTATATACGTATACTGCAGAATTCCCACAATGAACTGAAATTATTTCCGTAAAAGGCATTAACCTGTTGGTCCTTGTAATGTAGGCTTAATGGGCTTACTGTGTTGAAGTAACTGACAATATAGACTACAGTCAGCCTTCTCTATTCACAAAATATATTGCTCGGCTCTCGGATCCAGCCCCTCCGGCCCCCCCCCCCCCCGAGTCTCTTATATACCGGATACAGTGTGTTCTTCCCCTGTGAGTAAAAGCCCAGTTTGTAAAGCTGACCACATGCATTTTATAGAGTGCTAAAATTAAGAATTATACCCCCATCCCCACCAATACATATTTCAGTCCAAGATACAGACTAATTAATTATGACAATTATTATAAACACAAGCTGCGCGTTTTGATATGATCCTAACCCCTTCAGATGTGTGCGTTTCAGGTACACTAATAATAATACAGGCGTATTCGTAGTCCTTCCCTCTTCTACCTACTCACAGTAGGTGTCGAGGTTTTTGTTTTTCACTTGATCACACTCAGACACACACCACAGTTGGTAGGACTCCCCTGGAAGAGGGATTGGCCCGTCGCAGAGACCTCTACCTGACAACATAAACACTCACAACAGACAAACATCCATGCCCCCCCGGTGGGATTCGAACCCACGATCCCAGCAAGCGCTCGGCCGCAGACCTACGCCTTAGGCCGCGCGGCCACTGGGATCGGCCAATAATACAGGCAAGACGATAAATGGAACTACGTCATAAAAGGTAATCAACTATTTAATAAGTGAGCTATCTACACATTTCTGCGTATTGTGTTCTGGAGGGGATTCGAAACCGACGTTGCTTCAGTATGCAGTGGGGGTGCTGACTGTCCGAACGTAACGTCTGGTGGTACCAACAGACATGTCATGTCGCCATTTAACATGCAGCAACAATATTTATTAACTAGGAGTCACTTTTGATGAAATTTCGTGGCGTTCTTGTAGGACGGAAGAAAGAAACATCACGAAAGAGCCTGAGAGAATTTTTCAAAGAACCAGATGTAGACAACATGCCAGAGTTTGAAAGATAAAGAAGACAATACTAAATTGAAGTGAAAGAGATGGAAGTCTGACAAAGAAAGAGAAAGAAATGCCAGCCTTGAAAGAAATAAAAAAAAAGGCAGAAGTAGGCTAACGATGCAGACCCGTATAACCCGTCCATGCACTTCTCGATTAGCATGTCGTCCGTCCAATCAACAGGGTACGACATAAGGTGGGTCATGACCAGCAACGTGAACCCATTAAAGGGTATGGGAACCAGCACAACAAGATTGTGAAGATTGCGGTATGTGGGTGGGGTCTTGTTTCATACCGTGTTGTTTGGAAAGCCAATCCTTATTAACAATGGAATTGCGGCGGTTCTGAAGTTTAGTGATATTGGTGCATTGTTATCATAAGCCTCATACTAAAGCACTGCACTCGGACTTTGCTCATTTTATGGTTAACGCACACTCTAAGAACAAGTACTGATCACATCCACATGCTAAGGTAAAAGAAGGGGATAAAAACGTACTCAGATGGAATCATAAACGTAAAGTTCACCCTAGAACAGGCCATGAAGGCCCAGAGGGGGAGGAGAGGTATAGCTCTACTCTTCCTTTAACCTCGGCGTTAGATGTGGGTGGGTGGGTGGGTGGTCAACGCCACGCTTGAAATTAAACAGTGCTAACAAGACTGGGACACTGATTAACCTTTTAAAGCCTAGCGGTTACATTACGTACCACCAGGATCAATATTGCAAAATTAACTATGGCGCTCACATTGCGGTTCGTATGTTTTGAATGGATCTCCGAACAAACAGCGACTTTTACCTTATACAACATTAACAGATTAATTCTGTATAACCGAGGTGCACAGTGTTCACAGTGCGGTAGGCACTGAGTCCTTATATAAAACAGACACGTTTCGTCTTTAAAGCGTAATACAGAATCGTGAAGTATTTAGGAAAAAGAGGACGCGGCCTATTCAAGGTGCTGGATGAACTGACGGAGGCCATAAACAATCCACGACAAGAAATTTGATGACTCCGCCGAGATTCGAAACAAGCGTCCCCAAGAATACAAATCTCTTTTCCACCTCTTTTCCAAACTATTCAGTGTGCATCAGTACAGGTGATGACAAAATCAAGCCATCTAAGCTCGAGTCCTGCTTCACATGTATCCTGCTTCTTACAGTAAGACACCTGTAGCCCCCTCTCTACAACCAAATACAGGTAGTTAAAATGTAATAAGGCAGTTGGAAGCAGGGTGACAGGTACGCAAACACAGCAGCAACACCTGCGTGACAACGCATACAGAGACCTGTTTGAGGTGGCGCCTGTGTATTTCAGGACGATACTACCACTTAGACGGCACGTACGAAGATGTACATACAGGTATAGGATATGGTGTTAACTTCGAATTCACCACAAGAAGTGCAGGATATATTAAATGACCCAACCGAATGGTCGAAAAGGAATGAAATCAAAATAATAAAACATAAGTGGTGGAAATGGTGATATTCAGGAAAGGGAACATGTTTACAAGACACAACGATAACTAACTAACTAAATAAATAAATAAGTAACTAACTAACTAAATAACTAACTAAATAACTAACTAACTCAATGGAGCAGGTCCTTCGTGGGAAGCTGAGGGTCCCCAGGCAGTCAAGAAATTCCCTGCATTTTATGGAACTCGAACGTTCGTTACCGCATTCACAAGAGCCCGCCACCCCTCCCTATACTGAGCCAGATCAACCTAGCCCACACCCGCATCATAGCTCTTGAAGATTCCTTGTACTATTATCTTCCCATCAGTGGTTCGGTCTTCCAAGTTGTCTTCTTCCTTCAGGTCTCCCCACCAGAATTCTGTATGCATCTCTCCTCTCTCTTTCATAGATGCTACATGCCCCGCCCATCTCATTCGTCTTGATTTGATCACCCGAATAATATATGGTGAAGAGTACAGATCATAAAGTTCCTCTTTATGTAGTCCTCTCCATTCGCCTGCTACTTCGTCACCCTTAGGTCGAAATATTTTCCTCAGCACCCTGTTTTCGAACACTCTCAGCCTACGTTCGTAAGACATAATGACACAACAAATCCTCTTCCAACGCGAATTTGTCCACAGCGGATTCAAATATACGCATAAAAATAAATGCGAACAATTATTGGACACACGCAGAGAAGTCAATCATATGCTGTCTGACAAACGCGATCTAGCGTCATACAGAAACAGCGCTGTTTAATGAGTTATAGAGGCAGTTTCATTTCCTTACGTAGGCCTATGACTTGTTGTATTCCCATTATGCACAGAGAAATTATTCAGCACAAATTACATCCACAATTTCTTCCTCCCACATCTCTCACCCATCCCGATCTCACCAAACTCCATGTTCGTAAATCAATAGTATTACTCACATTTTGATTTACTGTTATTCACCTTAAATTTCACGGGCAATTTCCCATATCTCCATTAATCCCATACAATATGAAGTTCGTCTTAAGCGGTTTCACCTAACGCGTCGCTGTGAAATTCCCCCCCCCCCGCGTCCCTCCCCGAGCTGGACCTTAAGTGAAAAGAAGCTAAAAGTGCACCAGTCTGTAATTACTCATGCACCGACCTCCAGACCTTCTGCATATCCTTCTCAAAAAGATATAATCACTGAACACTGCAATAAAGATATTTATACTGAAGACAGCTGCGATGCTGGCCTGAGGGTTGGAGCAGATGCAGTCCCATTTAATGGCAAGGTAAGCCAATGTGTTATATACAGTGGAGGTCATCTATCTGAAAATAGTCCTTAAAGACACGAAACACATGTCATGGTGGGTGAGAAACTGCAGTTGCAGGACATCAGTTGTGACCCACTGCTGTCAGACACTGAGCCGTATAAAAAATAGTCCATGGTAGTCCCTGTGCTTAATTAAAGCACTGTACCTTTATGGATGCATGGTTCCACGCATTCTTGACGTCGGTAGCAGATGCAGGCTAATGATGAGCTTCGAGCCCCGGCCGCTTTACTTCCGAGCAGAATACCACAGAACCGATATGAACGCCGTGAGGAAGAGACAAATCTCAGTCCCGAAACAGAGTTCGCCCAGCTCGCAACTTAGTCACTATACTTACTGAGCTAGCTAGGGTGAATCAAAGAAAACAAAAATAAAGGAATTTATAGGAGGGCGTTTTCCCACATATGCAATGACGAATATGAAACTGACGGGAAGACACACCGTTAAAAACTTATAAAGAGTAACTGAAGTGTTCCAGTTAAATTGCATTGGGATGAAGCGCAGTTGCGTCTTGTGCATGCGAGATGATACTGTCCGTTACTGTTGTGTTATATCTGGTCAGATGTAAGCTTACGTTCGACTTTAGGCTCGTTATAAACTTATATCAAACAAATGACGAGTTGAAAGTCATAGTTGCAATGGTACAGGCATATTTTTCACAGGACATACATGTCTTCTCTGCAAAGTTATCCTTCAGACGAGAGACTCTACACACCAAATACAAACACTTGTCCAACAAATACATTGTTTTTTATGTCTTTACTTTATAACATTTACAAAATTATAATAACTTCGTCCGATATGTTTCGATCCTAGCGGATCATCGAGCTGCCAGCTGCTAGCTGCTAGCTGTAGGATCGAAACTTGTCGGACGAAGTTGTAATAATTTTGTAAGTGTTACAATATAAAGACATTAAAAGCAGTGCACTGGTTGGACATATGTTCGTATTTGAATAATAATCATGCACAGAATGAGAAATATAAAATTCCATATAACAGTCTACACACTCTGACCTCTGACCTCTACGAGGTCAAAGCTGTTCTCGTCAGTAGAGGACAGCAGTTACGCATCCCGCACAAAAAAAAATAATAAACCCGATAATTTAACGAATCTACTGAAGGCCAACCATGAACATCTGTGATCACTTCATGTTTCAATCGTCACCTCCAATAACGGAGGACAATCGCACATCACAATACAAATTTTCGTGTGTTTTATGACTGGCAAATCATCAGGACTTTTGTCTGACCACATTTATGAGTCCATCGCAATCGTCATGCAGCACGGTTACCTTATGCACGATGTAGTAACACATGAAGAAGACAAAAACGAATTTTTGATGCCGAGAAAATATCAAATTTCATCTACACTAAAAGATTAAAAAAATGCAAGTAACCGTGTGAAGCCCACTGGTACCTAGAGATACCACCTGCTTTGAATCCGAATAGAAGGAGAAGGAGATCGAGGAGAAGAATGAAACGAAAGTAGAAAATCGGGGTAAACAGAGGCATTCGTTGCAGGAAAGTTTCCGAGTCACAATTTCCCAGGCACTGCCCGATCATTTTCATACAGGCAGGTTGGAGGCAGTGAAGAAGTTAAAGTGATGGGAAGTTGAATATTGAGCAAGAAACAGATTCAAACGTCACAGTGGACTTCAGTTTAAGTACAGCTGTGAAGTGAATGTCTTTCCGACATCAGAGCATAGATGGGTGTGGATACTGAACCGTCAATGGACTGAATTGGCACTTTCTGGCCAAGACGTACAAAGACGAGCCTAAATCACAGTTGAGAGAGAAAGAAATCGTGTATTCCTTGGAACAGTGATAACAGTGCTATTGGTAATAGGAGAAGTCACGATTAATCCGAGCCCTCTAGAAGAACAAGATAAATTGACCAAATTTTGTCACATATTAGACATCGGGAGAAAGGAAACAGAGTAACACAGGAAGTTTTGGAGTTGGTTTGGTGACACGAAGGAGTAAGCTAAGGACTCGAGTGGGAAGCTGGACGAAATGAGTGAAGCAATTAAGGAGGTGTTAACAAAACACAGATAAGATAAGCGTGGGCCTATTAGATAAAGAAATAGAAGGTAAAATGTAACCAGGAAAACAAATGACGATCAGGACAATGCTTTGAAGAGGAGGACGAAGAATTACTGAAAATAGGGAAGGGAAGGATACATTACAGATTAAAGATATGAAACATGTGAGAATGTAAGTGGTAGAGGCAGTGCCAACAGACCAGGGGGGGGGGCGGAGGGGAGGGGGAAGCCTGTACAAATTAACGGTGCCCGGAAGTCCGGAAGGTTGCATGTTTTCGTCTTTCTCGGTAGTATTATCGTCTGTCGGTTGTACAAATTAACCCTTTCAGGCCAAGCCCAAGTCACTCTGCAACTGACAGACAGCCTTTCCGATTTAGGATAAATATTTTTAGGCGGCCCACCCTTGCTGGGGGCCACAAAAAATTCCTACCGGGGCCCGAACCAGCTCTCAACGGCCCTGGCTACAGGATTTAAAAATTACGGTATACAGGCCCTACACTGCTGAAAACCTGGTGTTAGCAGTCACATCTTTGGAACTGTGTACTTGGGAATCACAAAACATTATCACTATTGCTATTATTATTATTATTATTATTATTATTATTATTATTATTATTATTATTATTATTATTATTATTATTATTACGAGTGATATTTAAAAAAACAGATCCTTTCTTACAAACAACGCAAGTGTCTCCATTACAAATACAACTTAGTTCACGTTTTTTTTTTTCGGAAATCCTTGTTGTTTATTGGGAGAATAATACGAAATACACGACGAAAGTGTGCGGGAACTGTACGGATCCTTTGCTGTAAAAGGAAATGGTAAACATACTTATCCTCCAGCTTTATACCGTTAACAGCGTTTTTCTGTTTTTTTTAATTGTAGGTGAAGTTTGAGAATTTCCCACCTGCAAAGTTTCTTTTTCTGGACCTCCGAGATACGACGCAGTCCTGTATCTGTTTCTTTTCCCTACAAAGCACGTTACATTCCAGATATTTTTTCTCCTTTATTTTATACTTGTAACAACACCTTTTTTCGTGCCGGGTTGTGAACCTGTGAATTTATATCTCGAGTCCCCCCCTATGCCGTCGTGGCGGGGTACTTAACCTTTTAAAGCCTAGCGGTAACTTTACGTACCACCAGGTTTAACATTAAAAAATTCTACGTGGTGCCCACATTGCGTTTATGTGTTTTGTACGGATCTCAGAACAAACAGCAACTTTTGCCTTATAAAACACTAACAGATTGGTTTTTATAACCGAAGTAGAGAGTGTTTACAGCGCGGTACGCGCTGAGTCCTTATATAAAACAGATAGGCTTCGTCTTTAAAGGGTTAATTAAGCACAAGCCCAACTTTAACTTCTTCTTACCTCAACATTTGGTGATAAGTGCTATTTATGAAGCTCACCGGTATGTAACTCTCTCCACCGCTTCAGTGTCACTGAAAAAGTGAATTTTAAGGCTCTCCGGGCAGCTGGCAAATAGGAACACATCTATCAAATCACACTGCGTGATGTCCGACAAGACAGTTAGTTTAACCCTTTAAAGACGAAGCGTATCTGTTTTATATAAGGACTCAGTGCGTACCGCGCTGTAAACACTCTCCACTTCGGTTATAAAAACCAGTCTCTTAATGTTTTATAAGGCAAAAGTTGCTGTTTGTTCTGAGATCCGTACAAAACACATAAACACAATGTGGGCACCACGTAGAATTTTTAATGTTAAACCTGATGGTACGTAAAGTTACCGCTAGGCTTTAAAAGGTTAATCACTGACAGTATTTGAGAAGTGTCTTGCCTTGTACAATAAGGGAAACAGGACGTAAACTCATGACGAAAAACTGTGTGCATGCACATTGGTCTATTGATGATCTCTGCATGCCTATTACTCTTCGTTAGTGACCCTGAGGTTCTACAAATGATGGGAAAATTCGACTTTATGAATATCGTGGCCAATCGTCCTTTTGTGAAATGCAAGTTGGAAGTTGGAATTTCCAGTAGGGTTGAAGTCAATTAACACAAAGAGGACAGACTTGTGCACCCACTTGTGTTTAAGTAAAGTGTTATGTAGTTATATATATATGCATATATATATATATATATATATATATATATATGCATACAAAGACTTCAGAAGAAGACTCCATAATTCAAGACTTGGAAACGATAGGAGAAACTTTTGGTACACCGAAACACATCTTACTTTCGTGCAGTAAGTGCCTACTCTTGTGTTTAAGAGATAAGCAAGTTAAAGCAACTAACTGCAGCAGGAGAGACGCAAAGGCAAGAATTGTTCTCAGGTACCAGCAGATTTAAGCCACCATTTCCGAAATAATTTTGTATTATCCACAGAACCGATCTTTTTGGGAAAATATATTGGTAAAACTACACACAGCTTCATACCACGCGACATGAAAGTCCACAGATCGCATCTCTTCGCCTACCGTCTCTAATTTTTTAATTGTAACAGATGGATGAGACTGAAGCCCCTGGCGCTGCGGTCTCCTCTTCCAACCCGTGATAAAAAATTATTATGGAGCATTGGTGAACTAATAATGGTCAGGGATAACCGAAGTTATAAGTGGAAACCTTTCTCGGTGCCACTTTATTTACCACAAATCCCACACAGACTAACGTGTGATTGCACTACTATTTTGGTATGGACACGACAGACTTATTTACACCCTATTTATGAGATGAGTGACGCTTCTAACAGATAGGCGTGAATATCTGAATGTCAGACGTTTCAAACACATGTCGAAGTAACGGATAAAGCGACTTTTGGGACTGGTAGTAATTTCAAGACAAAACTTTAAACTATCAAGAAGTGTTCGATTTAATAATTTTAATGTCTAATCGAGAAATATGAGGTGGGCAGGGCATGTGGCATGTATGGAATAGGAGAGGTGCATACAGGGTGTTGGTGGGGAGACCTGAGGGAAAGAGACCACTTGGAAGACTTTGGTGTGGATGGAGGGACAATATTGGAACGGATACTCAAGAACTGGGATGGGGAGGCGTGGACTGGATTTATCTGGCTCAGGATAGGGACAGTTGGCGGGCGCTTGTGAATGCAGCAATAAGTTTTTCAGTTCCATAAAACTCGGGGAATTTCTTGGCTGACAGAGGACCTGTTAGCTTCTCAAGAAGGACTCTGCTCGATGGACTGAATTAGTCAAAACACGATCTATACTGACTAGAAAAATTATATTACTGCTAATTAGCAGATTATTTTAATTGCAAACTCTACGTTCTTAAATTTTGCCATATCGCACAGTTGGTAATAATTTTATATAGCTTTAGCTCCTTTCAAATGGGGGGGGGGGGTTAATGAATTCCCAGTTTTACAGCAGTGTACGACACGCATAAGTCTTTTATGCAGCACGGTTTATACTATAAACATGTCTTTACAACGGCGAAAATTTTCAAATTTTCCCGTTGAAAATTTAACTGGCATGCCAATAGCTTTCATTCAAGCGCGTCAATTTGACCTTTGACAGCGTCCGAAATGTAACAACTGTAAGTAGCCGAGAATGCCCTTGCTTCAATCGCACGTGGACTGACACCGTTTCTGCTCGGCCGTAAACACAAAGGCCATCATTTAGTTTATTTAGTTAATTCCTATTCATTCATTTACTGTTTATTTAAAGACACGGTCGGCGTTCAACGATCTTCAACCTCGGAGCCTACGATAAGCAATGAACTGCAAAGTGGCTGTCAGTGGCCGTGCGCCAGATATGGTGCACTCCTGTTCTAAGGATTCTGAATACAGCATATTTTATCAATTCGACTAACGTTTTGGACGCTATCTATCGTCTGGATTTACTAAACACAATGTTTCGAAGGCTGAAACCAACTTCTTCTTCAGGGTTGGAGGAAAGAAGACCCTATTCTGTTGAGTCAACCACTAACAGATTTCCTAAAGGGTTCGACAGATTACGACCCCGTTTCCTCTGCTCAACACGTATACGGACGCAGTTTCAGTCTCCAAAGCGCCACAACTAGGTAACAGTAAGGTCTAAAACGTTAATCAAATTTATGATTGATGTACTATACTGGTTTTTTAGGCGTTTTTGCAAAATTTGAAAAAGCGACTATTAGCTTCGTCATGTCTGTCAGTCCGTCCGCCTTTAACAACTCGGCTCTCACTGGAAGGATTTTTATGAAACTTGATATTTGAGTATTTTTCGAAACTACGTCGAGAAAGTTAAGATTTCATTAAAATCTGACAAGAATGACGGGTACTTTACATGAAGACGTTTGCAAATTTGTGACAATATAACGCTGAATTCTTCTCAGAATGACAAATGTTTCAGACAAAGGTTTTGGAGAAAATCAAATAACATATTTTACCTCCAATAACTTTTTCGGAAACTCGTGCCGTTTATGAGATAATGTGGAAAAATGTCGTACAGCTGGACAGGCCACAGATAACAGTATAATATGGCGCATGCGCATTACATTCTGGCTATCTAAGGCCAAACACACAGACTTAGAATATGTAATACTTATTGCGTTTCCATGGCAAGAATGGTTATGCAAACACGCCTCAGTGCTACGTTAAACGTACATTATTTGTCTTGTCTTGGTTAGCCCAAGTCCATTCAAGTAAGCCTCAACGGACCGAGGATAACCATGAAAATCAGGAAGGTGGTTTCCAGGCCAAGATTCGAAACCAGAATATCCCAAATACAACGCTGCTAACAGCAGTCGACCGAGAGGGTAGGTGACCTCATTCAACTACAGTACATTTATAGTGTATTGTTCAGTTTATTGTAGCAGCAACACGCATTCTGTGTATGTTTATTTTGCTTCCGGTTCCGTTCTTTATTTATTTCTTCAATAGGAAATGAGACAGCAAAGAGAAGAACCAGATACGTCTAACTCAATGTCCACTTTAATATTATTGTCCCATCTGTGCGTCTCCCAAATGGTCTCTTTCTTTCAGCATTTCGGAACAAAATTTTGTATGAACTTTTCATCTGCCTTGCCAGTTTCATCTTCCTGCAAATTCCCATCCGATTCAGAGACACTTGCAGCCGCCATCATCAGGTAGATGTCACTAAACTATTCCGACGTTGGAGGCAGCAATTTTCTCTGAAATGTCGGCACACTTCCAGGACATGGCATTACATGCCAAAAAGCAGCAATCTTTAAGTAATGTGAAGTTCACCCTTGTACCAGGCACAGAAGTCAAGAAACCTGCCCGCAAAGCAATGCGATTTAACAGCGGACTGTGAAGTGCTTCACACGATAATTCAATTTCCTTTGCTCTTGGTGAAGAAATTCCAGAATCAGCAGCAAGTAGAAATGAGGACGAAGGAAGACTGTTTAGCTATTTATGTGACGTACTTTCTGAAAAAGGTCAGCCTCGTGAAGACTTGTTTCCCTCGTAGAGGGTGAATTCTAAGTGCCTAAACAGTGCGGTCAAAGGAGAGGTGAGGCTCAGAGGGATGAACAGTCGTGATATGAAACAGAAATTCATAGCCCAAACTATTTTAGAATGTCGCTTCTTCTTAAAGAAGAGCAGAGTTTTGAAGATTATCGTATTGTGGAATGTGACGCCATGTAGGATGCTACATACACACTTAAGTATGAAGGCAATCCTAATTAAGGAGGCCGCAGGTTTACGTCGACGTCTACGTGAACAAAGGGCGTCATATTTATTGCAGTCAACGCTGCGAGAACCTAAAATATTTCAGCACGTAATAAAATACTTCGATTTTTCTATGGTCTCCGCCATACTTAGACTGATTATGCTGTGAGGACTGCGTGGGATTTGTAATGGTTAATACGGGGGTTTACCCAGTTCTTTCTTTCAGGATCTCCACCTTCCTCTCATATTCATATTGTTCTGACCATTGTTTTTATACTATGAAACAAGCCACTAACACTTTACAAATACTGACAGTTCAAACAGCACGTCGTGTGACCGCATAATTTAGAGTTGTATAAGAATAAACAAAGAGAATAATACGGTCGGTGCAAGGTCTAGACGTTGTGCTTTGCAGCAACACATTTATTTTTATTCTCGTGGTGGGCTGAGACCATGTCCTGACGGAAATGCCGCCTGCAACGGACACACTGTCCATCCGCCGGATGATAGAGGGAAGTATATGGAGCGCCGATGGATTAATACTGACAAGAAAATCAAACACCTCGGAGAAAAAGCTGTCTAAATGACGCTTTATCCATTACAAATCCCATGCAGAGAGACTGGGAAGCGAAACCTGGACTCTGGAAGGAGAAACCAGCGATCAGCCGCCCGATATAAGGCCCGGCCGGCAGTATCACATTAATTTGTATTTAGGGAAACATGAGAAAGAAAAACAGGAGAGAAAGAAAGACAGAAAGGAGGAATGAAGGAAAGAGATAAGGAAGAAAGAAAATGAAAGATATGGTATTTCGCTGATCTCAAGATAAATGTTATTACCTGTATATTAAGAAATTCTGAAGTAAAAAATTTAAATATTACAGAAAAATTATGTATATTTCTTTAACGTATATACAAGCCAAATACTGTTTTGTAACGCATAAACTGATAGCCCACATTTTAAACTTATAAAGTCGATATGTTGTTAAAAACAGAGTCAGAGGAGCTCCTGATTGCGAACTAGCTAAATTGACAATTAATGGCCACACTCAATACATCAGCAACTTACTGACGTACATCAGGAGGAAAGCCTCAGGAGGGATATTAATTATAAGGGTAAAGCAATTCCTGTACGGGCCTGGACAGGCCCTTAGGGCTCCAGGAGATTGAGATTCCCTGATTTCAAGACAATCGGCACATGAAGGTGGTAAGGTTGTCAGCCGTACGCACCGGCCGCCTTTACAACCAAAGAAATATCCCTGGTACTGATTTCTGTTAGATGTTGGGTCGACCCCAGGGTAACAGTGTGACCGGAAGGAATAATCCAATGAAAATTTCCAATGACACCATCGGGAATCGAACCCGCAACCTTCCCAAGAGAGATATTAATTATAATAATTCCTAAGTTATTTTAAAAAGCTGTATCAAATCTGGATGTTGTCTAGAATAGACTAAGAAGCGGACACCATCACGAATGGACAGCAATTAAGGATTTGGCAGGACGTGTCCTGTTCCAGGCAGTTACGGCAAATCTTCTAGCTTTGGGGCTATGATGGAAAAACATCAAAACCGAAGTGAGATTTGAGGTGTCCACAGACGTGGTTGATCAGGTTCGAGTTTTGTGAAATGTAATATCTCGCTGATTGTAGACAGGCATCATCACTTCGGAGAGACCTGTTGTATGCATTTGTGATTTGGAACACTGTCTCTGACGACGAAGGCAGCAGGTACCTCCGAAAAGCACCTACCCACTGAATTATATGGCGTCATGTCTCACAAAACCCCAATCGTCACGAAAAGATTACGTTTACCCCTACTGAAATTACCTCTGTCCCTTTCCACCGAGTCGTGTCTGCACTACGAAACACAACGCCGGGAGTGTAGGCAATTATCCACAACTTGGCTCTAAAATATTTTTTACTGTCTCCCTACCTTACCACAACAGGCTGTATCCATGTTAAGACAGAACCCACTGCAAAAGCACTACCGTCACAGAAAAGCATTTCTGGTCTCTCCTACGCAATTCATGTTCTGTATCGTTTTACAGCCTGCTTCGAAAGCGTGTGAGGAAACTGAGTTACACCACTCATCATCCGCCAATGAGTCGTGACGACGTGTACGTTATAACCAGCGTTTCTGAGACAGATACTAGCTCCACCTACACGTCGTTACACTCTTACGAAGTTACATGACGTCACATCCCAAAATAGCGCAAAATTTCATAATCATCGCCGTGAGAATCTCAAATCACACATTAACGAGCATTAAGGCTTCAAAGAAGACGAGGGACCAGTAGCTTTTGAAAGGCCATCCTGATGCAAGGATTTACTTAGGTAGGTATTTCCTGTTTATCTTGCTCCTTAAACTGGAGACCACGCAGGGGTTTTAGAAATTACTAGTTCACACAGTCATAAAAATGCTGTTTGACCTTTAAACAAAATTCTTCTGAATTATATATATTTAAGAATTTAGGTCATAGTCCATAGAAAGTACACTCCCGTCTCCCTTATAATTAACAACAAACTGGTCACTGCTGTTTGAGGACATAGTCACTGTTTATTGTGAGAATCGCATGTAAAGCGATAAAAACGTGTGGATAAAATGCATAGATTTTTAGTGTTAAAGCACTGAGCTTCAAATGGTTAATTCCTGATTCCTATCTTTCTAGGGACTGTTGTTTCACAGGATACAGACATGCTCTTAAAACTCGCTGGTCTTCAAGGACAATACAGAATACGCAGAAATTGACAGAACTCTTGCCAACTTCCGTCATATCTGAAGCCTTCAGCAGATTCAAGCGACTCACCGGAACACTGCGTTTGCTCGTGACGCTGTTTCGTGTACTCGCATAATGCCGGCCAGCATCAGCAGAGCCACAACGTAGAGACCGGCTGGTCAGCGTCGCCCCAGCAGTTGCGCAAGAAAAAAACCTAACGAACCACGTTACACACGCACACAGAAACTATTCTGACATATTTAAATATAACTATTCGCTAACTGCGTGAAGCAGAGTGCTTCTAGAGAAGATAACGGACGTTCACATGACCACAAATTGTCCACATCATAGAACCCGAATATTCATTAGCAGTAATTAAAATAAACCAACAATTATGCACAAAATTCACAAGATTATATTAACATCGACATCATCCCTACATGTTTCAATGGACATGCTATTATCTTCAGTGGATACAAAGTGTTACAGGTGCCAAAGCATCAGGAAGTGTAAATTCTTCCTACATGCATCAAACCTGATCTATATTAAAAATCTAAGAGACGAACAGCATATCAATGTAACGTTAATTAGCTATTCTCTATTACGTAGTATTTGTACTAAAACACAGTCGTTAAATACACATAAATAAAATGAAGATTTGATATTCTTCTTAGTCCCAATTATCGGAGATAAAATGAAGAGTACACGGTAACCATAAAATGTGTCTTCTTTAAAAAGGTAGGCTTGTTGGCTTTGGTTACGGCGTTGTATATCAGATCGAAGATCGAAGGTCGAATGTGACCTGTATTGGGTTTCTTAGCAAATTAGAGAAACTCTTGGAGAAATTCCGAAGTATATAGAAACAATACATACAGGATTAAGTACGAGTAACATACCTGTCTTAGTGTTATGTTACTCTTATTTAATCCCGTATGTATTTTTTCTATATACTTCTATATAATTTTAACGTTACATTGATATGCTGCTCGTCTCTTAGATTTTTACTATAGACCAGGTTTGATGCATGCAGGAAGAATTTACACTTCCTGATGCTTTGGCACCTGCAACACTTTGTATCCCCTGAAGATGATGGCATGTCCATTGAAACATGTAGGGATGATGTCTACGTAAATATAACTTTGTGAATTTTATGCATAATTGTTCGTTTGTTCTAATTAACTTGTAAATATGCACGGTACGCAACGTACAAAATTCGTTACCGTTCTTTACAACATGGCACGCGGTGCCGCAGTTGGTTGAGGCACTAGCGTACAAGCCCTGGGTTCGACTCAGCCTCTAACAAAAATTAGTAAAAAAAAAAGGCAATCCCCTTACAGGCCTGGACAGGCCATGGGGGTTCCAGGAGGTTGAGGCTCCCAGATTTCAAGACAATCGACACATGAAGGTGGCACGGTTGTGAGCCCTACG
>BLKM01000560.1:1664704-1738103 GCA_013340265.1 Coptotermes formosanus | reverse complement strand
ACCTAAACCGACACATGCCGGGGGCGGGTTTTAGCCCCCTATCGTAGTAGTAAATATGACCCCCCCCCCCCCCCCCGGAAATACTCCTGGTACTCATTTCCGTTAGACGATGAGTCGACGCCCGGGCCACAGTGCGGTTGAAGGTCTGTGAATGAAAAATTCCAATGACACTAACGGAAATCGAACCCGCAACCTGCCGGCTTGTAGCCCACAATCGTAGTAGTAAACATGATTAGCATTTCAAATGGCCCACTACAACACACAAAATAATAAATAAATACCCCAGGGCACAAGCACCCACTTTGCAAAAATAGCTAACCCGACGCACTAGCAAAACTAACAACACCACGAGCAATCAACAGATGATGAAACTAGGCATCTACCGATCACACCAATCTAACGGGACTGTTCACAGCCATACCCTACTGGCCCAACATGAACAGGCAGACAGAAGGTTTCAACATACGGCTCCTGCGTGCTGAGACATTTTTGGGTCTTGTAACCCATTTCATTACGCTGCACGACAATCGGGCTGCAAATCCATTTCAAGTGTATCAGATGTTTCCCACATAGCCTACCGAGTGGCCGAGTGTGAGGGGTTTAATCGTGCTGTCAACATTTCGGACTTTTATAATGGCAGAGTGGTACATGAATTAAAAAATGGGATTTGAAGAGATGAGCTTTTGGACCAATCGAGATCTGATCCCGGCATCTGCCAGGACAGACTAAAAAAGCATGAAACCCTGTCAGGTTAACAGACGTCATGGCCAAGATTCGAAACACACGCCTCTTGAATACAAGTGTGGCGATGTGTCGCTAAAGTTTGTCAGCAGCTGGACAGGCTATGAGAGAAAACATCATCTGACGAGGCGTGATTCCTCAGAAAGAGAATGCAAATGTCGCGGCTGTATACGTAGCACTGTAAGTAACAACACACTAGCATTTCTGTTGTTATGTTACAGCCTAGACCTCCAGAGTTGAATGGAAAGCAGGAAGTATGAATAAAAGGAACGTAGCTAAGAAAACTGATAACAGATTCGTACCTTCTTGCGCGATGGAATGGCCAACAGAGGTCTTGACCTGGTGTATATCACAGCCACATTTTTACAAACAGGCACTGCACAAGGAATCTTTAACGACATTCTTAAACTGTACATTTTTACACTTTACCGTATACGGAATAGGCTTGTATGCAGGCCTACCCTAATACCCAAACATTCAGGCAAGAACATCACTTCCGTAAAGGCACAAGGTAAAGTTGCCTTTGGCATATAGGCAGTAGACGTACAGCTTACATCATCCTTGAACCCCACACTAGATGGAGGTGAGGTTTCAGCTTCACGTCCCGGCTGCTTTGTTAAGTGGGACAGGGCCCCCAGTACACATTACCTTGGGGGTGCGTGGGCTCCAGAGTCAGTTTGGAGACTGTGAAGAGACAAATCACCTACCCTTGCCGTAAATCAAACCACGACTCCTCTGCCGTGCAAACCGTAGCGTGGTTACTGCACTGGCAACGCCACCGGCTTATACAGTATCTCCTTGAAAGTGTGACAGTACCACTTATCCTGTGTACTTTATTTGCATACTAACAAAGCACAACTGCATCTAGAGTAACGCAGCTGCGAGAACCACAGCGGTGTTCCTGCAGATTCTGGTCGTCTAGGATGTGAGGCCGTCTTTGGGCGAGGAGGTTGCAACGTTTCGAAGATCCGTCATGCCTTCATCTTCAGGGTGAAATCTTAGTTTAATGACCTCAAGGCAGTGACAATTTGGAAGACGTAATCATAGGGGGAAGGAACTTAAAGAAATAGACTGTGAGGTTGTGCACATGACTGAACTCTCCGTACCCATGGGCCAACACGTAATCAATTTAACTGTAAGAGGAGAATCTGCGTGACTTTTTAATTAAGCAAACCCCATAACGATAAACAGGAAGGTGTAGTTCTATATATTCTGAATATTTCCACTACGTGGAAGTAGTTGGTCAGTTTCACGTTCCAGCCACTTTACCCTTGCCCCAAAAAAGTAAGATCCGGATACCCATATATAGAAGGCAGGAAGAAAGCGGGCTGTTTATTAACCTTCGGTGTCCATAAAACGTGGGGAATTTGTTAAAGAATTTAATAAAGTATGAACGTCTCTTACAGCACTACGCTCGATTGTTTGAATTTATTAAAAGTATATTTAAATAGAAAGATGCTTTTTATAATTCACTATGATAAAATCACACACGCGTTTAACATTTTAAAGCCCACTGTTAACCGCCTGCTTTAACACTAAAAGTTTGCACTTTGCCACACAGCGTATTTATTCGATTCGTTTGATTCTCAAAATAAACAGATATTATTTTCCTAAAAAACGGTATATGATTGGCCTTGACAATGAGGCCTGTAAGTGTTTACTGTGCGTACGACCAGAATGTTGAAATATTAATTACACAGAATGCGTCCACCCTAACACTGCTGTCCCCTGTATCACTCCACCACTGCTCCACAATCATGTTCATCCTAATGCTGCTCTTATCAGACCGCCAAGTGGACAAAGCCTGGAAACCTTCGAATTAGCAATGCTTAACAGGGAAGTGGAAACACTGGAAAGAAAAGTACAATATTTTTCATGCTTCAAAGTGTTAAAAGAAAGCGTTTCATTATGTATCCTTTTCTTTAGTTTAGCAGAGTTTCTAAGGTTCAATTTCCTTGCAGCAAGGGTCGGTGGAACACATATTTTGTGGGTCCCGAGTTATTCGAGGTATCCTGTCTGCGTCAGGCAATTTCAAAGCGTGTTTACTTAGGTTTGCAAGAATAGTTCTAACATGGCGTATCTAAACCATGGTCATGTTATACACCATAAAGAATCCTATACGTTGTTTTCATAAGAAAGAAGGGAAATTACAGATTGTGTTCTATATATTTTTTTCACTGGCTTCTTCTTTTATTTGTCAAGTTTACGTAGCTTTTTTACAAACAATGACACAATCAGTAGACGCCGGAGCAGCTGTGCCGAATCCCCGGGTCAGTTTCATAGCCAACACGATCGTTTGTAACGGAATTCTTCACGCTTCTGGGCCTTCCCACCTTATCTCCTCTGTATCATAGCTCCCTCTCTTCCCCTCACTTTCAAATGGTAAGATCCATCTTCGTTACAAATAATATAAGACGCATAAAACGTTGCAAAGGTCTGACAACCTATACGACGTTTCATAATACATCTTACAAAACGGTTTGTGCAGGTCGTCTTTAATTCAGACTATATACAGAGTCAAATCCCAGGGCAATTAATGTATGAGAAACTGGAAATGACTACAGAGAAAGTAAAAATGGCCGAATCGATTTACTATCCCGACACTTGCCTGGATGGACTGTGGAAAACAAAGATATGTGTCACGATAAGTGATAACCCGGACCAGATTTTAAACAGGCATCTCACGATACAAGACAAGAATTTTTCTGCTACACTAGCGTCATCACAAAAGCCGTTGGTGTGTCTCACATCCGTCAGGAAGAGTTCGGATTAAAAAGGGGTACAAAGTTTTAGATGGAAAAACAGACGGGGAGAAACAACTTGGAAGAACTGTGGATTTCTTTAATGTCCTGTACATCGTCAGCAGTCTGCAGTACGTGAGGATGCAAGGCGAATGCAAGGTTGTCCCTGAGCTTAATTCAGCACCATGTTATGAAGATGTATGGATGAATGGAAGAATAGCTCCATGCTTTCTTATCTTCTTACCCCAGATGAAGGAGGCAGGAAGCTCCGCGTCCATACCACATGACTCTTGAAGACTCTGCCCCACAAACACAATAGGCAGCTATGGGACGCTACAGAGGAAGGAAAATACCTGTCCCAAATGGACATCGAACTCAAACTCTCTGGTAAACTTCAATAAGTATGTCTGTCTTTCTGCGTAAGAATCGAACTTGTAATTGCAAATATTAAAGAAATGTTTCACATGCTTGCCATTTATTCGATGGGGTTTGTTCTGCGCTTTATTTGATGTCAGATTTTTTGTATCAGTCAGAACTTTACAGTCATTGTACACTGGAATGAGAGCATTTTGAATGATAAATATTCTACATATAATGTTCCAAATAAATATGTATCGTTTATTTTAAAACACCTTGTAGAATGCTGTCCGTCATTTGACATCTTCTCTGTTGCCTTCACGCAAAAGATGTGTAAGGAAAACGGCAAAGGAACAAGAAGAAAAATAAAAGATATGCTGCATCATCCGTGTTTACTTGAGAACAGTTCGTTCTGATGTTGGATACGGTTTGCGCCACTCTGTTGTGTCCTCACACAAGTCGTGGTGCGTGCACTATTGATTCCATCCATCATCTGCAAAGTGACGTGGTCAATTTTACTTTTACAAAAGGTGAAAAAATAAATACCATACTGACCATAAAGGTATTAGACTTCAGATTTGGGGAGGTTTTTCTTTACACATTCTATAAGCGTCTTTACCTTCCCCCACATTTATATTCTGACGAAAAACAGTATTAGAAACAGCCTAAGTATCTTTTACACTAACCGGGTACACGAAGTCTTTCTCCTCATTGACTAGCATTATAAATGGTGTGACATAAATATTCAACATTAGGAAAATACATTTCTTTCAGGGGAAGAGGTGGAGGCAATAGGACTATGTTTGTCAGATACGCCGATACCCACTTATCGGGCTCCACGCTAAATGTATACTTGCTGCACAATTGGTATGCAGTGATATATTCAGCAAGCAAATTACGTTTTTGAAACAGATTTTACGCTAGCTGCGCGTTTCATGTGACTTAGGTTTTAATGGTTTAGCTAAGCTGTGTTTCAATTTAAGTCACAAGTCTAAGTTTCATTGGTTGATTTATTGTGTCATTTGTGTGTTTAATATTGAACATCCCCGCTGGCGTACGTATACAATGTATAAAATCTTCAATTCCTTAAACGAAATCAGATTCGTTCCCTTTCTTTTAAGACTATTGGGTTACCGGTTTCGGCCAAATGATGATGGCTGTATTTGGCCGAAACCGGTAACCCAATAGTCTTAAAATAAAGGGAAGAAAACAAGTTTGGTCGTGACTGATTTCCTTCAAGGAATTAAAAATGTTATGCATTTGTGTGTTTATTTGTGTAATTTGTATTGTAATTATTCTGTGCTAGTTTTGTAATCGGCTTTGCGCTGTTATGCTAGCACGTTCATAAACGAGAACTGAACTATTATTATTATTATTATTATTATTATTATTATTATTATTATTATTATTANAACTGAACTATTATTATTATTATTATTATTATTATTATTATTATTATTATTATTATTACGCAACTGTGCGGACAGATATGAACAGATCTTGGTAAAAGTTACGGGAAAGCTATTGATCTCCTATGGGTAACTGTCTCAGCATCTTGTCCAAAGCGGAACTTCATTAGTGATTTCTGCTACAAATACATTAGCCAGTGCAGGTACAGTTAAACCTGCCTTTATGATCAGTTAACAAAAGCCACGCTGCGTATTCGTAATGTCAACACTACACAGGGATGAGCCGCTGTGGGCTCTTTACACTTGATGAAAACATTCGGTGTCGTCCACTGCACGGGCGGCTGAATGGGGCCACAGCCGGTCTGGGAGCAATAGTGAAGACGGAAACCTGTTCCCCCCCCGAATGTTTCAGTCGTCCGGCTAATACCGTAGTCGCTGTACCGATTAAACTACAATGACGACCAATTATTTGTTATATTGGGTTTATAATAAAAATATTACAGTTTTCCCTGTACACGCCATTAAGTTTATACGGGAAGTAGAAGTATACATCTTTTAGCCTTTTAATTACAATACGCCACACATACAGTAGGTTGCATGGAAGAAAAAGGTAGCTTGCACATTTTCCATAAACTTGCAACAGAATGAAGGATTCAGCAATGGGCAGGAAACCCAGCCGGTTCGAGTTTAGCAAGCCTGTACAATGTTCACACTTAAACCCTGTCCAGAAATAGCCAAAGGCCGCCGTTTCTAAGTTCAACAACATTTGGGTATAGTCGGTGCTAAGCGAGTGACTGTCCACCTATTCGGAGGGGTCGAAATACTCCGCTTGCTCTAGAACAGGCAAAACTACGGACCCGCATCCCATACTGTATATACTGCCCTTCAGGTATTGGGATTTATCAAAGAACTGTTTACAGCAGGGCCTACTGCAATTATTTTACATCCGTTGTAGGTGTCGACAAATAAGCATGACCTTATCATCTCGGTTTATTTGATTCCTTTGCACCCCAGGAAGCAGTGGCCAGCCCTTGTAAACACGGTGCTGTCCCTTCTGATTACTTACAAGGCCGGGAACTTCTTCATTACATTCCCAAGGATAACGATGTACGCTCCATCGCGTTAATAATATTTGCTGAAGGTCACAAATTAAGATGCACTATGCCACACAACTTTCTCCAGCCTCCTGTGATTTTTTCCCTCTCAGGTAACAAACGTTACTCTCACTGCTCCGTCCTCAAACATTCTGAATCTATGTTCGTCCTTAGGGGTGAGATAAAGTTCACACCCATATTACACAGCTAAGGAAGCTATAGTGTTGAACGCCTTAGTTTTGTTGTATGATCGAGAGACGTGGATCATGGAAGGAGGATTAGAGTAAAACAGGATGAGGAGAAATTAAATTTCTTAATTGACTAAAGAAATGGAAACACCAGTCCGAATAAAGCAATAAGGAATAAGAAATGACCTGTAGACCAACTCATCTCACCACAAGACGAACGCCTACAAAGAGAATTAGATAAAACATTAGAAAGACCGAAACCAAAGTAGATACTAAATTGCAAATCAGGAAAAACATTCGGCAGACCAAGGCAGAGAAGGATCCTAAGTGCGTAATATGTGAAGAAACCTAATCCGTGGACGTACGTGACGCTGAAAATGCTGACAGTGTTAACAATGCTGACTATACTAATGACCCTGAAAATGCTAATAATGCTGAAAATGGTCATAGTGCTGATAACGCTGACAATGTTGAAAATGCTGACAACCCTGTCAATGCTAATAATCCTGAAAATGCTGACAATGCTCACAGTCCTAAGAGTGCTGAAAATCCTGACAATGTTTTAACTTGGAATTCCTTGACAACACGGGGGAGGGGGGGGGGGAGGGAGACTGTCAAAATAATTATAGCGAATATTTCACGAAATGAACTTCTTCTTAAAATGTAATTATGATACGTTACCGCATGTCAAAAGATTTTAACTTTGCTACATTTAAATAAATGCTATAGATTTACGGTCTTCTGGGACGTGTGTACTTCATGTCGCGGCTACCAGCGTCTGAAAGAACCTGCTATCTGTCTCCATGTTCTTCAACAAAGACTGAGACTCCACGTTCGTCTGACAGTCGGTACCAAATCGCACGGGGTCGCATTACAAATATCTCAATGTGAAATCGTCATGACAACCCGAAACACCACATACATATCACAGCCTTTAACTGATGCACAGTTTTTATGAGCAGGCACGTGTGTTCAGCTGCTCCGTCCAAAGGAAGCAGCACGATATGCGAGCATAAACCTGTGGTCAGTGACCACATGAGAGTCTGAAAACAATCAAGCACAACTAGACCACTTTACATGGCTGTCGTTTATATAACGGAATCTGAAATTTATATAGGTGTAAAAGTTTTAAAAGGAAATTTATCTTTTACGTGAATAAAACACAATGTCTTGTAATAATTACTTCTTATGAAAACGCACTAACCTACGTCAAAACTTAGATTAAAATGAAGGACATGAAATATGTGAGTTTCTGGACTGTGACAGCATGTTATTTGATACGTAGTTAACAAAATTTGAGAGGAACCTGCGTGTTTAAACTTCACCGCCAAAGCATTTCCTAGCCAAGTCTTAAATATTTATAGACATATACCAACGTTTCGCAAAAGCCTGCTGCCACCAATTTTAAGATAGACGAATTTTCTACCCTGAAGAGGGAGGCTGCAGATTCAAGTGAAACATCCGTGCCTATCTATAACATACACTGGACTTTATCCCATCAGACTGCTGAACCTCAAATCTTATACGGCAAGGAACGTGAAATTATACTTCAAGCTGCTGAAAGCCTTAAAAAAAACAGTGATTTTGTAACCCGCTGCTTCAACGGGACAGTCTACTTACAGACCTCACGGAAAAACCGAACAGGTAATTTCTGTTTTCTACTTTTTATATTCTCAATAGCTGACGATGCAGAAAACACTGTTCCATGCAAAAGCTGTTGAAAATGGCGGCAGTGTGCGTTTCTCCCATTTCCTGTATCTAAGTGATGTATTCTAAATATCACTTAAGTGAGCCAGTTTTAAGGCGCACCTGTCAAAGCTGAGTCACATCACACGCTGATGTGACTCTGGACCCGAATGACGAAGCTGTAGCTTTTAAATTCGAAGAACAGGCGTTTGTTTCAGCTTCCTTGTCTTCATGACACAAGTGAGAGGCAAATTTCTAATGAACAAGACAATCAACGTAAGAGCAAAGTAACACTGATGCGCGTTCGCCTAACCACTGTTGCAGTGGAAAAGCAATAAGTATTACTTATTCTGAGTGCATGTCTGTAGCCTCGGTTATCCAGCATGCAAAGCGCATGCGCCGTATTATATTGTCATCTGTGGACTGGTTCTACCATATTTTTCACATTATCTCTTAAAAGGCACGATTTTAGGAAAACAAGTTACTGAACGTAAAATGTGTTCTGATTTTCTCAAAAAAATCTGTCTAAAACATTTCTCATTCTAAGAAGAATTCAACGAGACATCATCATAAATGTATAGAGATCTTCATATAAATAACTGGTTTTTCTAGTCAGATTCTAACGAAACTTGAAGTTTTCTCGATAGATTTTGGAAAAACATTCAAATATCAAATTTCATGAAACTCCGTTCACTGGCAGCCATGCAGACACACGGACATAACGTTGCTAAGAGTCGCGTTTAGCAATTTTGCGAAAGCGTCTAAAAATTATCTTGCTTTGAGGCATACTGTAGTGTTCTGGGTTGTCACGTGGTGTGGCTTCTTACGTTAAGTAACAAAAATTCGGAGAAACCTACGGCTTCCATCTTCAGAGTAGAAAACAGACGGCCACAATTTCGGTTTTCTCAGTCACTCCAGGCAAATTGTGTAATACGGAACTACTGTCTTATGGAGTACGATTCCGTGTAGGCCAAGTTTCGCAATTGCCCAGGCTCCCTGCTTTTCTGGGGAAGAAGGATGGAAGCAGCAGCTTCCTCCGAAACGTCGGTACCTATCCTTGAAAGTACACGACGTCACAACCCGTAATTCACTCATCACCATAGTGATTTTAGGTAAATCAAATTAAGCCACGACATGTTAATTACACATCCACTCATTTTCACAGTTTATCTTGTCCCTGTAACCAACAGAAATCATCAGTTGATGAAAGAATAAGCAAACCAGCAGTCACTGTAGCTGGGCCTGCATGAGTGTCTCTGGAGGAAGTTTTCTCCCCCTTACAAAAAGCGCGTCTGTTCAATTAGGAGGAAGGCAAGCAGCACACAGCGACGATATTTTGGAACCGCTGGCTAGCGCATCCTACAGGAATGTACTGCGTGAAAAACGAGAAAGCGAAAGATGCGTTCAGTTCGTTAGCAGAACTCTCTTGAGATACGGCAGCACTTATTGAAATTGGCAATGCTGAAAGCCAAGCTAACGTAATTGATTGTTTTTCATTTACTTAACGATGAAGGAATCGGAGGACGACAGTCAATATAATGACTAGTCTACGGGACGCACTACCATACAACTAACTTGAAGTTTGCGACGGGAAATACATTTCTCCACCACCCTAGATGGGATTTGGAGCCCACGTAGCTGCCTAACCAACAGGCAATAGGGGCGCTTATTCCGGTGGCAAAGCGGCATGGGACGTAGAGCTGCCTGCTCACCTTCTTCTAGTACTGAACATCAAGAAATCTTGCAGGAAACCCTCCACTGCTCTATACATCTTCATGGCGTAGTGTTTAATTATGCACAGGGACAACTTTACCCGTATCGATTTCCTTTCACTTACAACGCCATAAGTATGTCAGAATATAGTGTAACGTAGAAAGACAGAATTACTGGTTGATGAATTTGATATGCACGGGAAGAAATTGGTCATGGCCTCCGTAATTTACGGTACTCTCAAAATATTTGCCGGATAAAATAATGAAACATACGCAAACATCAATCCGGATAGAAAATGCGCTAAATGAATATTTTTCTTGCACATTTAGTATCTTAGCACAGCACAAATCTCGCTGTTCTTTTAAATTTAAATTTATTGCGGTTAAGTATTAATGAAACAAGTTTAATTTTAACAGTTTCTGGTTGAAATTTCAAAGGAAGTAGGCCTAATATTGGCGTTTCAAGTAGAATTTATTTGAGCTTCAAGTGAATGAGATATCATAACAATAGAATCTAACTTCTACAAATCATGATTCAGACTCTGCGGCATCCCGTTCAATCGAATTCCGCTTAGCAGTTTCGGAGACAAACACCCGGGCACAGAAAACTAAAAATCCACGGCAACTTGACAATATAGGCCTTATGGTACATGAGAGTGAAAGTCCTACATTTAAATATTCCGACAGAAAGAAAGCAGATGTAGGGACAGTTCTAGTGGAATAGGTAACGTCATGAGGGCATATTCGGGAGTGGCGGTAGAGCTCCACGGACTCTTAGCTTCGGCAGCCGGTGTGGTCTTTCTGGGGAAGAGAAAACTCTGTTGCGCCTGCCCGATCATACAGCCCCTAGCCTGGTCACTGTACTGACTCCGGAATCGCCGGGTTCGAATAGACAGTGATAAAACCATGTCCAGGAGTACATATGCCGAACCACCTATATGACAAAGGGTGTGAGGGTAACATTAAAATTAATTTCAAACGATCAGTTTCTGAGTGTGTGACTGACGATAAAACGTGATTTACACAAAGGCAGTGATATTCTTTTCACCGGGTAAGAGATTTAGGAGGCTCTAAGATATCACTTTTTTTTTTAGTGGCAGCAGACACTACGGACGTACCGCAGTCTTGAGGCTCCTTGTGCAACCCTGTGATGAAGATGACGATGATGATTATTATTTTCTGTCCTTTTCCTAGTAATGGAGCACCGGTGGAATGAAACTGGCAGGGGAAAACCGAAGTACTCGGAGAAAAACCTATCACAGTGCCACTTTGTCCACCACAAATCCCACATGGACTGACCCGGGATCGAACCCGGGCCTCCGCGGTGGTAGGCCGGCGGCTAACCGCCTGAGCCATGGCACGGCCCAAGATATCACTTACTCCACAAACTTATTACAAAACCGTCTGTTTCGAACAACAGAACCAAGACGTTAAACAAAGGCCAGCTTAACAAGATATTCTAAAAGCGTCACTACTATCTGTCGTAAGAGATATTTCACCATAATTTGGCCCTTAACTGTGTGTAGCGTCAGCGTCTTGAAATAAACATATAGAAAACGTTATGCTCCACATTCGTTACTTAAGACGTAAGATGAATATCCACAGGAAAGTCTGTACCCACTTACGAAAGAGCACGTTGCTCTGACCAAGTACACCACTATAACAAAGAGTACTTCAGCCCTGAAAATAGAGGGACAATGTTCCCTCGAAAAGTTGGTACCAAGCTGCCAGTCTACACGGAGTCGTGATCTAGAAGTTTATAATGTGAATCATGAACTGGTGGAAAACTGAAGTCTTCTTTTGGTCCGTAACTGAAATGCCATGGAACTGGAGGGGACAAAACTCAAGAAGACAGACAGACCAGTTGACCACTTCACCTTACGTACTGAACGCAAGATGTTATTATCATCAATGGTTTTGGATATGGTGGTGATGGCCGTTGACTCAAAATTTCTTCCCAACAGGAAATGACGTAATAACTGCCTGACCAGACCACAGCCGTGCTGCCCCTCATCACCCGCGCTGAACAGAAATAGCCACGGCAGCGCCACTGCCCCTGGGTCAACTTTCCTATCCACCAACTCTAACTCCTTTCTCCCCCCGTTAGAATGACCCAAAATAACATGAAGTCGGCATCGTGCAGCGGCGACTGGCCCTCAACTACGACGACGCTAAGCTAAAAGCTACATAGTACTTGGCACACAGAGATGATTCATAATTACTACAACAGCGTGTATGCCCTCATACAGGAAGGGTTACAATCAAGCGGTCCGCAGACCGCCACCGCAGGGCAGCGACTGAAGTACGTTGCAGATACAGCGGAAGAAACAAGTTTCCTGTTGTTAGGTGCGTTCGCAAAATTGCGAAAAGCCACTACTAGCTTCGTCTTGTCTGTCTGTCTGTCTGTGTGTCCGTCTGTCTGCAAGGAACAACTCGGCTCCCACTGGACGGATTTTCATGAAATTTGATATTTAAGGATTTTTTTGGAAATCTCTCGAGAAAATTCAAGTTTGACTAAAATCAGACAAGAATAACGAGTACTTTATATGCATACGAATTAACGTCAAATTGCACATATCTGGAAAAAGTTTCGACATCATAATGCATGATAATACACGGATAATATGGAAACAGACAAAGGAACATTTCAAAAAGTGGTGAAATTAACACTTTGGAAGATAATAACTTTAAGAGTAATATTCATGAAACCGGGGGCAGAATAAATTCGGGAATGTTTGCTGCTAGATCACAGTATCTCTATGTCCCACCTCTCACGTGAAGGTCTAAGACTGCAGTAACCAGCGTTACAAATTTACGCGTTTGTGCAACGCGGTCGCCCTTGAACAGAGGCGCTCTCTCAGAACAGGGCAATGAGGAAAATGTTTGGGCCTAAGAGATGAAAGCGACGACGGCCCACAGAATATAGCGGCGTCATATGCTGTACTCTTACCGTCACCACGGAACGGCGGATGGGGAGCGTCTCCACATATGAATGGAAGTCCAGAAAACATTGAACACGCAGTCGTGTTCACCCGACAAGAAGTGATTTTCCACGGACAAAGCATGCTAGCGGCTACGTACAAGTTTTGCATTTGAACAGCGCCTTCAAACAGTCAAAGAGTCACTGTGATACGGTATCCTACACTTAGCGCATTTCGACATGCTACAGGCCTATGCCAAAGTACAGTTCCGCTACTGCACGCGCAGCGTAGGATGCCGTAAATAACACCGATGCTTAGCCTGCAGTACATATCTCAACTTCCGTTTACTTTATGCCATTCCAAAAAAGAAAATGATTCCATATGCTTCAGCGCCATGTTACAAAGATACATAGTGGAGTGTAGGTAAGGCTCCACATATTCTTAAGCTCGGTAACAGAGAGACGGGAGTGACTGGATATGATTACGTTACAGTTGGTGTTCAGATGCGGTCATTAACTTACACCTGGCAGGCATTTATTACCGTCAATACTGCCAGGCCAATGGTCTAAACCGTGCACAGTTTAGGCGTATTTATGTCGACCTCTGACCCTATTGAGTATATATAGGGGTTACGCACCCAGGATAAAGGTCACTAAACATCGAAACTGAGAAGGCGACAAAGAAAACATACTGGAAATGCAACAAAAGAAAACTAAATTTTAAGTTTTAGGTTTCCGCAGCGGTGTACCTGAAGGACACACACACAGGTGCAGTAACGGTTAATCCGTATGTTAGTGTTTACGGGTTCGAATCTCGCGAAGGACAGTTTCAATACAGGCTTTCGGATACACATTGTGGTCTCCTGGCTTATAACACCGTGTAGTCTGGTACGCAGTTACCGACGTTTCGAAAGAACACACTGCATCCACGTCCTTAGTACAGTTTCGGAGAAGTACGCAGCTTTTGCAGTGTAAACATTTCACAGGAACATACGCCAATTAAGTCCATCTTCTAAGCACGCACTTCGGAAAAACATACTGACTTCATCTTTTAAGGTAGAATTCTCGGCGAAATAACACCACTTTCAGTTTCAATTTTCAAAGAAATACATTAAGTCAACCTTCAGCAGAGAAAGCTGGTAAAGGATTGCAGAAATGAACGTATAGCTCCAACAGTTATACCTTTTGTTCTAGAGAATTTGACAGATCTCGGAAGCAAAGGGTTCGAGTGTATTGACTTCATTCACCTTCCGCAATACAGGGCATTGTGGCAAGATTGTGCGAACGCAGTAATCAGTCTTCGGGTTCCACAAAGACTAAGAATTTCACGACAAGCAAAAGGGTTGCTGGAATCTCAATAAGGAATTCTATGGCATCAGCTACGCAAAAATTCTGAACAGTCTGTAGTATCAATTACATGTACTCAGCATAATTTTTTCTAAACCTCCAATTTGTTGGATGGCAGAAACTGAAATCACGATCGGAAATTAAGCCATTTACAAGAAGTACCTCTTTCTCGTAATCCATAGCTTAAAAATTAATTTGGGATAAGATTAAATCCGATCACAATATGGCTCAACTTACGACACCTGTGCAATGAAATTCAACACGTCCAGATGTTGGCTATGTCTATATTGGCGAATAGGGAACATCGACAAAACTACCTTTATTTTCTCGGAAAGTAATAAAAATTTTACAAGGAGCAATTTTGAATGAAAGGAGAATACTCACCAATATCAAGATATTGTATAATTAACAACTACAAACCCAAACGGGAAATTTCTCGCAAAATAAGACACGACACTCCTGCTTCCTATGTAGGTTGCCTTCCGCTCAAACTTTCGCACAAAGGCATGTAAGCTAAGGCCCCTCAATAATCATCACGTAATTTAACGCTAACTAGCTATTCTATCCTGACAGCGTCGTTCAATAATCCAGAAGTTGCTAAGGATAAGTTTCTGATATTTTTAAAGTATAAGCAAAAGAAAGTTGTTCTTGTGCTTACTTAACATTTAGAAGGAGAAAGTTAAAACGTATTTTACATAAGATTTAGTTCGTACCTTCCAGAGTCAACCTCAATGCACTTTGCAACTCGTGTGCGAAGATCGTGTGTTGCGAAGTGCACGGAGGTTGTCGGTGAAATTTTGGAACATTTATTGTGAACTGTAACAAATTTGTCATTTCTGTGCAACAAATCTGTCACTTAAACATAGCATTAAAATTAAAATAAAATTGACAGCATGTATTTTCGCTTTCTTCATTTTCATTTACAAAGCTTTCGTGTTTGTAGATTCAAACAGCTCTATCGGGATAACCAATCAGGATTAGCCACATGAAATTTTCTTCTGACTATGACTGATGCTATAACCTCCCAAAACATTGACCTTTCCTCCTTAATCACCCCGTGTCTTCGCTGAATAAAACGCGCGAAGTGAACGCACAGCGGAGACGTGTCCATAAGCCAGCTTGTTGACTTTATATCTCATTTTACAGTCCCACCAGCTAATTATCCCAGTAGCACAGTGGCCCAATTTCAGACAGCATTAAATGTTACTAGAATCATTGGTCACTAGGCTACACCTGCATCCAATTCCAACACCTCAGACAACGACTTCTGTAATCTTTCATCATGTAATTACAGGCACTGTCATATCGTGCCATTGTTTGCTGGGGCTTGAAGAGGAAGTAACAGCCTCATTTGTGTGTCACTGCTAATTTAAATCAGGGATAGCGAGAAATTGGCACCGATGCCAAATTTCGCTGTGACGCCGGTCAATACGAGTTTTGCGGAATTTGGGGTTCTTACGGCAGAAGCTACGAACTACGATCGACATGCCCACAGAAGCGCCTGCAAAGGGTTAATGTAAAGTGTCCACAACGTCCGTCCGATTTCAACTAGAAGCGTAAACGACGTACACATTTTAGTGAAACTGCCCATTGGAATCACCAAAATTCTTTCAGCGATTATAGAGTTGTTACATTCGAACTTAAAACCCGACGACGACAGTACGTATATTTGTTCAGGTTTTCGTTGTAAACTGGAAATAGGGGGACGAATACGCCTTTTGCCTAGTTACAAATTAATCTAGCGACCAACGCTAAATTGACCAAGTTTCAACTGAGAGTTTTCCGTTGGCTTGCTTTACACAGTAATTGACTCACGATTCAAATTACGTGGCAAGTACTGTGCACAGAACAGTTGACTCTGCTCCTACTTGAGCGCATAAGTGACCTATCTATGCCTTTACTCTGCGGAACAATAAAGATTCAACATCATATTAAGATGAACAGAAAGGTGAGAACATGCAAACTCGCTGGGCAGTCATGACCCTTGCTGCATTTAGGGTTGTTTCTTGTGGTCCAGATGGCAGTTATTGAGGATACTAGGCAACTTTGAAGGTAAAGGTAAAGCAATCCCATTACAGGCCCTTAGGGTTCCAAGTGGTGGAGACTCCCAGGACTTCTAAACAATCGGCACATGAAGGTGGTAAAGTTGTCAGCCCTACACACCGGCCGCCTTTACCCCCAGTAAATATTCCTGGTATTCATTTCTGTTAGAGTCTGAGTTGACCCCAGGGCCATAGTGCGACTGAAGGGATTATGTCAATGAAAAATTCCAAAGACACCATCGGGAATCGAACCCGCGACCTTCCGGTTTGTAGCCTCAACCAACTGCGCCACTCTGTGCTCCGCAGCTTTGAAGAAGCCGGTCCTAAACCACCAACAAGCAAACATATCAGACACAACACCGATAAAACGAACATAGGCCCTATCAGTCGACCAAAGAAAAGATGACGAAGGGGAATCTGTTCCAAAACTGACAGCGTTCTACTAGAAAGTAGCGCAAGCAAGAGAACACAGAAGTCAGTCCTGCTGCGTGCAGAATTGCGCAGTGTGTGACACACACAGTCGGGTAATGACACAAATAATAATGTCCTGCAGGCAGAAACAATACAAACGGTAGGTACACAAATGTTAGACAAGAAACATTTTTGAAGGGTCTAATTTTATTTTAAGGATTAGGGTCAAGACATTTCAGCAACGAACTCCGGTTTACAATATTTATAAACAATCAACACAATACCCCGTATCTGCAATATCTGTTATATATACTCCAATATGTTTCGCTTCTTAAAGGACCATCTTCATGCGGTTTACAGAATCATGGGGAGCGGTGTAAGTAGTGTATATATATACTTGCACACAGTGATGTTGACGAGTGTGCCATCTACAGCACATTAAATGAAAGACGTCAAAACGTCCAATTCATACTAGCCAAGTCCAATATTTAAGAAATTATATGCATTTATGTATGTATATATGTACGCACATATACGTATGTACAGGCTATACGCATGTATGTATGTACGAATATATACATATATGTAATTGCCGGGATAGCGTAGTCGGTATAGGGACTTTTCAGGGCTGGATGGCCCGGGAATCAAATCCCGGTTGGTGGGGGGGACATTTTCCGCACCTGTCCAGACTGGGCCTGGCGCCGATCCAGGCTCCTGTCCCTTTTCTGGGAATAAAACGCCATAGGTACGGTATTAACCAACCCCCTGTCTAGCGCCGAGGTTAAAGAAAGAGTAGAGCTACATTTCTATTCCCCCTCTGGGCCTTCATGGCCTAATGTTGTTACAATATTTCTTTAGAAAGAATGTCCAGCGGAGTTGTAAAAGACTGTTAAAATTATTACAGATAAAATTACATACATGAATACACATTTGTGAAGTTTTGCGTGCGAACATCTGTTGCTGGCATTATTAGTCGTTAGTTCTGTAGCCGCGGAAAAAAGAGGAACGCTGCCAAATCCTGTAAAATGTCACATACAGAAATATACAGTTACAGCCTATACTCTGTACTGATGTAAAGGTTGATTTTATGGTCAAAAGAGAAACAGTGCCATTTCCAATTATAAGCAAGCCGTGAAGATGGACATGTGAGGTCGAAAGCTGTCTCAAAGTATGTGGTGATATATCAGCACTTACATTAAATAGGAAAATTTGTCCCCTCTGTAGCAGTTCATGAATCACCAACTTAACACTCAAGACGTGACGCAGTGTACTGTACAGTCCTTGCCTCTGACCAGCCTACGGGACGACCCTACGGTCCACTGATCTTCCAATCCAGTGGTCAGCAGGGGTTCCCCGCCCGGGAGAAAAGCGGCCGCGAGGTAAATCTGAAACTTCTTCACAGAGTGCTAACGTTAAAGATGCAGAAGGCTACACCTCAACTCTCACAAAGTGCTTATGGTGCACTGCTTAATAAGCACACGAATAACTTTACCTTCTCAACTGTTACACTGATTATGGAAGCACAATATTCCGCCGAAATGGGAAATGTGTACCACGCCATATGGCGTCTATTCCTGAAGACGAACAGGATTTCAAATTTCACGTAACGTGCAGATTTATTGGTAAAATTGATGTATGAGTTGTTGAAATGCCAAGACCGTATGATATAAGACGAAGGTTCGAGAACTGCAGTCCACGTCGGAGTAAGCAGCTTCTGAGTTCCTTAGCATTCTGAGTGCCCGAGCATTCAATCCATGGAGCAGAGCAACTTCTTGAGGAGCTGGCTGGTCATCAGCTAGTCAAGAAATTCCCCAAATTTTATGTAACCCGAATGTTTATTACCTCATTCACAACAGCCCGCCATCTGTCATTATCCTCAGCCAGATCAATCTAGTCTATGCCTCCCAACCCCACTTCTCGAAAATCAATTTTAATATTACACACCCATCTACGCCTAGGTCTTCTTAGCCGTCTCTTTCCGTCAGGTGTCCCCACCAAAACCCTGTATGCACCTCTCTTGTCTCCCATACGTGCCACATGCCCTGCCTATCTCATTCTTCTTAACTCTATCACCCGAACAATGGTATTACTAGACTATCAGTGAGAAATACCAGTCCAAAAGACATCCGCCGTTATATATTTGGAGTTCGTACCATCAATGTAATGTACGCCATAGATGTTTCTTTACACATGGTAGTCGTTGAGCCATGGCCTATACCCTCGCCAGGCGCATACCCATCACATGCTGCCCGCATTCTTCAAATACCTCCCAAGACTCAGTTTACCAGAACTACACTGCATTCGTCTGGCGAGAGTATATGGCTCGGCGATTACCTTAGAGCAAACATTTACCACTTACACTGAAATAATTGCGCCAGCTCCAGATGTTCTAGCGGCCGATGTATTTGGGACTGGTATTTTTCACTGACGTCTAGTGCCATTAGACAGTAGCAGCCTCATACCCTGCGAACCGTTTCTGCATGTTCCTGCCCACTTCCTCATCCGGCACAGTTCAGTTCACCAGAACTAGACTATACAAGTCCATCTGGTTTTCAGAACAGAGTAACTGCTTACCTAAATACGGTTAAGACTTGAAAGACAAAGTTGTCTAAAACAACTTGCAAGACCTAGTTGTAGATGGAATAATAATAATAACAAAATGGATCTTCAAAAAATAGGTCTTGACGTTTGTGGACTGGATTAATGTGGCTCAGGACAAGGGAAAGTAAAGGGTGGGGGTGGGGGGGGGAAGCTTTTGAAAATGGAAATGAACCTTCGGGTTCCATTAAAGGCAGGGAAGTCCTGGACTAGCTGAGCTTCTGAAGAGGTACTCGGCTCCATGCAGTTCGTCTAAATAACAGTCTATTCATATCCAATGCCTCATAGAAAACACAAAGCATCTCATTGCAAATACAAATGGCTCTTAAATGTGCGAATCATGCGGAAGCCATAAACAAAATCTGTGGGCAGAGTACAGTTTTTTAACCTTACAGCTGATGATACACAGAGTCACCACTAGACTTAAGGGTTGACCCACCGTTTATTTAAATGTAAATAGAGTGTGCTTCCGTGAGGTGAGTACTGAGTTTGAAAATAAGCATTAATGAAACAGGCTCGTGTTTTAGCGTGTGAGCAATCTCAAATATTGAGAGACCCTAAAAACTAACATATTATAATATGGCGCATCATTTTCTGTTACGTAGACACGATGTAGTAACACAAGGCTATTGAATCTTTTAACACTTCTGCCGTCTCTACATCTTCCGCCTGATCGAACCAGACAAACAGGTTCTGTTGCCTAAGCAAGCCAATTCGACTCATAACTCAACGAGGCTGTCCAGGCACTTGCCAATAAAAACATACAGAAGATGGCTCGTTCATAGTCGAGTGTAAGCTTGGGCCATTCATTGCAGCCTCGTATGGAACATGGCACGTACTTCAGAACTGACTCCAGTCTGAATCGTTTCAAAATGAGAAGTAAGTAAAGAACTGTCTTCATTATATATCATAAGAAAACTAACTTAAAGACGTTAGAGATTGAATTTCATTAACGGTGACCAACATCTTAAAGAAGTTAAGTGGTTAATAAGGAAAGCGACTGATAACCTTATTGAAATATATCTGCTGTAAATGGATTTAGGTTTTTACGGCGGTGAGAATTTATACTTGTCTGAGATATGAAACCGTCTGGCCTCGTGTGTTGATGCCAAAATTTCTGAGGACAATGCTGCCTCCAAATCTAGGATTTAGACTTCATTGCCGAATCTCAGTACTCATCATCAGACGTTATATAGACTGACCACACTGTCAGTTCACTCACTTCCACTCTGAAGATGGAGGAAATACGTTCCTCCGAGACCCTGGTATTTCTCTACAAGGCTGCACGTCGTGACAACCCGGAATACCACGACATAATTACGTATCTTTGCTGTATTCGTTAGATACTCATACACGGTTACTGTAGATGAGATTTGAGGTTTTCGCTGTTTTAAATGGGGTAACCGGTGGCACTGCGCTACTAGCCGGAAGGTCGCAAGTTGGATTCCCGATGGAGTTATGGATTTAAACCTTCCGGCCACATTATGGCCCTGGGGTCGACTCAGCCTCTAACAGAAACGATTACCAGGGATATCTCCTGGTGGTAAAGGCAGCCGGTGCGTAGGGCTGACAACCTTGCAACCTACATACGCCGACTGTCTAGAAATTCTGGGAGCCTCAACCTCCTGGGGCCATAAGGGCCTGTCCAGGCCTGTAAAGGGATAGCCAGCTTTACAGTTGTGGTATATGACGTCGTGTATGCTGCTAGAAGTGTTAAAATCTGCTGCCACCATCATCGCAATAGACGAACCTTCCATCCTGACGATGAACGCACAGGAAGGGGGGAAGGGGGAACACATCTAACAAACTCGTACCATCACATTCCAAAAGAGAGTAGTGAATTCTTCACAGTTCTTGTTCTCTTTGGCCTATAATTTCTGGTCGTCTGTAATCTTTGTAATAACTCATCTACTGCTTATTTATTTCTGCTGAGAGTCTACTTTTCAAACATTAAAAGATACCCGTCTTCTACAACGTGATGGCACGTGATCTGGTAAAAATTTACCAGAATTTCGGAAGCATATGCGGCCCTGGTTCTATCCTGAAGATCGATGCAGTAATCCTCCAGAACGGTGGTAACTTCCTACCAGGTTACACGCTGTCCCAGAAGACAACAATCAAGTTTGACATTTCCACGTAACAAAGCACGTAAAAACATACAAATCGATTCTAAAATTAGTTTTGCCTCCTGTGAGGTTTGAACTCACGACTCCTGGTTTACGAGACCAGTGCTCTGCCACTGAGCTAAAGAGGCAACTTGTACGTCAGTCTTCAAAAGGGAAAGGTAAATCAGCCGTGCCTATATTTCATCACTTAAGCACTACACCCGTTCTTAAACTTGACACTGCTTGGAGGTGGACCCTCAAATTCATGCGACGGCCACTTCATGGTCGCAGAAAGAGCCTTCTGCAAAGCATTAGCACGATGTTTAAAAATTTATTCATACCTCACAGAAAACAACACTCGCCATTACAAATAAAACCCAGTTAATTTGCTTACGGGGGAATATGTAATTTATAGTGAAAGCCGTACGAAACACAAAAGTACACTGTGGACTATTTGTAATGGTTGAAGGTCAAGGCAGATTTTACAATCAGGAAGGAGTGTGTTTAAATGGTCAGTATCACTGACAAAAGGAGATGTTCCTGACCTCGCTCTCTTCATCATGTCAGTCGGTTTGATGTTTGCTTGAAATGCCGGTACAGAATAAAGGCGCTGACGAAACAGAAATTTGGGGCAACCCGCCGTCCGATAAGCAACTTTACGGGAGAAAGAAAACACTTGACCCATCCTGAATAGACCAACACTAAAGCATGTCATGCCTTTACGAAAACTTAAGGACAAGAAATTTTTTTGTGGAGACAACATTTGACAGAAGGTGTGTTCGTAACCCAGCTGTCCAGTAATGCGGAAATTTCAGACTGACCTGACGAATGGTGTGGGTTAAAATAAATTGCTGTTTCATGAACGAAAGACACCATATATCTACTACAGGTTGAATTTAGCAAGTATTCTTCCTCTTTGACTCGAATTTGTACATAATAAAGGAATGAGATAATGAAACACGGGAGAATGTCAAGTCGACGTACAGTTCAATGCCGTTGGCTCAGAGTGCGCTGTTGTAAGAAATCTGCGTCAATGCGAAGTGTCTTGGGATAGCTTTTGGTTCGACTTACTGGGTCACATTAAATTGAACATGATTCAGCAATTGACAACACTGAAATCAGCATGCCCGCTGATCAGAAATAGAAGCAATTTCGGTTTAGTGCTTCTTCGAAGATGAATTCAGCAAATGTACTTCCAATATGTGACTCTAAATAAAAACAGTCAGTCACAGCAGGTGACTAAGGAACCCTGTCAGTTTATTTCGGTACAATCTGCTGGCAATAAATTAATACAAATATAATTTCGCCGATTTAAAAACTGAGTATGTCTCATTCCTAACCGATCTTCTTTGCACTAAAAAAGTTTCTAACCTTGGCGATCTGATCCATGAACGTTAGCTTCAGATTGAGTTCTTTCTTTACTTAGAGATGTGAATGTATGGAATTCATCCCAGTAATTTGTAAAAATTCTGTCATTTCTCCACCGTCTCCATTACAAAGACAAAGCGGATAATTCTTTAGAGCAGAAGAAAAGCGAATTATCATTGCATACCCCACGAAGACTTTTTGGAGGATGGACGTACAGCTTCACCCATAACTAGACGCGGCAATACATGGGAATGAGTGGCTCTTTGCACGCCCCGGCCGCTTTACCGTCGGGGAAAGAGCTCCCAGCATCTATTGAGCAGGAGACTGGATGGGTCCCAGACCTGGTCTGGACGCCCCGAAGAAGTTAGGAATTTGTTGTCCCTGCTGGGAATCGAGCCATGGTTTCTTAGTCATCCAGCCCATAGACTAGTCACTATACCGACCGAGACTTCGTGGTCTTCATAGAGGGAATCAATGGCTGTTTATGTTCAGAATCACATGAAACATAAAACACACCGTGTAGATAAAATGCAGACTTCTTTAATGTTAAGACGTTTTCCAACAGCGCGTTTTAACGCCTTAACAAATCTTTAAATCTTTTGTAAAAGAAAACCAGGGAGGAATAACATACAACATTCACAACCCCGTTGGGCTTTCCGAAATTTTAATACTAATACCTACGTAGAAGAATGTTCTAAGCCTTATGCTTTCATGTGAGACGCGTCCACAGGAAAAGCTTAAATGAAACTGCAGTCTTTTAATTCTGTAACATCCAGCAACTGATCCGCTATCACGCTGAATAGTGCGTAGTTAAACAAAAGCATACCGAACGGTTTGCAGAGGTCGCTTTGTGGGACGAGAGAACACTCCAGTCCACTCGTTAGGCTTGATTCAGTCCAATAACAGATTAAGTTCACTCTGTTGTCTACCACGAACACACTCCATGCAGTAGCGGTTCATCTCCACTCTTACGTAAGGCTTGGTCAATTCAGAATTGAGAATTGGGAGACTGGAACTGAACCGTGGTGCGGAAAATTTGTTTGTGTTCCCCTTAATAGCACTGTAAAACGCCGAATTACGTAATGATCAGTGAATGTGAATTTGCAAGGATGTGGAAGTGGTCATGGCCTGAATTCAGGCAACGTCGCTGAACTTGCCTGGACAGAGGAAAACAACACAGGTTCTCAGGCAGGACGAGCTGTGTCATGGCAGGATCTCCCACGCAGGATGGAAGAGTTCTACCCAATTGGCCGCAGACATATGAATACCTGGAACGTTCCGTATTCTGCAAAGTGACGCCAGGCGGGTTGATTTCACTATTCTGTGCTCTGTGTACCCGATTATTGAAAGGACAGAGTACAGTGTGACTATAGAAACATTTTATGTTCTGCCTAATAACTTTCGAACTCACTAATCGATACCTGATAACCTAATATAGACGGGTCACAACAGCACATACGAGATGGTAGATACATGCATACACAGTTATGATCGCAGACACTGAAGATGAGACCCCACCTGAAAGACGTAGCCTGAGACAGGATGATAATATTAAAATAAACCTTATAGAAAGAGGTTGCGATTTCATGGTAGGTCCCTTTTGAACGAGGTAATGAATGTTCTGGTGCCATAATGTTGGGATATTCTTGAACAGGTGAGCAATCATTAGATTCGCAAGACAGACTATGTTCTGCCGAATTAAGTAGTGGACTCCAGCCTCACACGGAGATAACAATTGTAATCGGGGTGTAACAACAGGAACAGAATAAATAAAATCGAGGATTCATCTTACTCACAGATTTATGTATTTGAGGATTCATAAGGTTTATTGTGCAAAAGGTATGATGTAAAATCTGAACTAAAAAAATTGCACTGTGTAGAAAATATTATAGTTTTTAAGTAAGCAAATAAGGATACGAATGTGTGACTACACTACAAGTATACTTACGTAGTGCAAATGAACTCTTTAATTCACACGTACAGTCATGTTCAGTACCAGTTATATTGGAATTGCAAATACTGAAATATGCCATAAAAATTCCTGTAAGATTCTGTGCGTAAACAGAAGACTGTATCCCTCACAGACGTGTCATGATGTTTAAAAGGTGCTCATGTGTCCACCCATTATATTACAGAACATGTATTAAAATGCCAGAAAACATTCCCTGAGCTCGTACAAAAATCTGCCACGGTTACACACATTTTTATTTTCTCTCAGTTTGCGTAAAGCGGCTGTCCGTAACTGACACTATGTACCACAGAATGTTTCGATCAGTGAACAGCGGTCTGGGAAGAGAGTTGAAGGAATCGGCAGTGGTTTAATTTGAAGTCAGCTAGCATCCCTGTGTTTGTGAATTCAGGCGTCTGCCGCGGTGTACATGAGATCTTTGCCCTTCTGGGGTGTTACAGAGCGTAGATTGGTAGTTACGTACCGACGTTTCGTGACAAAATATAGACTCCACTTTCAAGGGCCAACCAGGACCGACAGGTTATCCCGAAACGTCGGTAAATAACTACCAACCTACTTAGCGTAACATCGCGGAAGACCGAAGATCTCATCCTGGTGGTTGTTCGGACAGACTGAGAAGAAGATAGATCCAAGAGAAGACAGCCGACTTCGTGGCCGAAATTGGAACTGGGATCTTCGAATATGAAGCACGAATAGAAAGTGAAGAAATAAACGATTTTTTTCCCTGCTTGACAGATAAGCGCTGGCCCCGCCCTAGTGGGTTTTTATTAGACTTTCTAAAATATCATTACCACTGTGATCGTTTGTCTATCTTCCGTCGTTGATTTTTAAACCTCCTCGACACGCGGCGTATGACGCAATGCTGGCATAGCGTCGGATGGAGCGTCGGGCCGTCGCTTATCGGTCAAGCAGGAAAAAACATCCTATACATACGCATAATAGCAACAAACACATTTCAAAAGAATGTGCATTTCACAAAATGCGCAATATCACTCTTCCTAACTCTGGCTTCATGCAGTTCGTGATTACTAAGCACGTGTCTGCTTCCTAACTCTGGCTTCATGCAGTTCGTGATTACTAAGCACGTGTCTGCTTCCTTCAACGACTTTGTTTTACATGTCCAACTATTCAAGCCTTTCCGAGCTACATAGTACATACACGTGCACTGTCATTTTGTCACGTTAGACTGCGTTACGTTGTCAGCTCACCGGTGCTAGGTTAGGTTATACAAATGCCTAAGCCAATAAATCATTTGACACTTCTTTATTCTAAATTGGTAAAAAAACTCAGCAGTTAATGCCTGCGCGTTCAATATATATATATATATTTATTTATATAAACATACGAAAATATTTAGTTACCAAACGCTTTAATGTTCTGGCTTGCTGAATGACTGACTGAAGGACTGACGAAGTGACTGACTAACGAACTACCTAATTGATTAAGTCTGTGGACCATTTTCTTTCTTGAGAAACTAAGAGTTCCTAATCTAGAAAAAAAAGTCCATGCGTTTTATGGAAGCCGAATCTTTATCACCGGCTTCACAAGAGTCCGCCATTTTTATCTACCTGGGCCTGAGGAATCAATTTCATGCTATTACAGTACATCTATGCCTGAATCTTCAAAGTGGTCTCTCTTTCCTTCTAACTACCTAACTAAATGCATAGTGCAGAATAATACTCGAGAAGCTGATATTTGTGTAGCTAATCAACGAAATTTTCACATATAAAACCGTAAGACGCATGATTGTGTTCACCAGAACCCGACAAAATTCAAGTAACTCCATTCTACACAAACGCACCCTATTTCTCCAAGACGCATTTTAATGTTATCACCCCATCTGCACGTAGGTCCTCCATGAACTCTTCTTTGGACTTTCCAACCACAGTACTTCCACTCACGTATTTTTTTTTGTTTATATTCCTTCTACGCAGAAGAGACTTGAGGTATTTCAATATCAACACAAATACGATGCGATTTGGAACACTCTTAATATCACGACACAAACTCTATGTGCCTTTGAGCCCTTTTAATATCATCAACATCAATTCTATGTGCTTTTGAGCCTTTTTAATATCATCAACATCAATTCTATGTGCTTTTGAGCCTTTTTAATATCATCAACGTTAATTATATGTGCCTTTGAGCCCTTTTAATATCATCAACATCAATTCTATGTACTTTTGAGCCCTTTTAATATCATCAACGTTAATTATATGTGCCTTTGAGCCCGTTTAATATTATCAACATCAATTCTATGTATTTTTTAGCCTTTTTAATATCACCAACGTTAATTATATGTGCCTTTGAGCCCTTTTAATATCATCAACATCAATTCTATGTACTTTTGAGCCTTTTTAATATCATCAACGTTAATTATATGTGCCTTTGAGCCCTTTTAATATCATCATCAATTCTATGTATTTTTGAGCCTTTTTAATATCATCAACGTTAATTATAAGTGCCTTTGAGCCCTTTTAATATCGTCAATACCAATTATATATGCCTTTGATCCCTTTTAATATTACCAATACCAATTCTATGTGCTTTTGAGCCCTTTCAATATCAACATCAATTATATGCGCCTTCAGAATATCTGCAACCTGAACGCCGAGCCCCGGATCAGCTGGCTTTCCTTGCTTGTCACGTGCTCTGTCTCGTTATGAAAGCATCGTCAAGACCGTACACCATTCTTACTTTCTGTGCCTCTTGAACTCAGACCCAGCCGAAAGCATTAAAATGTGGGAGTCACCAGCGGCAGTGGGTCTGCTGCAGCTGCCAGATGTGGGCCTTCAGTTTGAGCTAGTCTACACTGTGTGCTCTGTAGCGCTGGGTCTTGCGGATCAATGTAACAGACCTTAACAAGGATTATGGTGGTGGTGGTGGTGGTGGTGGTGGTGGTGGTCGTGGTGGTGGTGGTGATGATGATGATGATGATGATGATGATGATGACGACGACGACGACTATACCAATAATAATAAATTATTTGGAAAAAACACCGGGAATGGCCGTGCCATGGCTCAGGCGGTTAGCCGCCGGCCTCCCACCGCGGAGACCCGGGTTCGATCCCGGGTCAGTCCATGTGGGATTTGTGGTGGACAAAGTGGCACTGGGACAGGTTTTTGCCCGCGTACTTCGGTTTTCCCCTGTCAATTTCATTCCACCGGTGCTCCATTACTAGGAAAAGGACAAAAAATAATAATCATCATCTTCATCACAGGGTTGCACAAGAAGCCTCAAGGCTGCGGTGCGTCCGTAGCGCCAGCTGCGGGGCCCTTCACCACTAAAAAAATTATAGGGAAATATGGCATCATAAACCTGACATTACGTTAGTTGAACTATCCTGAAGACTGAAGCAGCAGGCAGCAGGCTCCACCCAGACGTCGGTAACTTATGTACTTACATACGACACGGCATTAAATTCCAGAAGACTTGAGTTTTCGTCGTTGTGCGTTGTCTGTCATGTCCGCAGTACGAAACAAGCAACAGAAAGCATACGATAGTTAATTTGTGGCCGTGCCATGACTCAGGCCATCAGTTGCCGACCTCTCGCCGCGGAGGACCGAATTCGATCCCGGGCCAGTCCACATAGCTTTGGGTTGGACAAGGTGGCACCGGTACAGGTTTCACTCCGAGAACTTATCCTCCGTTGTTCCCCTGTCAATATGATTCCACCAATGTTCCATCCTATTCTTCACCTCAATACTAATCTTATCAGAACGAGAAGCCTGCAAAGCCTGGAAATTCTTAGCAAAGAGATTTTTTTTTGGAACAGGTAGTTTTTAATAGTCACATTTTTACAGGTATATAGATATGACATGTTAACTGCTGTACTTAAAAATGTTATTTGATCCTTACTAAACTTTCTTATACGACATTAAAAACAGCTCCTCGCAAACTTTGGTCAAGATGTATCATCCTCTTCTTCTTCTGATGAACCCTGCGTAAGAAAACTCAGTGACGTTTCCAGAAAACTCACAGCCCTTCCTGATTAAATGTTATTCCTGTGTGCCTTGTGTCCTTGTTGCATTGTAAAGGCGTTTTAAGCGTCCCGTCGGTGGGGCGGTTTTATAAAGAAAGCCACGCGCACTGGGTGAAGATAGGGGGTGGGTAGGGGAAGAAGAAGGCAAGGAATTAATTAGCCCTCCGTTCTTCGTAGCTCTTCTATAGCTGTCCTTGTACTTTTCTTCCTACCCTCATACCCTCTTCTTACTTCTCCAGCTGACAATTAACCCTTACATCCTTTCAGATATATTCTCCAGCCCCTACATTCAGGGCTGGAAGTCTTCGTTCCATCAACATTCATGATTTAGCAAATCGGAAAAACTTTAGAATACGATTAAGGGTTGGGGAGAGTTAAGAATTAACAACCGCAGGCCAGGAACAATGGACGCTAATTCGGAAGTTCGTCTAAACTGAACAAATTAAACATTAGAAAAGAAATGTTGCATTTGTATTAGAAGTAGGTATAAAAAATTCCTGCGAGCACATTTCTTCCTTAGAATCTAACAGGCACTCAGATTATGAACAATTTCCCTGCCTTTTTTGAGAACACACTCTTTTTAATTCCCTACTGGCAATAGGCCTCCAGAGATACAGGATAGCTGCGAACATAACCACGGACAGCCAACGAGGGATGGTCCTCCAGCTTGGCGGTTGGGCGAGGTGCTAAAAACGCCTCACCTTGAAAAGTTACGACGTTACGAAGCGTTTCACAAGGCCCAGAACTCGTTTTTTGTGCGCTTTTGTGAATGTAGTGATGAACTTTCGGATTTCCTAAAATGCGGAGAACTTCTTGACTAGCTGAGAACGTGTTAGCTTCTCAGGAAGGACTCAGATCCATGGAGTTAGTTCGTCAGTCAGTCAGTCAGTCAGTCAGTCACTTTGTTATTTAGTCAGTTGGCAACACGCAGGCAGTGGACAGCCAGACAAACTAACAATGAATGTTAGGGTCTTCCCACATGTGGCGCCGTGTAACGTCGTACATAAGTACTGACATTCTGGAGGAACCAGCAGCTTCCATCTTCAGGAAGACAGCTCGTTCTTTAAGGTTCTACTATCTACGAAGCACGAAGTAGCGGGTTACGCAAAGCTTTGGTTTCCCTTTACTAAACTGTTTGTCATAACATCAGAGGAAGCCTTAACATTCACGTTCATCATTTTGAGAAGCTCAAATCTCACACAGATTAATTCTACGCTAATCACCGTCCCTTTCTGTTCAAGATATACTTGAATGTTAGCCTATACTCCCACGCATACCTGGATCTCTCACGTGGTGTAGGTGTAAATGAAGCGTAAGAATGTACTGCATCCCTAACCGCCACACCACCATGGCGTCCCATGCTGTGTCTCCAGCACCTATCACGTTCACCCTCTGCGCTTTTGTAAACCCCTGGCTTGAAATATGGCATGAATGAGTACAGCTCCAGGGTTCGGTAGCCATCGACAGCTGGTCTTGACAACTCCACAGAGGAACTAACCCCGCTCAGTCGTCTAGTGATTATTTGCTCGGATGTTCTACATGTTATAGACCGAAGGTCACGCAAAAGTTGGTAGCAGCAGTCTTCGTATTCTGTGGGTCTCGGGTTCAGTTCTTTTCCCACATATCATTTATCCTGAGACTTTTTTCGTTTTTACCTCAGGTTTTCCTGGGAAAGTAGGGATAGGGACTTCAACAGAATTGCCACCAGCCGTTTCCACTCGCTAATAGATTAGTCCCTAACCACCCAAATAAATGACGGCTATACACTGAAGCGTTAAGAACATCTGCTCTTGTACCAGACTATACGGTGTCACATTACAGACAGTAGAAATATTTATATCGACTACTGTAAGAACTCAAAATTTCGTTGTCAATAAACCTGATAATGTAATTTCTTACGAGTTACGGTACGTCAGTCGGTATGGCAGGCAGACTAGGGGCCAGACGACCAAGGGATGGGAGTTTGATTGTGCGTAAAGTATCATCCTAGAACAGGCCATGAAGGCCCACAGGGGGAGTAGAGGTATAGCTCTACTTTTTCTTTAACCTCCGCGTTAGATGGGGCTGGGTGGTCAAACCCACGCCCCAGCCGCTTTACGCCCGGGAAAGACCCGCTACACATTGCACAAGAGGTTGGGTGAGCCCCAGGACGGGTCTGGACTTTGATCCCCCGTACGGACAAGAAATTTTTCTCTTCTCCAAGGTGTCCGCATCGCCTTATAGAGCGCCCTTTCTCCGAGGTAAAGCGGCTGCGGCGTGAATCTCAACACTCACTTCCATCTGGGGTCAATGTTAAGATTGCGTGGTGATACTCTTCAGTACACTCTCAAGCAAGGTGTTGAACTATTCACAGGAAAACTTTACCTTTACCTCGCATAACATTTCATAGCTTGTCAAGCATTCTGAACGGTACATTCAGTGACAGAGTGTCTGTCCGGAGGTGACACGTTGGAGGAAGCAATCTGCGATCTGGTAGTGTGACAAGTGTCTTGTTTCAGCGGGAGGAATGACCATCATCATGACGTTGATACGCCGCCTGAAGCGCGTCGACGGCAGACCTTTCTTCTCCGGATGGTCACTTGTCATTTCTCAAGCGAGAATACACGACGAGGCTTCAGATGGACAACGCCCTACCAAATTCGTCTAACAAGCTTCTTCGAGGCAATGACCGTACTAAACCAACAACGGTAAAGTACAAACGTCTACTATCAACGACATATGAATCATCATCGCTTGTAGGCCTCAAACACCGTTTTAACCATAGGTACGACCTCAGTCGAAATACAAGGAACTCTGCATTCTGCCTACGCAGCACCACTTTTTTTTTCTCCACGTTTCTCAAGAGTGATTATGTCTCTAAAATATTTAGGGGCCGGTCTCCGTAAAGGAGACTGTGGGTGCGCACTCTGAGATAGGAATAGCATTTTCATGTACTGTTTCTTTTCATCTTCGTGCCTCAAAATTTTGATTGGGAAACTACCTTCATTTTACCTTTCTTGATTTATTACTTCAAAGCAAATTCAAGCAAGTCAAGTAGTATACATTTTCTGCAGAGATAACTGATGTCAGAAAATGTGCAGAGACGGCTCAGTACAGAGTCTTGCTAAAATAGACGACATTAGGGTTTTTTTTACCAACAGTGACATTAACCTTTTAAAGCCTAGCGGTAACTTCACGTACCACCACCAGGATTAGCATTCAGTAACTCTCCATGGTGTTCACATTGCGTTTATATTTTTTGTACGTATCTCGGAACAAACTGCAACTTTTACCTTAGACATGATCAACTGACTCGTTTTTTTTATAACCGAGGTGAAGTGTTTACTGCGCGGTACGCACTGAGTTCTTACATATAAAACAGATTACGTTTCGTCCTTAAAGGGTTAATTCGTCTTTTCGTTGCCTCTCTCATTCAGTATGTGGGCAGTCTCCTATTCTGGGAGTAGCGGGGGTTCTTTTACAGCGGTAAAAACAGCCAGAGACTGAAACTCTGTATTAGCGTCTATGGAGAACTGGCAAAAGTATTTTTGGTGAATTCATAATATTTTATTCCAACAAAAAACTTGACACGAAATTGTGTGCCTTTACTCAATACCTTTACCAGGAGTAAAGTGGTCGGGGCCTGGCGTTGGCCACCCACTCCCATCTAGTGCCGAGGTTAAAGAAAGTGTAGATCTATACTTCTACTTCCCCTCTGGGCCTTCATGGCCTGTGCTAGAGTGAAACTTACCTTTACCTTTACCTTTCACTCCGTATGGTTATGCTTATAGGATACCATGCATTCTTTCATCATTTCTCGGCTTTGGCGATTGAAAAACGCGTGTTTGAAAGATGCAAGTATAAACGCTTTGAATGTATCAAAGAGTAACGCACGTGTACGCTGAGAGCGCTGAGGAACTTCTATACTGTTCTGAAAAGACAGAAGACGCTAAGATACAAGATATACAAACGCAGCCAAAGCAATTTAAATATACGAATGTACGGTTCAGAAGAATATAAAAATCAGTGCAATTCGGTGCTTCAACACAAAGCCACAAGGATCATGGTGCAAGTGGAAGTAAAGCGCCGTTTATTCGTAACCTCGAATCTTAATCGAGCTGTGGTCAGCTTCAAGTCGAGTTTGTTTTACGTAAAAGAAGGAGCCTCTGATGCTCCATGAACAGAGACTGGGTCTGTCCCTTAGCCGGTCTGTAGGTGGCAGAAGTTTTGCATCGCCAGAAAATAAAAACCCATCTTCCATGCAGTGATTTGGATATTCCGGTCCATTTGTGGGTCTGATAATCCGTAACTGAGATACCTAGCGCTCTAGCGGGTGTAATATTCTTATTGTTAAGCGTTTTGTTTTGCCACTTTGGATGTTCTCACAGTGGTGGAAATGTTGCTCACGGGCTGGTGGGATGTGAGACCATGCAGCTTTGCGTCTGTGTACCGGGGTACCATATCATACGTCACATTCCTTAATAGCATACTATTCCTCGTGTTATTTGATTGGCATGATACCGTTTAAAATTAAAATTATTACAAAAATCTTATAGGACACTGGAAGATCACTAGTTTTATGCTTGCAAGGTTATTTATTGTTAAGGGTGATATTCTTTAAGGTTTTTGCACGGTGTAGCAGTGGGTTGCATAACAGAGGTTTCGAAGGAATGTGTTGCCTCCATCTTCACTGTCGAAGTAAGCAGCTGAACAAAAATTTATTTTGTAGCAGCAGGAGGTCTCTTGGACCCACACAAGGAGAAGGGAGCCAGTGCCTGCTCCAGGCACATCCTCTAGATTCTAGCATAGGAATGCTAGATGTGTTATGTTCTGCAGTTTCATACTCCAAACTGTTTGGCAAAGGCTACGTTACAGATAAAATAAACCAGCAATAAAACTAAGAAGTATTACACAGAACACCTCTTATTATTGTGCCACGTGTTCAGTAGACCTGCACGCTTCAAGCGTGTTAAACTGAAAACTGTCGTCCGTGCGGTACCGTGTTTTGTGTTCTAATGTTCAAGTACGGAGCAGAGTTTATTCTAAAACCAAATATTTTATTCGTTTTCAAGTAAACGACAATTTTAAAGTCCGTACCATATAGTGACTAGGCTACGGTTGGAGGATCCAGGGTTCGAATCCAGGCAAGGACAAGAAATTTATGTTTTCTCCGAAGTCCAGACCTGTTCTAGGTCCTACCTAGTCTCGTATTCGAAGAGTACAGAGAGACCTTTCCCCCAGGGTAAAGCGGCCGAATCCCGAGGCTAAACACTCACCTCCATTTAGTGCCGAGTTTATGAAGGAGAAGAGCTAAACCTCCATGCATACTATACTCCTTCATGACGTGGGCAGGGAAAACTTTACCTTTTTACAATTTATAGTATTCTCGTACATTGGCATTTCAATTTATGACGTTATTTACCACCAAGGAGTCCTAAGGCAAGAGCTACAAATTTTCGCAAAAGCAAACAGAACATATTTGCGATGCGCAAAAAAAGTTCTTTATTTTCTGATAGGATAATATTTCGGTACAGTTGGGTTTTGGGTGTCAAGTCTCCAGTATAACATATGTGATTTATTTACAACGATATAAAAACGTGTTCAAAATAATTAACATTGTCCATATTGACTTTCATAAAGTTTCTCATTTCGCTCAGAACCTAAATAAACGCTTTGGAATCCTCGTTGGCTTTAAGTACGAGAAGCGTAATTTATTCAGAATAGCTGGCTGTTTCTTTCAGTACATATCACTAGTATTAGCACAGTAAAACACCTAATATTTACGAGGAACAAACAACTTGGTTCTCTTAGCGTAAGATCTTTTACAACTCCGTAGCAAATATTTAGTTCTCTATATTTATACAACTGATTGTGAAACTAAAATATTTTATTACGTATTTATTTACGTATGGTTTATTTAATGATGCTGTCAGTAGCTCGGACTGGCGTCTGTGTTGATTGGATAGAATGAGGAAGCAGTTACGGCTTCATTTGCAATATTCTAACTGAATTAACCTGAGGAAATGGGTAAGACTGCAAAGTCGCAGTTCAGTACAGGTCACCGATCCCAGATCTGAACTGCATATGAAACAAGCGCTTTACCCCGTCGTCCGCAACGTGCACTGTCTAGCACGTAACACTGAATTTAACAAGGAAATATACCCAGTTTCTCTATCCAACTGCAAAAATGGATGCAAACATTACCCCAGCTTGGGGATCAGCTACCGATTTGGAGATTCAATTCATTACACTAGCAACAATTCGCCCTTTCGCTATTAAATGTAAACAGATTCTGAGACTGAACTAATCTGCAATTCAAGACGAATCGGGACGAGGACATCAGAGTCCAAGAGCGTGGAACATGAAGCCACCCACTCGGTTCTATCTAATGCAGAGTTTTAAAATTCATGGAGATTTAACCCCACATCCCTACGCTCTTATCAAATACTTTTCAAGGGGGGAGAGTTTAAAAGACGTTGTATATTCTCCGAAACTGAATATTAAGACCACCCTTTTCTTGATTTTTCCCGTGCATTCTAGTTGAAAATTGCGAAGATTCGAAGGTGCCTGATGCCATAACCTTCTACCGTGAAGGTACAAGCAACAGGGTTTTCCCAAACTCTGGTACGTATTTACCCCCAATCAACCCAAATCTTAGTGTCAAAATGTGTGTACAGAACCTTACAACAGCATTAAATGATCACGTATACACAACACTTTAATAACAACGAAAAGCGTTTACCATTATTCAGTTAAAAGGATGTAAGGTGGTAATATGTAAGCGGACAGGTAAAATCAGAAAGGTAACGCTATCTCATTACAGGCCTGGACAGTGTTCCAGGAGGCTGAGGTTCCCAGAATTTCTAGGCAGTCGGCATATGAAGGTGGCAACGTTTTCAACCCTAAGCATCAGTCGCCTTTAATACCCAGGAGATATCCCTGGCACTCATTTATGTTAGAGGATAAGTCAACCCCAGGCCCATGATGCGGCCGGAAGGATTAAGTAAGCGAAAAACCTCAAAGACCCCACCCGGAAAAACAGAGAGGACCACCTGACAGATCTAAAGACCAATTTGACGATAAAATTAGGGTTTTTTTTTAAATAGGTCTATGTTTTGGGAATATAGACTGTCATACTGTCAGCCAGAATAAGGTAATTTGGCGCTCTTTTGAAACCAAAAATATTTCAGACTCCACGAATTTCGGGGAATTTTTTGACTTGCTGATGAATTAATAGCTTCTCACGGAGGATTCTGCTGCATAAATTCAGTTACCGAATATGCAAACGTGTCTCTTTGACTCCTAAACGTAGACACATTCCGTCCAATTACAGTCCGCTGAGAGCAGTATGCATTCTCGCGCTACTTCAGCAACTGTACTGTTGACCGTCGCATGCTGGCTGGATGCAATGTCACGGTGGCTGGTGACATTAAGGTCCACACGACAATCGGACCGTACGCATCAAGCAGACAGCTCCATGACCGTCCGACTCATTTTGTCGACTAGCCACATGAAACGGTGATGAGGAATTCGGACAACGACCTTACGTTTCTTTACAATAATAAGAATAAAGAGTAGAACATTCATATAATAAGTCTGTCACTTCCTTTTTCCATAATGATATCCAGTTCCTAGACTTTTCTTACAACTACAGAATGTCTGCAAAAACTGGAAATGATAAAATTACCAAGCTTTTATTTCAGAACATCATTAATAATTTCTTGCGGATTAGATCATGTCATCATCATCACAATCGTCGACCAAGGATTAGGTGCATGTCTGTGCCGCCTCCTTTCTTGATTTGCAAATTCGTTTTTTAGGTGCGTTCGCAAAATTGCGAATAGCGGCTATTAGCTTCGTCATGCCTGTCCGTCCGTTCGCATGGAATAATTCGGCTCCCACTACACGGATTTTCATAAAATTTGGCATTCGTTTACTTTTCGGAAATCTGTCGAGAACATTCAAGTTTCATTAATATCTGACAACAGGTATCTCACGTGAAGACTTGTGTACATGTGTGACAGTATCTCGCTGAATTCTTCTTAGAATGAGAGATGTTTCAGACAAAAGTTTTAGAGAAACTCAAAACACACACTTTATCTTCAATAACGTTTTTCGAAAATTGAGCCGTTCATGAGATAACGTGGGAAAATACAGTACAACCAGACAGGCCACAGATAACAATATGATACAGCGCATGCGCTTTGCATGCTGGATAACTAAGGCTACAGACACACAACCAGAATATGTGATACTTACTGCTTTTCCACAGCAATAATGATTAATCGAACGCGCCCCAGTGTTAAGTTATATGCACAGCGCCTGTCCTGTTTCCATTCCTGACCATATTTTCAGGCCGGTCTTTGAATACAGTTCCTCCTTTCTTTCTAAGTTTGAGGTCCATTGAATTATGTATTGCTGGATTTTGTAAGTAAAGTTAAAAATCTATAATTCGTGTCTAATGACTTCACCTCTCCTGATATCTAGCAGGCGAGAAATAACCCGCAATAGATCTCAGGGCTCTAATCTCGTCTGTGTGTATTTCATTTTGACATTATACAAGTTCCGCAACCCGAAATCAATGCTGGCGCTGCTGTACGTTACTTTGGCTGTCTCTCCAGTTGACATTCATTACAAAGAAAGAGATGGCCTTGTGCAGAATCCGCATCTGTCAGTCTGTGTGTGACAGCATCAGCGCCAAAACTGTGGAGCCAATACTTTTCAGGCACATTCGCAAAACTGCGGAAAGCGACTATTAGTCTGACTACAAGTTTCGTCTGTCCTAACAGCCTGACACCATTTCACCCGAAAGAGCGCTGTTACGGCGATTTTATGTCGCCAGCAAATATAAAACTTACTTTGGTCCTCACGCTAAGTGCCCGATTTTAGCTAAATTAGTTTTCTCAATATATATTCACAAAAGTCCCCTAATATCAAATTTCATGGGAATCCGTCCAGTAGGAGCCTCGCTGATACATGCGGACAGACTGGAGGACGGACAGACGGACATGAGGAAGGTAACAGGCGCTTTTCGCTGCTAAGAGGTCTGAATTTTGCCCATACAACCACTACTTACCTACACAGCATTCAACGTATGGTCTTTCTAGTGGAATCATACCGTGTTTTCTGTGAGGTACGAACTGAATCTTCAACTACCGGGTGATTGTGAGGTAGAAATATAAGACTTGATTGGCTGTATATTCTAAAGGGACTTATTGACCCGTGAAGATGGGATTGATAGGCTGTCCCGAAACGTCGGTACAAAACTACCAATCAACGCTGCGAAATATTCCAAAAGAGCGTACATCTCAACTATTTCGAGGCGGAAGACTGAAATCACGCACAGTTATTTACCTTTCAATCACCCTGTACATACAATGTGTAACAATTTTAGCCTTCAAAAGACTAAATAATGTCAACGAGCTTAAAAGAACACGGCTGGTAATTTTGTGTACTGCATTTACAAAGCTGATATCTTTTGTAAACGCGACTGTTGAATTGACAAAGCGCAAATAAATTTCCGAAAGTTCATTTATAATAGAAAAATCCTGTTTACATAGCGTGGTCCAAAAGTCGTTGAAATTTTAGCATTCACACTGTGGTCTCTTGGATTATCGCAATATAGGCCTACATTCCTTTACACCCGAAGATGGAGGAAGTGTGTCGCTAACCACACAGCTGGATACAGTGTTATGCCAGAGTAAATCTCAATCTAATTTTCCATCCCTCTGAAATCCTCATGTTATGCAGGCCTATGATTCTGTGGAACACACACTAAGTTCTGGTCGTCCTGTACAAAATTCCCGAAACAACTTATAGTGAAACTGTGTGACAGTTACAATAATAAAATCATTTTATTTTAAAATCACAGGACACAAAGCAAAAACTGTTTATGTATGTGATAACTTGCATCGACTTGAAGAATTCCGCGACTCCTTTCATTAAGGAAGGTACGTCATGAATAATTCGAAAGAATATTTTGCGTATTTAATGTGCAAACATGCGATCAGGTAAGCTATGGACACTTTTAAAATATATCATAAAATATTAGCTACCTCGAGCACAGACGAAATTACACCTGCCACATTCTTTAACGTTATACACCCCTCAGTGTTTGACATAGTATGTACACTACATATGAGTTCCATATGATATTCAGAACGAAAATATTATATCTCTAACACGGCACTGACCGATGTTTTCCGAAATTGAAAAAAGTATTTTGTATAATGCGAGGTAGGAATCAAGTTTCAAATATTATTTAAAATAAATCCAAGCTTAAGGCAAGTACATTAAAAACTAAATCCCTTATATCACGAAATGAATCTGTAAACGCATTAGAAACTGACCATGGTCTGCTCCCCCCACTCACACTCACACACACACAAACACACACACACACACTCACACACACACACTCACACACACACACACTCACACACACACACACACACTCACACACACAAACACACACACACACACACACACACACAAACACACGTAGCAATTCAAAGCTTTACTTGTTCGCTTCGTAAATCCTCGAGTGTAAGTTATCAGAAAGTAAAACCCTTTTACAAGCCGCAAAATTCTAAGTAGTTTTGTAGTGAAAAAACTTTACAGTGTAGAATATTCTTCAGCGTCCAGTTCGAATTTGTTGGGGTTGCAACCTATATTTAGGGGTTTATCATTTATTTTATTTTTTCTAGGAAAATGCCTACCTTCAATTAGCCACAATATCCTTTTCCTAAATCCTTAGCATCTCGCTCGACATGCTCTCAGCCGCTGCTGAATTGAAGCTGACAGCAGTCTTACAGTGTTCTACAACATAACGGATACAATTTTGCTGCTTCTCTGTCTTAAAAGACTGTTAATTCTAACTCCTTCGTACCAATCCTCCGCTATAATATGTGTCTGTATTCATTATTTGTATTTATCTACAATTATATAAATATTTATGTAAATTTTTGTGTGGAACAACAGCTCAACTCGGGCGTAGACTGCTTCATGTTTGACGTTTATAGATCACACAAGCAGACGCGCGCGCCTGCACGCACGCACACATACACACACACACACACACGGTAGCACTCCTTTGAACAAGTGATCAGCCCGTCGTAGAGGCCGCTACCTGCACAACATACAACAAACACAACAGACGAACATTCATGCCCTCAGCGGGATTCGAACCCGCGACGCCAGCAACCGAGCGGCCGCAGGCCTACGCCTTACATCTCACGGCCACCGGGATCGGCATGTATATATCTCCACACTTTTTGGCGTAACATATTTATAATTGAGATCACAATGGTATGTTACTAAATTAAAATACAGGATTTCTGTTTAGGCCTACATATGAGCTATTTGGATCGAGCATAAGAATACATAAGGCTCCGGCCTCAGGCGTTGCCAGTCTCCTCACCTGGTAAGCCATATTACGTAAAACCTTGAATGTAGCCTATTTGTAATGTAAAACCCGAGGGCGCGCAGAACTTCTACCCTTCCTTTACGATTATTACCCTACAGATAATTATCAAAGTTGAACAGCTCCTGCAGGTTTAACCTAACGGCGAACAGGAAATAAAGAAACAGCAAACAAACTGTGATTAGTGCTGTCACTTTAAAAACACAGAAAGTGCCATGCAAGATACGGCTCAACGCAGAATGCATTTTCTTTTCAATAGTGTCCACTACTAAACGCCCACGTTTATTTGGTGTACAATCTCAGAACACAGCAACCGTCATTGCCAACGCCGCGAGAACCTCAAACTTCACAACCGCAAGTCCAGTCCCAGGCCATTCTAACTGGTAGGCTACATCACAAAAACGAAGTCCTACAGAAAATGGGAATTCAAACTTTGCAGACTAGATAGATATTTCAATTAAATTTTCAACTCTTCTGGCACCTGTCCGAAAGCTTGTCGTGTTCCACTCCAAGACTGTGAGAAAAGTTTTCTTATATAACTGACCTGAGGGCAACTAAGTCATACAAAGTTCAAAGTTAATGCAGTTTTTCTTCCCTCTTTCAAATAACGGTAAAGTTGGTCTTCTGGGCTTATGAAAGTATTTTATACCTGCACAAGCATGGAAAATTCACATTACGTATCTTAGCATAATCACTATAAACTCTCTAGGCTTATAACCTTAACAAGTATTAATATGAATATCGAGAATTTCTTGGCCTCTCCATCGTCATTTTGGTCGATCTAGGTCTCATCGTCCCCTCCATCTGAAATAGTAGGCTAACTGAATAAGCAGTTTTTCGCATTGTTTCTTTATCACTTCTCTGACTTTGTCGGAATCCAAGTATCTCTTGAACTCTATCGTGAATTTCAGTCTTCCTCTGATATCACAACTGTATTGATCTCTGGTCCATCGTGTCTCGAAAACACATCCGTATTGCCTTCAGTTTCTTGGGGTTGTTTTTGCTTGGAATTAAAATTTCGCAGCCGCAGTTAAGTACGTTGTTGACCTCGTACCATACAAATGAAAGTTTGTGTACCCTGTCTATAAACAGAAAATAAAAGTCTTTCAAAAATCAAGAATGCACCAACCTAGTCAAAGAAATAGACAATTACGAACCAAAATAAATGATTTTTTCGTATAATATTGTCAGCGTGCTGAGCCCACCTACCACACTCTTCACGCACGTCCTGCATTCTTCAACTGTGAAGAGAATTCAGCGTCAAGGCATCTGATACTCGCCGTCACAGATTCAAAAAAACTAACAGGAAGTAAAGTTGTTTCTCGAATGCTGAATGGAAAATACTTCAAGGGATGAGCATACACACCCACGAAATTTCCACGACAACGTCAGGAGACCTTTAGAACCAACTCCGTGCGCAATCTCAGAAAAGTAGCCCCTTCGGGATGCGATGCCTCGACACACATAGCAGACAGCAGGGACATTCGAAAGGTTCTGAGGGAGAAAAATATCAAATTTTACAGATAAAAGGCAGGGCGAACACTTGCGAAGGGACCGTACTTGCTCTCAGAGTTTGACAAGAAGCAGCAGCAACTGTAGCCTAATAATGCCAGCTTCCATAAATATCATAAAATATGGCCTGAGTTACTTCTGTGGTTTCATTTTATGACATGCTCAGCATTTAAAATTTCTCGTACACTACACAGTGTCCATGATAGGCTGATGGGAAATGACTGTGAAGGGACTGCTAGAAGCCTATCTCATTATTCAGACAGAGGGCCTGCAAAAAGAACAAAAGAACCCTCGGTCAGGACAAGCGGTTGTCCCGGGCGATTTTCTGTACCGGCTCATCTCAGATAGGTTACTGTTATACCAGCCTACGCAGTTACATTGAATATTCAGACAGCACTATCATAAATTACATCTGATATCCACCACATCAGCAACAGCGAAGATATTGACAGAAGTTCTGAGAACTTTGTATATGTTACGAGAAAGCTTGCTGGTTCGCAATCAACATAGCCCGTGTTAAAATATATTTGCCCTAATGGAATAAAATGGAATTGGGGTCGGGATAGCTCAGTCGGTATGGTGACCAGGCTACGGGCTGGACTAAAGTGGAGTCGGAGTTCAATTCCCAATAACTCAAAGAGATTCTTCTAATTTACACACTGTCGAGAACGACTCTATGGCAGACATGGACACTACCAGAAACGCAGAGTTTCTGACACACAATTCGCTGCAGCTTCACTTCTCGGCCACCCAGGCCATGGACTATTCCCCATAAAAGATTTGTTGTACCTGCAGGTAAGTAAATTTTGCAAAGAAAAGAAACCACGTACCACACTACACGGTGCTAAGAACACAGAATTAATACTACGAACCTTTATGTAATGAAGTGCAGTAAAACCAGTCTGAAATTTTTCTGCCGGATTTGTTTGTGTTTATAAAATCCGATTACTTCCAGTTCGCAAGAATTCTTTACAATGGATCAGGAAGCAGACATGAGATCTGAGGTTCTCATAATTTTGACTGATAAGATCGCCCTCTTGTAGGGTGTGGCAAAGTACAATTTAGTATAAAGACACCGACGTTTCGGAGGAACCTATTGCTACCTTCTTCACGTTAGAATCTTATACTCTAAAGAAGATAGCAATCCTCTTTCTTTATCTAGATTAGCAACTCATTATTAAATATCACCAAAAACGTCCGTCTCGTACGTTGATAATTATCAAATTATATAATTGTGACTTAAAGACGCCACAAAATTTTAGACGATACAGCATCGAAGAGCATGGTAACTGACGCATCGAAATGGATTTGGGAGGAGGCAATCGTGAATTAACCCTTTAAAGACGAAGCATATCTGCTTTATATAAGGACTCAATGCGTACCGCGCTGTAAACCCTCTCCACTTGGGTTATAAAAACCAGTCTCTTAATGTTTTATAAGGCAGAAGTTGCTCTTTGTTCTGAGATCCGTACAAAACACATAAACGCAATGTGGGCACCACGTAGAATTTTTTAATGTTAAACCTGGTGGTACGTAAAGTTACCGCTAGGCTTTAAAGGGTTAATCGTCATACTATACGAGAATTTACCTGCATAGAATCAGGAACATCACGACAACGTTCAGAGCAGTCACGGTTCGGCTGAGATTCAAACCAGATACCTCCCGAAAACAAACGGCTAAGCAGCGTGGTCGCTTCGCTTTTTACGTCTTGAAATACCCATTAGGTCCGAAATTGAGACCAAGTAAAATATATAATACAGGTCGAAGGCACTTAAGAACGGATAAATTTAATTACAATCAAATTTGTACGCTTTCCCGTTTAAACTCTGAAACTAATTTACCACACTTTCCAACCAGTCCTTCAGTTTACTCAAACAAACAAACAAAACTGCTTGGTTGAGGGTACAAAATCCATGTACGGGTTACATGGTCAACAGCCCTGATCATCAGCACGAACAACCGAACCTGAAAGCTCAGATTAAGAATAAAAATGAGGCGGTACTTTAAATCCAACGAACAGCTTTGTAATTTTAATGTCTTCTCTGACGTGTAAAATAATTTTTTTACCGTCTCTTCTCTTTTTATTCGTACGACCACTGACCTAAGCTGACCGGTGTGTGTGTGTTACGACAAGTTTTCTATACCATATAATCAAAAAATAAAAGATGCAACCCGTCCTACTCTAGAGGCGGCAGAATAAAGAAGTGTTTAGAGACATGATAATAATGACCATGTCATTACACAGCTGGTCATTTCTTTAAGACTCATGCTGGGCTTAAAGTAATGTCAATTATATTATTGCTGAATAATACCAAGTGGTTTCTCCATAGTGACCAATGAATAGAAGAGCCGACTTAATATCATAGTGTGTCAATCATCACATAACTGGAAACCGATCTTCTCTTTCACAGGTAAAGGCAATCAATAGAGGCATAGAGCAGTGAATATCTGCAGGTAGTGCTCTGTGGCTCCACAGTAGTGTGGCGGTCAGGCTTCTAAATCACAGGTCACAGCGGGGTGGTCTTTCATGCATTCTAATTAACGGGTCCTGAGGTGATAACCCTAAGCCTGTTGTTATAACTACAGATTCGAATTTAGTATTCAGATTACGTCGTCTAATTATTCTGTGCACAAAAACACCAATCACCAACAAATGCACAAAGAGAGTTTTATCATCAATCGTAACACACTCCTACATGTTTCGACCCTGCTGGGTCATCTTCAGGGAGAATTTTTGTTATCGTTACACTAAGGCTGCACTTTATAGTTGACTGTGTACTGTGCACTGGAGGCGTGAACTCTCTGTGGTCCCGGCCTGCAAAAACAACGCGGTACACAGTCAACAGCACATTCTCACTCAACTATAAAGTGCAACCTTAATGTAACGACAACAAAAATTCTCCCTGAAGAGGACCCAGCAGGGTCGAAACATGTAGGAGTGTGTTACGATTGATGATAAAACTCTCTTTGTGCATTTGTTGGTGATTGGTGTTTTTGTACAATATAGTGCACGGACATGGAACACATTAAATTTTACTCTGTGTAGTGTGCATATAATTTGAACAACACACCCTTTATACGCATTAACTTATGTGAAACAGTAATACTGACACTTACATATGTAACAATAATTCAGTTTCGTTACATCGCAAGTGATATTCAAATCGACAGCTTCTGAACTGTTACATCTTCAGAAAGTCCCTTATTAAGGCTCACATTAATGTACTGATCTATGGAAAAAGAAGCTTTTCCACTCACATATCAATACATAATGCCCCTATAAACATCTGCGTCCTAATGTACTAATACATTTATTCTCGACAGCGGAATATTTACGTTTTCATAAACAGTTCAAAAGCAAACCCATGGTTTCACCATTTTTGTAAGAATTTAATTCGTTCCATGATTTTAAGAAGCCAAGTAATCCATTTTGTTGGACAAGAAATCCAGCTCCATATAAAGTTTCGGTAAAACGATAAATTTCACCCTAGAACAAGCTATGAAGACCCAGAGGGGGAGGGTAGCAGTACATCTCTGCTCTTTCCTTACGCTCGGTGCTAGATGAGGTGGGTGTTTAACGCCACGCCTTGGTCACCTTATCCCCGGGAATGACCTGGTACCCACTGTACAGGGGGCTGGTTGGACCCCAGGCTTGTACGTAGGGGTGCGGAAGATCTCGCCCCCACCGGGATTCGATCCAAAGTTGTGGTAAGAGGCTTATAATATATGTAATATAAACCCTAATAGACTAAGTTGATAACAGACATTTCCGAGTAGCAAATAACTGTCCCTAATAGGTTAAACTCTCTAATGGAATGCTCAATATGACCTAAGTGGTCGAAATATGTCGGGTTGAACAATCTCTGCATGGTATGTTGTATTCTGATTGTTAAAATTCTAATATGAATATAAACCGGAATGAATTAGAGCGCTAAAGTATAAATAGTAATTGTGTTTTGCTATGTAACACATTCACATGCACAAGCGCGCACGCCCGACCGTACGTACCTACGCACAGCCTTCCTGCCTATTTACTTTGCTTAGGATCATATAATTCCATCTATTTCTATTTCCTTATAACCTGTTGGTCTTTAAAGCACAAACAGCACATTTGTAACATAGGACCACCAACGTTACGTGACAACAGTGGCGTTCTTAAGGGCTGAGAACTTGTAATTCCAACTGTGTCAGCCAAGCAACGTAACTTTGCGGTGTCACGAAATCGCGACTTCTTCAGTAATTCAGCAGTTGGTGACTTAAAGCACATGTGACGTGTTGAACACTGGAGTCCTGCAATATACGTTAAAAATTTTAACAATTTTATTATAAAGGAGTTATATTTCAAACTCAAACCTACATTTTTAAGCGACAATTCGACACATAGATCGGTTCAACGTAATCCGAACATTCAGATTTTAATTAACAGTTCGGTAATTACATAAAGGATTCCCTAACACACACGCTACATCCGAGGATTTTGGCTATTTTATGTTTCAGCATTGCGTTCAATTTCACTTCTTTCAACAAGACAGGATTTCTTTTCCGTATGACGCACAGCTCCACCCCAGTCATCATTTCTACTTATACGTCATACATAAAGTTCTTGTTATTATACTTTTTATACGCTTATATTTGAGTTTTACAGACGATATCAAATATCAATATAAAAATACTGATATCTACAAGAGCAGTTGCAGATGCAATATTTTATCTTTTTAACTTCTAATACATGGCTTGATGATGGCTGAATAAACAGCCGAAAAATATGTCTGGAGTTACATATTAATATAAATATAGGTTGTGTTCGACAGATATATAGTTGCGTTAATGATTTCATATGAATATATAGTTAAAGTATTAAAATATTAAAATTATGCTCTCTTTACAGTCTTAGCCTCAGATGTTGCTGTTGGAGTGTTCGCAATATCGTTAACTAAAATGTCCAGTTACATGCAGGTCACAGTTCTATAAATCAAAAATTGTTTTGCGTTCGAACATCTATAATGTGTAAATTTATCTTGCCACAGAATACTGCACAGGCGAGCTGTCCATCCAGTAATGTGTGAAGAGGCAGACACAGCGAACACACTGTGCTGAATGCAATCGGACTGAACACATACCTTACTCGCTCTGATTCACAGTGTAGATGTCTGAAAGCAAAACATCTTTTAATTTATAAAACTGTAACCTGCATATGATTAGACATTTTAATTCTTCTATTCGAAGACTCCACCATCACCAACATCTAAGGCTAGACTGCAAATAGGGCGTAACTTTAATATTTTAACTATATATATACATATAAACTACGAAATATTAAACCTGGCCTCCTAACATCACAACAACTTGCATTTGGTATGATGTATGATACATACAGCATCGATGACACATTCGAGTTGTTTTTGGATGCTTCACATCCCTTGAAATTATAATCTTCCTGAGGATGGTTCAGTTACAGCCGAAACATTTTGGAGAAAGTATGGTATAGAATAACAGGTATCTGCACTTACCGGACATGTGTATTTTGGTGGTGGTTAATAAATATGAGTCGTGTATTCATAGTTAATATATCAGCTGCATCTTTGTCGCCAGCATTAAAATATGATAAACTTAATACAACAAAATTTTCCCTCTTAATGCAGTCAGAGATATACCTATATGGAGTATGGGGTCCAATTTTTGCCCTTTCACCAAGGTCCTTTAAAGATACGCCACTGGTAGGCACATAAGAATTTGACTGACGATTCCAGAACTGGTTACGACCCGCAACACATGACGGCTTATTCAAGTCCGCAATATAATTTGCAGCTGAACAAATCAACAATGTAATAAAAATAAAAATTTTAGCCCTTCAGGCAGTTAATAAATCGCATCCCTCGGGAGGTCCCTGATCGCAGTTTTATCTCCGTTCGTCTTTCTCCTTCCCATTAAGGCTGCACCTCATCCAGTCTTCTGCGCTGTATCGAATGAAACGGCACCATGGCCTTTGTACTTTGCCCCTAACTAAAAACACTGACAGGGCGTAAGTGGTTTACAATTGTATTTGGTCAGTTATTCACAGTGTTCCCGATTAGTAACTCAGTGTAAGAAAACCCTACTTTAAATACGACTGTCATTCATTTGGTAAAGCAATTTTCCGTCTTTTGTGAAATTTGAAGGCTCGTCGTGTTAATAAGAACTCGCAACTATCCATATCCTAAAACAGACTAAGGCACACCTCCCGCCCATATTCTATTTAAGATACATTTTAATATTATTCTGTCATGGAAGCCTAGACGTCAAAGCGGTATCTTTTCTTCAACTCTACTACCCGTATGTCTCATCTCGCTCATACATTCTGCACGCTTCTCCCACAATATTTTTCTTAAGATGATTGTCCTAACAGCACCTGAAGTAAAGGAAATCTATGAATGATGTAGATCCAGACTTCTCTGTGTATCTTAAATGTATTTGCGGCTTCTCAATCCCCAGTCTCAGGTTCAACCCCAGGCCACTTCATGTGGGATTTATGGTGGAAAAAGTGGGACTGGGACAGGTTTAACTCATAGTACTTGCGTTTTCCCTGTCAGTGTCATTTCACAAATGCTCCACACTCGTTCATTTAACTACCACCGACACTTAAAACTTAGAAATTGACAGCGTTGTCAAATAACATGTTAAAAAAACACACCCTTTCCTCAACATTTTCTACTTAAACACTGTTTCCCCAGAATGCGAGAACAAGCTTGGCGCCCACACAAAACACTATACAAAGTAATGCTTTTTCAAATTCCTATTTTTACGTGTTATCCTACGTAAACTGGCTTTATTATTTGAAGGTATTAACGCAGGGATAACTCTTCAGTCATTTGAAGAAGAAAATTAGTCCACATTATATTTAAGGGTTCAGAACTTGTTTTAGAGAGAACACAGCGCGCATCTATTAGAAAGACCACTCGATGCATGCCGTACAGAGAATTAATAGGTGTTTATTGTAGGAATCATACCGAACATATAAAAACACAGCTTGGGAAAATACAGACTCTCTCATGTTAAACATAACGTATTAAAGCACACTGGTTAACTACAGCCTACCGTACTATTCACTTTATCATCACAGTACATGAGAATCATGCAACACAAACTTGGGATTGGGGAACTATCTCAACATTTGCTCTAGAACCGACGAAGGGAACTCTTGATCAGTTCTGTCGGTGGAAGAACCTTCCGGATAGAAACTGAATTCTCGCCAGCAGTCTGGTTAACAGAAGAATGAGGAAGTCCCCTAACGTTTCCATAACAGAATGCTTTTGCTGTACTGGTAACGAAAACTTTAACACGTCGAAAAGAATTACGAAACTGACAATAACAAAACTAAATGGGTGAGATAAGAACAGCAGATGATTTCATGAATAAAAACTGATCCTGAATGCAGGGGATACAAACTGATCGCGCATTAAGAAATTGAACGGAATAAATATACCGCCACTTTGGCTGTGTCAATACAGTTTCCTGCTTCCTGCCACTGACTTAACATAACTGCAGAAGACAGTATGCAAAACTTAGTCCGTTCTCTGGCAGGATGTGAGGTAGACACAACTGCTAAAACTGATGTGCTGACGTAGAACTTCCGGATGGGACTTCAGTCTTTATTCACAATATTGTTCCTCAGTCCCATGAGTGAGACTTAGTTGCTACATGTGAATATCAACCATGCTTTAAAGCTTTAGCTTATACGAATTGTGATACTGAAAATAAAAATAAAATGTATCCCGGGGAAGGTACGGGTACTTGTGATGTCAGATATTTCCTAGATCTATGAAACTATGACAGTTAGGCACATCCTTAACTGACCGCAACGCAGTCGAATGCACTGTGCTTTAGCTGGCAGTAGCTGATCGCTATCAGTGAAATCATTTTACATCTTGTGTCAAGGCTACAAAAGCTCGTCGCGTTCAATCGAATAATCCTTACAAGTCTTATACGACATGTTCTGCCATTGTACTGCGGACCACACCCTGTGGTAGCACTAAATCTTTCCGGATGCTTAACACACTCAACAAGGTGACGTTAATTTAAAACCGGGTGGATTTACGTGCTTTCCTTACCAGTCTTATTCACGCGACACAGAAATTTCTAAACTGTGACTTAACTGGCACGTCCTTGCAAAGCAATCTGCATTTTGAGGAAGAACTTTTGTTGTTCGTAAGTATAGCTTACACTTTATAGCGGCTTTATGACCTTCAGGATTACCATCAGGTCGCAGTCAGTCTTGTCACGGTTCCAGCGCTTTCCTTGTGGAAAACACACTTCGGAAAAAAAAGTAAGTTGACCTCAAATCCATTTATGTAAGAGCAATATAAGAAATATGCACCCGTTTACATTCTCAAAATTAATTAACCTTTGTGTAAACTAATCCACTGCTAGTTTTAAGACAATTCATCCACTTGTGATTTTAGCAATTAGAAGTACGACAAATCCCGATATGTCCACATCTTCGAGAAAATTCCACCTTCAAATCCGCCAGACCACTACAAAATTACACTGGCCGTTCTCTGAAGGATTACCTACACTTCTACTGATTTCACCTTTAACATTTTAACATTATTATTACTAACAGGCAGGAGAGATCGGGGGGGTGGGGGCGACCGAAAATAAGATGGAGAGGCCAAATTCATATTCAAAGACAGGACCAGGCCGAATAGCCTATACCTGCGGAAGTTCAGAAGTAGAAGAAGAAACATTACATTTTATTTTTTGCATTGCTCTTGACCGTCTCACGGTGGCGAGTAACTTATCACGATTAAGTTCTTTTGGGATGTAATGCGGATATTAACGTTTTGGAGTACTGTATTGCCCCGTCCTCATGTGACGACGTTGCAGCCCAGACAAACCTCTCACTGGATCGTTCTATTGCGAGCGACGTACCTCATATGAATAAGTAATTCGACTTAAATGTGTGAATGCATATATAATAGGATTACACCCACAAAATCCCCGTCATTCTGCGTGGCAACTTTCAGCGCGAGTCTCACAAGTCTTACGGTCCTCCCATCTCAGTCACCTGATTGAAGCTTGTACGTAAGCAGACGAATACAGGCACCTGCACTGCCCTGATTCAGGAAACACACTGGTCTACGCGCACATGAATTCGCGCATTTTCCAGACTTGTGACATCAGCCCAGGTTCGCTAAATTTACCTGCGCTGGAAGCTGGAGACTTCGTGGAATTAATCCTGATATACTGTATTCAATCATGCCAGCAAAGGGGCCAGGGGACGACGGCTGTGAACACGGCAAAGCAGCTTCAGATTAAATAAAAGGTGGCGATTTTCCTGACTAGCTGAGCAAATATCAGCTTTAAAGAAATCGGGTCAACGGACATGATTACGGCCTGTTTACATGAATTACGTCGATCGGGGGACAACACTTCGAAGAGTCCTGCAACTTCATGCTTCAGGACGATTATTCTACCCTGAAGACAGAGGCAGGAGGTTCTTCGAAAGAGTTTGTACCTGTCTACCCAACTAGACTATGTTACATCCCAGAAGAACATAATATTGCTACCATCGTGAGGACCTCACACATTGCTCCATGTAACGTAACTACAGGCCATCTTGTGCTACCGACTCATCCGTGTATCTCTGCACTGAAATACCGACGCTGCTGAAACTGTCCTGATGCTGAAGAAAGCAAACATCTCTCAGAGGGATCTCTCCGTAATCCGCAACGAGCATGACGCGATCCGCCTGTCTGCCGTCCCAACTCACACATGGCCAGCCACAAATCTTTCAAGGGGTGAATGACGGTGCCGACTCATCGTAATGTCTTGTGAAACATCCTGTCACAGGGGACGGTACATGTATAAGTGACATATGTAACACGGTTAAGCACCGTGGTAAGTAGATGCACCACCTGCATTAACATTAAAATAATATGCATTTTCCCCACACACTGCATTTGTATGTTTCACATGATTCTCACAATAAAAAGCGATTATTTACCGAACTATCATCAACCGTTTGGTCGATGTAGTGAAGAAGAATTGTGTTTTCTGTGAAGTAGGAATTGAATTTTCATATAATTATACCGTAGGTGAAATTCCTGCTTAAAAGTTCAATACCCTTCGCAACAAGACAGTGTACAATAATGCATTCATAATGTGAAAGTTCAACTTTCAGTGCTGTCTTTTTCCAACAAGCGAAGACACGCAGAAGAAAGACTGAAAATAAAGTACCGCACAATATTGTGTGACAGGTTTTTAAAACACTTGTGCAAAATTGTTGTATCATGACTGGAAGTGCGATGTCTCTCTTTTCTAAGTACACTGCTGTCATAACATCTCTCTCTCTCTCTCTCTCTCTCTCGCCAGCTTGTATCGTGTATAACACAATGTCTGTGTCAGCATATGTGCGCAGTAAAACGGGCAGAATACGTTTCAGAACTGATCTAAACCCTGCAGATGGTTTACCGCTAAAGTGGTTACGAACAAGTTGCCTGCTACGCCATCTGACTCTTTGCTTGAAAGTGCTTGGACTCGGAGGTAATTAAAATACGTAACTCTTCCTTATTCTCCTGGGGACGGGGGGGGGGGGGGCGGTTGGAACTGCGGTCGTTGCCTGTCCCTCAGATGATACATAAATTAATATGGAACACTGGTGAAATTGCAGTTGACAGGGCAGGACAAAAGTGTACGGAGAAAACCTGTCTCCCTACCACTTGGTCATTCAAGTCCCACACGGATTGTCCGGGACTGAACCCAGATTTCTAACGTGAAAAGCCGGTGACTAAACTCCAACTGCAAAATCTGCAGCGGTACGGCATACAGTAACATTTGTCGTCTTGCATGTAACGGCTTTTGAAAGAGCACAATTTATAACGCAGGGTACAAAAATCCCCAGCCGTCTCCAACGTTTCTTACGCTTAATGAAGACCTGTTTGTAAAAGCTGATAAACGGATCACAACACGCAAGCAAGAGCTCATTTAAGGGCTTACGTCAGGTGGACTTCGGTACGGATCGATGTGGCTGAAGATGGAAAGTGCCCGATAAATGTTACACAAAGTGTCCCATGTCGAATCAGAGAAAATACACGTTCAGCGGTTTCCGTGCAGATACTAGACCATAAATAGGCAGGCAGGCAGAGAGACAGAGAGACAGACAGACGTGATCACCACATATGACTTTCACTTTGCCTAAATCATCTGCAGCCATTGTGGTTCTGAGTGGCTGGGGCAGCACCGGCACGGATTCCTCTTGGGAGCAGAAATATTTCTTTTCTTTGCCACGCAGCGACCGGCTTTGGGTCCCACTCAGTCTCCCATCCACGGGTACCCGAGGGCTTTCCTTCAGGTGCAAAGCGTCCAGGGCGTGAACCTAGCCACTCAGTTGTATCCAGTGCCCTCTTTGGAAATCTTACAATATCCTGCCTATTATTATTATTATTATTATTATTATTTGTCTGCGTTTTCCGTTTTTAAACAACCGTGACAATCAGTTCACTTTGTTTAAAGGCTGACCTCCTGCTGTCTTCAATGTGTTGTAAGGAACGGTGGTTTTGATTTACAAATTTATTATTGTGCAGTAAGTTGGAACGTATAAACACAATTGTTAGTAACAGTCAGTCAAATGCATAAACTGGAAGTACGATAACTGTGCCAGTGACAATCGATAAATGCCCTTATGTCATACAGACGTAACACAGGCACACTTCTTAATAAAAGGAGCCCTGAACGTACTCCGATGAACCGGAGATTTCAGTGTCCCATGATGGTGATCAAGAGAGTCAACCGTCTTATCGGATGTGACGTCGCCTCTACGTAGATACGTGTAGATGAATCAGAATAAGCTGTGCCTGAACCACCACCACCACCACCACCACCACCACCGCCACCGCCCCCGCCCCCGCCGCCGCCGCCACCACCACCACCTAACTTCACAGAATATATTCCGTTGTGTCTAGAATTTTCAATAACAACGCCTATGTGGTTCAGTCCAATGCAACTGTGTTTTATTCAATAGCTATGTCTTTCAGTCGAGGTCGATAATCATCAAGCCATAAATACAGTATTTAAAAAGGATGTAAAAATGCAATAAATAATATATATTTTTTGAGTTTTTGTGGTCGACTTCGCCCCAAATATGTAGTTACTGAATAAAACACAGTTGAGTTTGACTGAACCATATAAGCGTTTGTCATTGACCACCACTGTCAATCACTGCCTCCGTCATCAGAACTCTCCACCCTGACCATGCAGGCACCATCTTGTCTTGAAACTTTGGCGTGTATTTACTAGACTAAGCGCCATAACATACCAGAAGTTCCTCACCGTTGACATACGTGTCCCTCGTTATGAGCTGCCTTACCTAACAGTAACTGACGCGTAAAGCCATGCAAATGAAGTAACGTAACGACTCTTTCCGGCAATGTGTCACTTCGAGCCGTCACAACCCACAATCTGCGAAGATAAATCAAATTCTATTTAAGAAATAAGATTACATACACATGTACGCGCCAGATGACTGTGGCTGGATACGAAGCCACGCCCCCTGTTGTCGACAGTGTTTCCAGACTGATAGTATACACATGTCAGAGGATGTCCCCTTGTCTGTCGCTGTGGCGAAGGGTATGAGGGCGTGGGAACCCCTGGCCCAGGGAGAAGTCGGGAGTACTGCCAACATCTGGAGCAAGAAAACGGATCGCCTCCACACGGTGCTGCACTCTCTAATATGACGAGATGACACTGCTAGATGTATTACCACACAGCCTAATCACATTGTGGTAATAGTCGGTATGCGCTCTTTAAATTTTATTTTCCTTGCTACTACCATTTACCCTGATGACCGAAAATGCAAGCAGTCCTGGAACTCATTCTTTACGGATGTAGGGAGTTATATGGTTTAAAAACGTTTACTCACATCCCTAATCATGTAAATATCCCCAAACAAGAACTTCCCTGCTTTATATTTAACCCGAAGGTTCACTCCCGTGTACAAGAAACGTCACCTCTGTACCATACCCTGAGACATTTTAATGAAGTGGACTGCCCCTCACCATCTTAAGAACAACGTTGTTATGACCACCGCATCTACGTCTAGGTCTACCAAGTTGCCTAACTAATACCAAATAGCATATACGACACTTCTCAGAAGTTTGCAGTCGCTCAAGCAGACACAAAATTTCCCGGATGTTGGTAAAGTTAAATTTCACCCTATACACGCCATGAAGAACGAGAAGTGGCAGCACAAGTACAGCTCTACTCTTTCTTTAACCTTGGTACCAGATCGGGACGGGTGGTGAACGCACGCCTCTGGTGCCTTACCTCCGGGAACGAGACCCGGTACCCATTGTACAGGTGGCTGGGTGGTGCCCCGAATGCGGAAAATCTCCTCTCCACCGGGATTCGATCCCCGGACCGTCCAGCCCGTCGCGAGTCGCTATACCGACTGCGCTATCCCAGCCCATTCCGGATGTTGTGGAATCTGAATATCCGTTCCATGTTCACGTGACCTTAAACTCCGCCGGTTTAATCCAGTCCGTACACCCAACCGTCTTCCTTCATGATCAGTTATATAGCAATTTCCCAGTCTCGCCTAGGACTGTAAAATGTCCTGTACGCCACACGATTTGCAACTTCGATGTTGTAATAAGCCTATTCCTACTGACTTCCTTAGCCTTTTGTGGTACGGTAGGCTATGTCTCTCTAAAATTGCGGCGTCTGATATACCCACTGACCATCTTCCGAATAAATGATAGCGGATTTCTCTTGGAACGATACTGACAGGGGAACAGAGAAATTCTCGGTGATGAATCTGTTCCAGTGCAAGTTTGCTCAGCTGAAATCCGACACAGACTGTGCTGGGAGTGAACTCGTGTCTCAGAGATAACAAGCCGAGGATTAAATGGCTGCGCTACAGTACGGATCAATAGACTACATGAACGTGAAAATCATGCCGCTTCAAAATAGAGACACTTCATTAGTTTAAAACAAAACCTATTCAACAAAAGCACAAGAAGACAGAGGAAATATAATACTGCACAAATTTTTATAGAAAACAAAAGCCAAATAATTCCAAGAACCAGAGATTATGAACATGAAGTCGTCGCTAACCTTGAGGCGTGTCTGATTTAGTTGCACCCCACTGGCTTTCATTCCCTTATTAAATATAAATGCTAAGTATGGTTTGTATGTGTGTTTGTTTGAATATGTAATTTGTGTTGTACTTATTTTGTGCTAGTTTTTTAATTGGCCATTGCGCCGTTACAGTAGCACGTCAATACATGAGAGCAGAATTACAGGTATTATATGTACATGGCAACATACGGGTTGGCCTATATGAGGTTTGCAATATTTACACTGTGGTCTTCTACGTTACGACAACGTCCAGTCTGTTAGGTGGGTAACAACGTTTCGTGTTGTCCCTATCTTCAGGCTCCGGAACGTTTCTACTCACCTACCAGAAGACACGGTGTCAGAACCCACAGCACAATATGGATCAGCAGCAAAGTGACACTTAAATCTGATGTTTCTGTTATTAGACAGTGCAGTGGGTCGGCTGGACGGCCATGTGTGTCTGTCTGGTGCCCCACGTGGTGCGGATACGCGGACTTGAGCCCGCAGACGTCTCATCCGTCATCCAGACCAGCCGACTTGTACTTCCCTGAACAACCAGTACAGTGAACGGGTTCTTTTTATTCTAAACAGGAAACCATTCTCATGAAGCCACGTTTATGCTGGACTTAGGCAAATGGCTGTGAAGGCATTTCTAACCTCATATATGATCCCATAATTTCACAGCAGTGAAAATTACATACCGTGGTCTTTCTTTCTTTCTTTCTTTCTTTCTTTCTTTTTCTTTCTTTCTTTCTTTCTTTCTTTCTTTCTTTCTTTCTTTCTTTCTTTCTTTTCTTAGTCTGACCTCTCCTACCTATTCATTGTAGGTGTAGAGGGTTAGTGTTGCACCTGATCACACTCAATGACACACACACAAACTCGGTAGGAATCCTCTGGACGAGTGATCAGTTTGTCGCAGAGACCTCTACCTGAAAACACAGAACAGTCACAAGAGACAGACATCCATGCCCCCCGCGGGATTCGAACTCGCAATCCCAGCAAGCGAGCGGCCGCAGACTTGCGCTTTAGACCAATCGGCCACTGGAATCAGCTACTGTGGTCTTCTGAGATATAATGCCGCGTACTCTGGTAAGTGGCTAAGGGAAATTCTATTTGTAACAAACAGTTTTCACTGGGAATAAGCCTGCTGTCTCGAATTTCAGGTTTCTGCTGTGCAGATGATAGGGAAACTTCCTCCGCATCACTCACAAATTTTCGCCAAATTACACGGCGTCACTTCTTGGGAGACAAAAATCTTGGTCTACAGGCTTAGGATAACATGTTATAACAACAGTCATAGGTAACAGAGAGCAGGTATGTAGACACGTGTGTCATCCTCACACATCGGTTGCTTTACTCCCGGCGAAAGAGGTTCACAGAACCCACTGGATAAGCGATTAGATGGATGCTGTGGAGACGCGGAAATGTCTGCCAGGAGTTAACCCCCGCTTGCCAGTACAGCCCGCAGCCAAGTTACTGTAACAGCTAAGCTATTAAACATTATAAAATACGGAATTATCAAATTGTTAAATTCCCCTTCTCTCTTCTTTATCTTTTATTATTTACCTTTCTTCTTCCACTAACATAAACAAATACAAGAACGTGGAGTCCACAAATTCATACCTACGTCCTATAGTTAAGATTCTTGTATCCGAAATCCTAAGGTAGGTTTGCTTTAACCTTTTAAAGCCTAGCGGTGACTTTACATACGACCAGGTTTAACATTAAAAAATTCTACGTTGTGCCCACATTGCGTTTATGTGTTTTGTACGGATCTCAGAACAAACAGCAACTTTTGCCTTATAAAACATTAACAGATTGGTTTTTATAACCGAAGTGGAGAGTGTCTACAGCGCGGTACGCACTGAGTCCTTATATAAAACAGATACGCTTCGTCTTTAAAGGGTTAATACACAACCGCGTGAATTTATTTCGTTGTATATAAACCATCAACAACGTAACACGAAGATTTAACATTACTAATTATGATTTAGCAGACAAAATTGCGAACCACAAAACCACATAAAATTATAGCCTGTTGATCTAGCTCACATAATGCAGTGTTAGTAACATGGAGTCTGCGTAATTTCTGGTCAAGGCTCTCAATCGGAATGTCTGTTATTTAACTGAAATATGTAATGATCCTGCAGGATAGGCTGCCAGTTCCTCCAGCCCTCATGCATAGGGTGCAACTTGGCCAGTCTCTGTACGTCTGCAGCGAAGGCTATATATCTTCCGCCAGTGTCTCACTGGACGAGCGATAGTTTCTGACAGAGAAACGGGTAGTTCTAGAAAGATGACTAATTCTTTGCGAATTTGGGCACCTTCAAATTACTCGCCTCTTGACTTTACACACTCATCCAAAATTATTTGCCTTAACTGTACTTATACTTTGCGTCAAATAAGCGACAGTCGTCCAGCATTTTACAAACTTTTTTGTTCAGCTTCATTGCGATTACAAACTTTATTGCACAACCTATACTAAATTATCTTCGTAATTATTCCCAGTGATCTTTCCTTCACCTGAACACAATAAATTATTAGATTTTTTTCAGAATCCCGTATGCAATGTGCTAGTTGTGAATAAATTGGGTGGCCGAAACTACGTTTATAAAGTAATATTAACACCCATAGTTTTTTTCTACCCTATAATTACGTGTTTGTAAGACACATAAACGACCTCCCAACTTCAGGCAGCTTGAAATAATTACGTTACTTAACTACCAATACACTGGTGTTCGCTAAAGAAAGATCACAGCGGCACACTCTTGCTTCAGAATATATCATTATAAAGGGCCATGCAAACTAGACGATATTGAAATTGAATGGGACACATCAGATTCTGGTCTTTGTTGACGATAATTGAATGGGGCTTATCAGATTCTGGTCCTTGTTGATGATAACTGAATAAGACACATCAGATTCTGGTCTTTGTTGATGATAATTGAATTGGACTTATCAGCTTCTGGTCCTTGTTGATGATAACTGAATAAGACACATAATATTATGGTCTGTGCCGATGACAGTTGAATGGAACTTACCAGCTTCTGGTCCATGCTCATGCTAACTGAATGAGCCACATCAGATTATGGTCAGTGTTGATAAATGAATGGGACTTTTCAGCTTCTGGAATGTGCTGATGACAACTGAATGCGTCTTATCAGTTTCTGGACTGTGCTGATGATAACTGAATAAGACACATCAGATTGTGGTTTGTGTTGATAACTGAATGGGACTTATCAGCTTCTGGACTGTGATGATGATAACCGAATGGGACTTACCGGCTTCTGAACTGTGCTGATGGTAATTAAATGAGGCACATCAGATTCTGGTCTGTGCTGAAAATAACTGAATGAGACACATTCGACTCTGTCTGTGCTGGTAAGTGAATGAGACACATCAGCTTCTGGTATGTGCTGATGACAACTGAATGGGACTTATCACCTTCTGGTCTGTGCTGATAACTGCATGAGACACAACAGGTTCTGGTCTGTGCTGATGACAATAATTTAATGGGCTGCATCAGCTTCTGGTCTGGACTTATGATAACTGAAAGGGGCACATCAGCTTCTGGCCTGTGTTTATGACATTAATTATTTAAAAAATAAAGACAGAAAGATACAGAAGCTTTATTAGTCACTAGCAAAATGGGATTTATAGAAATAAATGTTGAATAACCTAAGCATATGTTCATGTGTCTTAACAGAAGGCTGAAGAATATCACAAAACAAAGAGCGCTAACAAAATTTTTTGACCAGCTGTGAAATTAGTATATTCGTAAAAAAGACTGCTCCATGCAGTACGTTGTTTAACCTTTTAAAGCCTAGCGGTAACTTTACGTACCACCAGGTTTAACATTAAAAAATTCTACGTGGTGCCCACATTGCGTTTATGTGTTTTGTGTGGATCTCAGAACAAACAGCAACTTTTGCCTTATAAAACATTAAGAGACTGGTTTTTATAACCGAAGTGGAGAGTGTTTACAGCGCGGTACGCATTGAGTCCTTATATAAAACAGATACGCTTCGTCTTTAAAGGGTTAATATACGATACACACACCGTACATTCCAGTTCTGCAACCGTCTGCTACAGGGCTCGTGAAGCTTCGCTCTTCTGGGATGTTACGCAGTGCATGTTGCTAGTTAGTTAGCACCCAACGTATGCTGCGTATACATCCCGGAAGAGCGATGAGCTCAGCTACACCGCGGCGGAAGCTAGAAATCTTGTACATGCGACGCTTTACTTTTCAGACCTATGTGTCTGAATAAAAACAGGTTATTACAGTTGTTTCGCAATTGTAAGGTGATACAGAATTTTTGTTTCAAAATTTGGAATCAGCACATAAAAAAGAGAAAGAATTTAATCTTCCTATATATTGCCATGAACTTTACTGCGACACCACGACAGTTCGGTCACTACTGTAACCAGGCTGCGGCCAGGACAGCCGAGGAATCGTGGTTCGATTCCACGCAAGCGCAAGGAATATTTGTCTTCTCCAAAGGGTCTAAATCGGTTCTGGGGCACACACAGCCTCCTATGCAATGGGTAACAGGGACCCGCCTCGGGATTAAGGCTGTCGGAGCTTAAAGTTGACCACTCATCTCCATACAGTGCCGAGGTTAAGAACAGGTGTAAGCTCCACTTTCAATTCACCCGTGCCTTCATGGCGTGCACAGTAATATCTTTACCTTTACCTTCAGGTTTATTGGCCCATGTTCATATTTCCCTTTCAAGAATGTACTTTACTGTCACCGCACTTATATGGCATTTTCTTTCTACCTCTCAATTACAATATCGTGACAAAAACCTGAACACCAATACTACAACCGCGCACGCGCCCACCAGAGCACTTACACAGTTGGTCGTGATAACAGGGTTGTTTCCACATCGCTATTTTTCAGCTTTATGAGGCCGTCATTGGGCAGACCGTACTGAGTCTACACCACAAACCGCGAGGGCTTTACATTGACCTACGCCTTCACTTACACTTCCTTCCTAATTTGAAAACATGTTATAATAAAAAAATAATAAAACGCGCCCATAGGTAATTTGGATATTTATAATACGAAACACTAGGACACTAAATAATTTTTATTCCATGTCTATAGCACATAACATGTAGGGGATGCTGAACGGTAATTGCTTACGATAAACGAAAGGTACTTTAACTTAAAAGAATCAAGTTGTAATTTATTTTGAACTTGCGTGAAGAACATATTTCAATAAGAAGAGAAAACCTCAAGACACATTTATAATATTGACATGTGATTTAAGGTATAGAGCCTTTACAACATAGAGTTTTGACAGTACGAGCAAATATTACGTGTCTTCATAATATAAGGTAGTATTAATGTAAAACATTGTAACTTTCTCTGTAAGCTCAACGTAATTTCCCTCACGACAGCTACTTAAGGCTAAACATTTTCGAATAATAACGAGCCCAAATGTTATCAATTGTCGGTTATTGATTTGTAATCACATGAGGTACACAGTGAATGATTAATCGGTTTAAGGTTATCAGTACCTACCCTCACAATTCTTGCAGAAAAAACACAGGCCTAATAAGTATAAGTTAATTCGTCTTTAACTAAGCCTCCTAATTTCGTGTCTCCTTAGTGACATGCACTGCACTGGGCAGCCTTCATTTTGGCACCTCGCCTGGTGCACATACGTAAGATATTACGGGATCTTACTGTTTACTTGTGTGAAATATGCAATCGTGATATATTTCTGCCACTGAAATTCATACCTTATGATGTTAAACAAAGATTAAACATAAAGGTCTTATTAGAGATTTCATTAATTATCTTTCTTGTTTCATTTAGGAACTAGTTACTATTATTTTAACGAACGTCTTGTTGGCTTTCATCCTGCGAACCGGAGCCGCGGACTTATAGGATAGCGTGACTGAAAGACTTTCTTCTTCGTTTTCCGCTGCTTACTTACGTGTGGTATGGTGACTACTTGTGCCCTCAAAGGCGACCTGATGGTTCACCTAGAACAGGGGTAAGAATTCTCTGACACTAGGCCACACACGACTTTATGGACTCATACTTGCACAAGACTTAGCAATCCTGTCATTACACGAAGATCGACAGGTGCGAAAGGCGACTCATCTTATTTAAATAAATACTACATAATTATCTAAATTAAAAACGACTTTGAGAGAGGAATTTGAACGTTTATAAAACTGCAGCAGTGGATATGTTATCAGCGGGCCCTGTTAGCTTGTTACAATAATCGGCCGCAGAACAAGGGTCTGAGGTTTTGTTCCTTTCCACCAAAGTTTCCAGACTAACTCTGGAAGACCCACTGTCCCTCCAGTTCAATGTGCACCGCAGGCTGTTCCCGCCGGGTCAAGTAGCCTAAGCGTGAAGATGAGCACTCACTTCCACCTAGTGTTGAAGTTAAGAATGAGTGGAGTTATACATCCACAGCCTCAGAAGCGTATACGACGTGCTGCCGAATTAAGAACAGGGATAAGTGTAACTACAAAATGAGTTTCAGACCTACTCTATGAACTTTTGGGTAACGCCGTGCATCCTGATATGTGGTTACCATAGTTTCGGAGAAATATATTACCTCTAGCTTCAGGGCAGAAGTCTTACAAAGTGAAAATAAAGGCTACAGTTTTGTTGTCTACACTGCACAGGGTCACAGCAAGCAGACGACAAAGTGAATTTTCGTTTCGTTTCGTTTTGTAGTCCTTCCCTCTTCTACCTACTTGTTCACAGTAGGTGTCGAGGTTGTTTTATTTTCATTTGATCACACACAAACGAACACCACAGTCAGTAGGACTCCTTTGGACGAGGGATTGGCCCGTCGCAGATACCTTTACCTGACAACACAAACACTGTACAAGAGACGAACATCCATGCCCCGGTGGGATTCGAACCCACGATCCCAGCAAGCGCTTGGCCGAAGACCTACGACTTAGACCGCGCGGCCACTGGGATCGGCAGTGAATTTTCGTCGCTGTGGAAACCTCATATGTCATATTTTGAGACCCCTGGTTTAGAAGCTGGAACAATGCCTCTACTGGGCAAGTTGTTACACTGTAGCCGAGCCCGTGGGATGGGACCTCTACTTGTGCTGCCTAGTGACCGCGCGCGAGCTGCAGCTCCCTGACCTCTTCTCCTGACCTTCTTCCGTTCCCATACTGCAAACTACTGTGCATAAACCGCGTTCTCACTGCCTTGACTTCAAAAGTTTGCCTCCAGTGTAACAACGGAGTAATCTGATTCACATAAATGAAACACAGATATTCCAGATAGTGCGCCGAAATGATAGACAAGGAATGTGGGACCCGTTAGTCATGTAGCCATTGTGTTGGTACCGTGGTTCAGACGGAGCCACACTGTGCGATCTTGCGGCTCTATGAATGTAAAATAAATTACGAGTACGCAGACACCAAAGCAAAAACCCATTAAGTATTAAGTAAACGAATATATATATATAGGTAACGCAATCCCTGTACAGGCCTGGACAGCCCCTTAGGATTCGAGCAGTTCCACGTTCCCAGAATTTCTAGACAATCGGCACACGAAGGTGGCAAGGTTGTCAGCCCTACGTACCGGTCGCCTTTACCCCCCAGGAGATGCCACTGGTACTAATTTCTGCTAGAGGCTGAGTCAACCCCTGGGCCATACTGCGGCAGGAATGATTAAGTCATAAATCCCAATAACCCTATGGGGAATCGACGCTGTGACCTTCCAGCTTGTAACGTAGTGCCTCAACCGTGCCACCGCGTACCCCATATATATATATATATATATATATGTAATATTCCTATGATTTTGTGTACTTAGATTTTATGACAAGAGACGGAGAGTAATTAATAAACTGGAAATAATGTGGAAGGACACATTCGTAACCTGCTTTGATACAGCATCCCGGTGCTTGACTGGAAGAATTCAAGAAGATCACGAATGTCTTCCAGTCGGGATTTCTGCTCCCTGGACCGTGAAGCGAGCTCAGGACTTCAGAAATATAAATCACGACTGCAAATAGTCTGCAGTTATCTTCGGCCCACTGCGACTTGAAGTACATCTTCTAGGTCCCGCTCAATTGGGCAGCCTTCTGCTGCAGATTCGGGACGTCAGAGACCCAAAATTTCGGCTCAGAAACACATCCTTAGCTCCGTTCTTGGCATTCCACTGTCCCTGCAGACAAACACCGGAATAATACCTTAAATTGGGCCAACAGTTTTTCTTCCCACACCTTTTCCCATTCGTTTACCTAGTCAGAATTTAACGATAACAAACCACGGTGAATAAAGTGTAGTGCACCACACCCACGCATCTTCCAATCGCTTTATATCCAGGGCATACTAACACTTTTAAATCCCGATGACAACTATACGTACAACCTACTTTTAACACTAAGAAACTCTACATTGTCCCTTCGCAGTTTTTTGCTTATTAGGAACCTCACAATCTACAACGATTATTTCCCTAAACATGAGTAACCTGTTGGTTTTGTGGCGGAGACACTCTGTGTTTCCTCTCTAAAATAAACCGAAACATTATGTATTAATTACATGGAATTCGGTCTTGAGTTTTATACGTAAAAGTTTACAGAGTTCAGTAATTCATACGCGTCTTTCAGGTGATTGTTTATTGCTGACCCTCGTCTGCGTGCAGTTGTGACATACGCCGGTCTTGTTTAAGGCGATCGCTATGACCTTCCAGTGCAGACCACAGGTCAACTGGCCATCACGACAAGAGACTGTCAGAAGAAGACAGGCAAATTTTCATGATTACATGAACAGAAAGTTTTGCAACAACAATAATTGCAAGTGATTTAAATTCCTTAACTGACCTTGAAGACACAAACGTCACGGACCACGGGGCCTAACTCCGTTCCTCCTCCCTTGAGTCTGAGGGACCACCTGCGTACACGTATACAACCTGATAAAGGTGACGCTGTCCGTGTGCACGCCATGAAGGCGTATAGAGGAAATGAGGCACAACTCCACACATTCTTATGTTCGGAACTAGACAGAGATGAGTAGTCATATTCATGTCCTGGCCGCTTTACCCCTTGGGTGAAAGACCGCGCTTCACACTGAGTAGATAGCAGGATGGGTGAGCAGACTCGAGCTCGGTAACAAATCACCAAGAAATAAACACGAATAAGGTACAAAAATAAACTCATGCCACGTAGCAGATTACGTCTTGACAAACTGACAGTCGCCTTGGCTACCTTAGACTATAAATTCATTGGTTTCTGTTGACACTGACGTTTCGTCACCGAGTTTAGAAAATCCCTTGACCGGTGCATATTATAAACCAAATAAATCTGTTTCACATACTCCCATCCTAATCCTTTCAAGATCCACTTTAATATTATCTTCTCATCTACACATAGGTCTTTCAAGTGACACCTTGTTTTTCGGCTAGTCCGATCAAAATTCTGTATACATGTTACGTTTCTTATGCGTGCTACATGACCGCCCAAAACTACAAAAGGCCGAAAATTGTCACATAGGTCTACATTTATTGCAGTCTAGTATGTAGAATTCTAAATCCTGTTACTGACATTACGTAGGCCTGCTCTTCTACAACATTTCGAGAAATGGATTCGCTGAATGAGACCCAACTAAGCGGGGCTCCACAATTTCACCTGAGTACGGAAACAGTTCCAGTTTTCGAAACGTTGTATTCTGTTCCTCTTGGAAGAAAATGAACGAAATCCAAAAACCCGTTACCATCAAGTAAATGTTCTTGCACTGCGGTGTTCGAAATTAGACTTCAGACTCTGAAGGTGTCTGGTCATTCGGGAACTGCAGACTGCGGTTTGTAGAGTAGAAGCAACAGAGGTTCAAAACAGACACGGCTTATCTGGGATTGACGGCCGGAGGAGAGGCAAAATGAATGGAAAAAGCAATGAATGGTTGGGAAAGGTCATGGCACAGGAGATAACTTCACAAGCCAAGTAATGAAAAAGCCGTTCCGCACAACTTATACTCACCTTGTTCAGCGGCGGCTCGCTTTCAGTTATTTATTTTATTTATTTGCTTATTTATTTATTTATTTATTTATTTACAGCCTATTTAATGACGCTAGCACTATCGCAGGCCACTTGGCCTAATGTTGGGATAATTAGCGAAGAGTAAATTTGGAATTATATACAGGCAAGCAGCTACAAACTAATTTGATATACTACCCTCGAATTCGCCTGGAAGAGCTGAGAAGAAGTATGAAATATCTCAGTCAGAATGGCTGGTTTTCGGGTTCAGTTTTGAACTTACGGACACAAGTCTAGAACGTTAAAGCGAAACAAATCTGCGCCATTATTTGTAACCCGTGCCCCCTCAGTCTCATCCTAACGATAATTTGGGCAGATTTAAATCACTGCGCCCCTCATTCTGTAACTTTCTCAATGCTTCATCTACTTTCTCTTTCTCTCTCTCTCTCTCTCTCTCTCAGGTCCAAATACGCTTCTCAAAAAACTTACAATTTTAACTACAATATATATATATATATATATATTTATTTGTAGGTCTGCGGCCGCCTGCTCCCATGATTTCGTGTTCGAATCCCGCCCGGGGCAAAGATGGCTGTCTGTTGTGAATGTTGAGTGTTGTCAGGTAGATGTCTCTGCGACGGGCCGATCCCTCGCCCAGAGAAGTCCTATCCGGTGTTTTGTGTCACTGAGTGTAATCAAGAGCAACTATAAACCTCTACACCTACAGTGAGATGGCAGAAGAGGTCAGACTAAGAAAAAAATATATACGGAATTTAATATTTTGATATTCTATTCCTTTAAAGTAAATATGTACCAGGTTTAACGATGTTACATTCCGGAAAGCCTCGGTCTTAATGAACTTATCTTACAATTTCTGCATGAAACTGCTCCCTAGAATTAAAATTGGCCAATTTTCCTTCAAGTCCAATACCAATTTCTACGGTGATGAGAAGGAAACACAGTGACATTTCCCAATGACCGTGTGTTAGAGGGAATTCTTCTAGAAGAAGCTTGTGCATAGTTTACATTACACGTGTTTACGTTCCTGTAACACCCATGTTTACAGTACAGAAAAAACAAAGCTTTCCTAAAAGACCCTCACTGAAGGGTAGGCTGCCTTGTTGATAATAAACAAGATTTGGACCGCACAGCGTGAATCCAGACCCACAGGTCCAACCCCTCTTCAAGATGTAGTTCTATATTTACACAAGTGACGTCCTCACAGACCGTGTTTTGATGACTCGTCATTAAAGATGTACAAGGCAGACAATCTACAACGCAGGACTCATGTTCTTTGGGGCCCTCTGCCACAAACACTGGGCAGTACATATCAGAAACTTCACAGACATGTCTGACTGAAGGAACCCATTTATTTCGGTCACAAATTTCTGTCCCCAAACACAAGACGTTTCCAGGTTGTTAGGATCTGCGTCAAGAAGACTGATAGGCCCTGAATTTGGATTAAATACTCTCTTCCGAAATGTCCATAACTATTAACACACACGGCCTAATATCGCAGGATACTTGCGTATTCTGTCTTTAAGTCCTCCCAATTTGGCCTCATCTGTTTCTTCTACCTCTCCTGTCTGTGGGTATCTTTTATGTGCTTCAAACGGCTAACAACGGTTTTGTCTAACATTATCTTCGCTAACTGAATAATGCAAAAGTAAATTAATTTTAATGGACTCCAGCCCATTGTGTCTAAACATCATTCACACAGATACAGATTATTCCGTCTAACACAACATTTCTGTTATTTTCGAACGCTGCATGTTTTGATCGAAAAGGATCATCAGGCGGTCTTCTATACAGTCTTCAACATCAAGGTAAAATGTTTTTATTTGAGAGATCTCTCAAATATTACAACGTGTATGTTACAAAAATATTGCAGTTTTTGATGGTGTAACGTGAAGCAGACAGTTGTGTAGTTACTGTGATGTCCTTTAAAATATCTTTGCGATTTCTTATGCCCTATTTCTTGATATGCAGTTAAAAATTAGAAATTAAACTTAAAATTTGACGGGTAAAGGCGCATATATTGGTTCGAGTAACTGCCTGACCACTGGTCTTGGCTCTTGATTTTTCCGTTGCGTAGTGCAGGTACGCCATGGCTTTTCAACTTTGCTTTAGAATATGCCATTAGGAGGGTTCAGCCAAACCAGGAGGGCTTGAAATTGAATGGTACACATTAGCTTCTAGCTAATGCTGATGATGTTAATATATTGGGCGGAAGCATACATAGTATAAAGAAAAACGCAGAAAATTTAGCGATTCCTAGTAAGGAGATTCGTCTAGAAGTAGATGCTGGGAAAACTAAGTACACAGTCATGTCTCGAAATCAGAATTCAGGACACAACCACAACATAAAGATAGATAATAAATCCTTTGAAAGGTTGAAAGAATTCAAATATTTGGGAGCAACCCTACCTAACGAATCAAAACTCCATTCATGAAGAAATTAAGAGCAGACTGAAGTCGGGGAATGCTTGTTATCATTCGGTGCAGAATCTTTTGTCTTCCAGGTTGCTATCCAAAAACACAAAGATTGGGGTATACAGAAATATAATTTTACCTGTTGTTTTGTATGGGTGTGAAACTTGGTCTCTCACACTGAGGGAGGAACAAAGACTGAGGTTGTTCGAGAATAGGGTGCTGAGGAGGATATTTGGGCCTAAGAGGGACAAGGAGACAGGGGAGTGGAGAAGACTACATGGCGAGGGACTTAATGACCTGTACTCATCACCAAATATTATTCGGGTAATCAAATTGAGAAGAATGTGATGGGCGGGGCATGTAGCACGTATGGGGAAAAGAGAGGTGCATACAGGATTTTGGTGGGGAGACCTGAGGGAAGGCGGCCACTTGAGAGACCCAGGCGTAGATGGGAGGATAATATTAAAATGGGTCTTCAAGACGTGGGATAGGGCATGGACTGGATTGAGCTGGCTTAGGGACAGGTGGCCGGCTCTTGTGAATGCGGCAATGAACCTCCGGGTTTCATAAAATGTGGGGAATTTCTTGACTAGCTGAGAAACTGTTAGCTTCTCAAGAAAGCCTCTGCTCCACGGAGTTAGTTAGTTAGTTAGTTAGTTAGTTAGTTCGTTAGTTTTTTAGTGGCGAAGGGCCCCGCAGCAGACACTACGGACGTACCGCAGCCTTGACGCTCCTTGTGCAACCCTGCGATGAAGATGACGATGATGATTATTATTTTTTACCCTTTTCCTAGTAATGGAGCACCGGTGGAATGAAATTGACAGGGGAAAACCGAAGTACTCGGGGAAAAACCTGTCCCAGTGCCACTTTGTCCACCACAAATCCCACATGGACTGACCCGGGATCGAACCCGGGCCTCCGCGGTGGGAAGCCGGCGGCTAGCTGCCTGAGCCATGGCACAGCCATTAGTTAGTTAGTTGGTCAGTCAGTCAGTCAGTTAGTCGGTTGGTGGGTTGGTTGGTTGGTTGGTTGGTTGGTTGGTTAGTTAGTTAGTTAGTTAGTTAGTTAGTTAGTTAGTTAACCAGTAGCGCAGGTAGGTGTTCCTATTACCGTGAAATTACTGTGTTGATATGCTGCTTAGACCTGTATACATGTTACGGGTGCCTTAGTCGGTTACTTCGTCATGCTACTATCCTGTACAAAATACAGCCAACGAAGTAAAACTGAAGGCTGTAAGTAAATACCACTAAATACTAATATCGTATTAATACAGTCAAATGGTTTGATAAAGATAATACTCATATTAACGCCAGTACCACTACAGGGTAATAGCATGCCCAAGTAAGACATGAAGGCAGACATAGCATATATAAAAATCTAAGCAGCGTATCAACAAAGTAAATTCGCCACAACACAGAGGTCCGCGCAAGACTCACTGCGCTACACAAAGGAAAAATCAACAACCAAGACAAGGGCCAGGCAATTACTGGAAACAGTATATGGACATTTACCCATCAAATATTAAGCTTAATTTCTAATCTCTAACTGCATATCAAGAAATAGGGCATAAGAAGTCGCAAATGTATTTTAAAGGACATCACAGTAACTACACTACTGTCTGCTACACGTTACACTATCAAAACTACAATATTGTTGCAACATACACGTTGTAATATTCGAGAGATCTCTCAAATAAAAACATTTTGCCTTGATTTTTAAGATTTTGCAGAAGACCGCATGATGATGATGATCCCTTTCGATCGAAACATGCAGCGTTTGAAAATAAAAATAAAAATGTTATGTTAGACGAAACAATCTGTATTTATGTGAGTGATGCAGAAGCAGCCACACCAGAGTTCCCTACCTTAGAACTGACCGAGTGCTACTGGCTTCCACGGAACACCCAGTTCCAAGTGCATCACCCCTCCAGTACCCTACAGTACGTCAAACACACCTCCCGAAACATTCCAGCCATCCATTGTCACACGAACGTCAATAGATACTAAATCTCAACCCTCTACAAACTTGGACGATAAAATCTACAAAAGTGAAAGAGAGACTTTTGTGAGGGTGGACAGCGGTCACATCTCAAGGGTGTTAAAGGTAACTTAAACACATAATTCTCTTGAGGGCAGAACAAAGTTGTGCCATTCAAGAAATCTGTTCCCAGCGTGTTTCAATGAGCACTCAAACAGTCTGTTTTATAAAGCGGTCAAGTGTGTAGATCACCGACAACAAAGCCTGCATGTGGACAGTTTACACGGTTTATTGAGCTTGGGAAATGAATGAAGTGCGGGCAGCATTCAGAAAAACAAGTGAACTGACTGCTTTGTAGAGGGCATTCTTTAGACCTTCCACAATGGCGCTAATTTAACCCTTGAAATGTCAGTGGTTACTACATGTACCACCTTATTTTCCAATAAAAACGTCCCACTTTCCCAAACAGTGTATTTCGTGGATTTCTTATGATCCTAACAATAAACAGCGCTTAGGGGTTTTTCTAAATAGTCGATAAGCAGCGTTTATTACAAGAAACAAACTAATTTTTAAACAATCTACAGACAATCTCAGACTTAAAAGGTTTAAGGAATTAAAAATTCAAGCGTTCTGAGATGTTATATTGTTTCAACTAATAGACGCTTACTGACGTTTCGAAGGAGATTAGCGATTCCATTCTCGAGGAGTAGTAGTCGACGAAAATAAGTCGTGTGGCGAAGGTGCAAGTTTGGAGACCTAGTTCAAAATGGCCGGATCACGTTAGTGTTAAAGCCTAAGTTGTCCCTTTGCTTTATTAAGCATCATAACATAAATGTGTATGGGTAAGTGGATATACAGTTGCACACATTACTTAACTTAGGCAGTAAACTTAGGTTCGGTATCATCTTCAGGCTCCGACCGCTTTTATTCCAAAAGGGACCCCGGTAACCGTTGGTTACAAAGCACGATGGGCCCCAGGGCCATTCTGGACACTTTAAAGAACAGAATCGAACCCCGGTTCTTCAATCTCCATTTCGTACCCCAGTAAATGCACTGCCTTGTGTTAAGTGCCATGCAATGGTGCAAAGTGGATTTAGGTGGCTCACGATTGCGTCCAATATTAGGTTTTTGTGAATATGGTAATGACTGGCTTTCATAACGGGCAGGAAATTCCATTTAACGTGATGGTGCTTGCCGCAGTATCCGCTAAAACGCACGTGCACTTTGCAAGGAAACACGGCGTCACATCCCAGACAACAGTAATTTTCGCAGTGACCGCTGCCATGACCTGACATACTACGCGGATTTTTTGTTTAGCTGACAGACTACTAATACTGGCATATGTATTACCGTCAAACACAACATTTTCATATCATCATCTGTATATGCTACATGTTTCGGTCGTTACGTTTTAAATCATGTCCTTTAGTGCCTGATGATGGTCCTTAAGAACGGCAACATGTAGCATTTATTGATAATACTATTAAATTTTGTTGTGTTTCACGGTAATACACGTGCCAATACTATCACAACACGGCGGGATGGATTCCATTAAAATTGAGGAAATATTGACTTCGTAAGGAAACCGCTGCAGTTGGACTTGGCCCAGAGAGGCATAATCCCTGCTTGACACGTAGGTGTACAAATAAGTCGAACTCAAGGCCCCGTATGCTGCTTATAATGTCGACAATCCTCATTCGTGTGCCGGAAACCAATCGTCAAATATCGTAATGTTACTGCAAGCTGCAGCAGATGATTTGTCATGGACAGTAGCGTGTTATGCTAGTACCTGCATGGCTGACACACCTGTCATCGGCACCCACAGCCCGTGCGATACTGCGAGGTTTGACACTTGTGTAACCGGACTGATGGTTTGCACACAAACTCACTGGACTGGTGTTACAACGCGTCTGGCAAAAAGTTTACGACATGGTTAAAGATTCTTCAGGGTTTAGTTTGTTTTGCGATTGTGATGTTGCACTGGTAAAGTGTCAGTTTTTTGGCAAAGAATAAGAAGAAATAAAATATGGTCAAATATTAAAAAAAAACATTGTGGAACATCCTGATAATAATTGCTGATAACAACTGCGTCTTCTAACAGGAGCCTCCAAGACCGAAAACAAGGGTTGTCAAAGTAAGGGTAGCCACCTTGCAAACTGAGGTAGCAGGTTCCTCCAAAACTTAAGGATGTTATCTACTAGCCTGCACTGCGTCACATACCAGAAAACAGTCCTATTATTGCTTACAGGTGTACGAAGCCAACTTCTTTGTTTTAATCATATGCTTTGTCTTGAAATGTTGTAGCATTTAAGGAGGGCATGCTTCGACAAATACCAAATGTTTCGTTGGTCAAGCAGACTTTGCGTTAGCATGTGGAGGTTAAACGAATGGCGAGAATTTAAATATGATGTTTATTTAAATCTGTCAAAGTCGCTATTTCATACTCACGTTCGCATCCCTCGAGTGCGCACAATGAAACTGCTTTTTCGCTTGTGTGTGAACACACGAAAAAATTTAGCTTCTTACAAAGGGGTTTCATGAAACTTGATAGTTTAATATCTGTCTGTAATGCGAAAAAATGGAACAAAAGTCTATACAAAAATGAAACACTCATGCTATGCCCACTACACATTATCTGTAAGTCATGCAGTTTGGAAGATAACTAAACAGAGGTACGTGCACGTGCCATAATCGTCACGCTGTGCGTACTTGTGGTTACGTGTTTACAGGATCCGTCCAGTTATTAAATTTTCAGACCCCCTTCATTATCGGCGGCAGTCACACATTCACCCCAGCCAGTACGTTTTGTTGTGACCAGCGCCCCTGCGCCTGCTGTTACCACCACCTTTCTCCTTTCGGTGTCGTGGCCAGAATGCAGGCTCCGTATCTGAACTCCAGCTCACGCGTTTCGGACCCCCCATGAATACCACTTTTGTGCCGAACGACGGCTTATCACATTACGACAGATTAATTAGTCAACCCCTTCTTCGTCTCCTCCTCCTATTACCGCCGCCGCCGCCGCCGCCGCCACCACCACCACCACTACCACCACCACCACCACCACCACCACATCCTCCGCCGCCGCCGCCGCCACCACCACCACCACTACCTACCACCACCACCACTACCACCACCACCACTACCACCACCACCACTACCACCACCACCACCGCCGCCGCCGCCGCCACCACCACCACCACCACCACTACCACCACCACCGCCGCCGCCGCCACCACCACCACTACCACCACCACCGCCACCGCCACCACCACCTCCACCACCACCACCGCCGCCGCCGCCGCCGCCGCCGCCACCACCACCATCACCACCACCACCACCGCCGCC